>OY101441.1:20192465-20724965 GCA_956483585.1 Gymnocheta viridis | reverse complement strand
TCAATTTTTTTCCTTTTGCGCCTGCATGTGTTGTTGTATTTTTGCATTTGTATCCAAATCTCCCAACTCCCTGCTTATACTTTTTTCCCCGTGCAAAGTTTGGTGGGGTCCATAATAATATTCTCATCTTTCACGGTTTGGGATTTTCTTCTTCCGGTTTTACTTTGTTACTACTGTCAAGTGTAAAATGTACAAGAATTAGAAATTTCTTTTTGCCATTTCTTCTTGTCTTTTTATTCCATTTAGTATTTTTCTTAAAGCACGTTTTTACTAACTGACAATGTTGTTTGGAGTTCGTAACGTATTTACTACTTCTTTTTTCATACACTGTTACTCGTGTGAGTGTGTGTGTGTGTGTGCATATTGGGTGGGATGAGGTTAGGTGGTGTTTAACTTTAAATCCTTTATGACGTCTACTCTGAACAGTGTTGATGATGAAGAACTTCTGCATACGTGCTATTTAATATGAGTTATATGTTTTATTATTTGCTTGGTAGAGGGAAGAAGTAAATTCCTTGGTTAAAGTACTTTAAGCTTATTAATAGAAATGAATGACGAACAAACTGTGATAGCTGTGATTTAAAACAGATTTCTGGGACGATATTATAAAATATTAATTTCACATCATTAATGGAATTAATTTTTCAATCAATATCATTAATTATTTAATTAAAACTACATTTTATTTTTGTGTTCATAAGCAAATATATATCCAAAACAAATATGGGTATTTCCATGGTGCCGAACAAGACATTCGTACGTTTTAAAAATGCCAAAAAAGTTTAAACAACAAATATTTTTAGGTTCTTTATTACTTTATATTGTAGCGCTTAGGAGCCGCGGTAATCTATGCTAAAGTTGATACCAGGCGCAATTTGTAGTCAAAGATAATGGCAAAAATACTAGCGGTTCGAACGTGACAAAAATAGACGTCTTTCTCGTGGCCATGTATAATTTTTTAGTCAAACTTCTTTCAGAATTTTACGCAGCAATATACTTTAAACTGTTTTTGGTTTGATTCAAAAATCTCCTGTATTTTTTTTCTGTTTGAAGCCATAATCTGGTTCGATACGTGACATTTCGAACATGAAATTTTTTCCATAATAATTGAACTGAATAATGATTAGTAATTTTCAAAAAATTTTATTTTTAATAGTAGAAAATAGATATTAGAAACATAAATTAAATTAATATCTTAAGCGAATTATGCAGTCCGAGCTGCTTTTATTTAATCTCCATAGCATGAAAATGAGTGCATTTTTTGAATACCAAGATTTTTTTCACTTCCTTCCATTTATTAATTAATTGAATTGAAAACTCTTCTATTTGGTCAGACGAGATGTAATAAATATCTATCCCATGAACATTATGCAGAGCGAAAATGAAAATGCATCAGGTAGAACTATATTTTCGCTTTCGAAAATGTTTAATTACATTTATAAGGCACAGCCCGGCTGGGCTCTCTACTACTTCTCTAATTTTGTTTTGACTATTTCTTTTTCTTAAACGATCTCTGTCTCTCTTTACTGAAATTATTTCTTTACTAATCTTAGCCAATGCATTCCACTTCCTTCTATTCCTTTGCATTCTTTCTTTATTTTTCCAAAGGTAACTTTAATGGGTCTTTCTTCATATCTTCCCTCCATTGGTTGCATTTTTATTAATTTTTTTTCGGCGAACTTTTCACTCATTTACATGTATGTAAGTAATAATTCGTGTAACCATACATATTAGTAAGAATCTATTTTTATTTAATAATTAAATTTGATTCTTCGGTGCCGAACGTGACCAAATTTGAATAGACAAAAATAATTTAAATGTTATTTTTTAGCAATTTACTTTTTGTTGTGTAATAATATATAAAAAACTTTGTTTAAATTAATATTTTGACACACCTACTTGCAGTTGTGACGCAAACGACCATCTTCAACGTTGAACGTGACATTAAACAAAATAAAAATGTACCGGTAATCGGGACTAAATATTTATTTTCGAACTCTTTCTTAGATTAAAGGCCTTATAAGAAATATTTTTTGGAATAATTATTATCATATATCACCTCTCTTAAAGAAAATAATATTAAAGTAAACATGCAATAAGATCATTATCACAGCTAAGAAATTGCGTTTGTGTAACATTGAAGTCTGCTTTTTCAGCTTAGTGAACGAATTTATGGGTAAATTTATAGAATTAGTAAAATATAATTGTTTATAAATAACAATATCGTAAAATAATCATTTTTAATTAACTTTTGATTTTTTGCTCACGGTAGACCTTTAGACGGAAATGTCCATACGCAAAATGAATATGCAAAAAAAAAACAAAAAATACACAATTTTCAGACCCGGTTCAACTTCAACCCTCAAAAGCATTCGGAAATCTTCAAAAGATATACTGACTGATCTTTCATTTGGATTGGTAACGTTACGGTTTTTGCGAGTAGGTCTAAAATATATACATATTTATTTTTTTTATATTTTCAAATAGCGTTGCCAAAAGCAAATCGTCATATGCCGAAAAAAAATCATTTTATGAAAAAAATCATGATATTTATAATACAACATTTTATTTTAGACCAAAAAATTTATCATTAAAATATATTTACATATTTATTTTAATTATTATTGTTTAAAGTATTTATAGCGAAACATGTGCTTATGTTTATATGGTGACAAACATATGTGCATATGCATATATGTGTATATATCGTCATTCCTCCGACAATATCAGTAAAAAAAATTTAATTTTTGTGACACATACACCAACCAACAAACAGAAAACTTAGAAAAACACACAACTAATTGCATTAGAACAGTGGCAGTATGTATGATAAATAAATACTATTTACTTATTTAAGAAAATCAAAAAAAAAAAAATCAATTTAGCGCACAAATTACGGCATCGAACGAAATATCTATACAAACTCAAAAAATTTTGTGTGGGATTTTGTTAGATATCGAAAGCCGTAATTTGCCTCCAGATTAAAAATTACATGTACTCCAAAAAAGTTTTATGAAGAACTTTTACAATAATTTATAGTAGGCTGCATATCTTTAATAATATCTTGATCTATCTTTAAATAATAGCAGGAACAAATTTTTATTGCTAAGTATATTTTTTTGCATATAAGATACCTTCGAGAGTGCTGTTGTCTCATCGATTTCTATATTTAGTATTGTTTAAATTGGCTGTTGAGACAATTACAATGAAAATTGTACACACTTGAAATAAAAAATCATAATTTCTATAAATTAGAAATCGTAGTTTGAGAAAAAAACCTCAAATCCGATTTTGGTTAAAAAATCATCAAAAATATGATGAAATCATCATTCTGGCAACGCTATTTTTAAACTTGAAAAAGGAACTTGAAACAAAGCTTTTAATTGTTGGAAAACTTTTTGGCTGAACTCGAGTATATGTACTATGTGAGAGGAAATGGTAGAAGAAAGGGCCTACTAAATTTTGCAACACTTAAGGACAAAGAAAAAGAACAGAATACATGTAAAGTCAGTCGTTGAATATCAAGTAGTCCGAAAAGTTGTAAGGATTGTGAAGTTGTGACAAATCAAGTTGAAAAGTTGTTTAAAGTCGGACAGACATAACTAAGAAATTTTTTAAATCTTTGCTTTTCACTTTATATTTAATTTTGAATTTAAATAAAACCGAATTTCGAATTAAATAATTTTTAAACTATAAAAACCACAAGTGTTTAATTTAAACTTTGCTACATGTATGTATATTCCGAAAGCTTGGCTCCTTTTTCTATATAAAACCTTTTAAAAATTTTAAATTTGTGTTAAATTAGTAAAATTATTGTAGTTTTATTTTTGTTGACCATTTTAATAGTTATCATTTCGAAATTAATATAATTTATTTGTTTACATTCAGTAAAATCATTAATTTAATTCCTGAATATGATACACAGTAGAATATTTTTATAGCATAATTATACACCTATAGAATGTGGTACACATTATCTATGCCGTAACAGAGTTCATCAACATTAATGGTGCAATGGTGTCTTTGGCTACGTAGAATCCCAGCAAGACTGCCTCCTTCAGCTGGTGCACTTTTAAAGAACCCATTTATAGCGGCACCAGACGTGCTAAGGACTTTTATGGGAACACCTGTAGAGCCTTTAAAAAGCCACTCGGTTTTAACGTTGTAAGACTTAATGGAAAAACAAGCTATTCCCAGACTTTCGTTTCCTTGGTTGTAGCTAAAGGAAATAACTTTTTCCCCACCCTGTGCTTTGAAAAAAAAGAAGGCGAAATTTTATATTTTTCATTCGTTACAACCTGTTTTGAATGCTTAATTTTTTTTCATTTTTAGCTAGTTTTTTCCTGCTTTTTAGAAAAATGAATGAATTCATTATTAGATTTTTTTCCGCATAGATTCTTATGGTTAACACGTTTGTTTAAATGATTGTGGGTGCGTGCGTACGTGTGTGTGTGCTTATGTGTGTATGCGTGTATGTATTTTATCACACACAAACATGCCTCTTCCTGCTTTTTCTTTCATTTTATTCTTAACTTCCTCCAAGCTCCGTTATTTTCTTATTTTGTTTATTTTTTTTCACAAGTCTACTTAAATGAGATGTCATTTGTTTTTTTTTTTCGCTGCCGCTTCCCTGTTTTTTTACATTAGTTGGCCATACTTGTCGCTTGGCAGTGGCATAAAGTCATCTTCTAGTTGTAGGAGTAGGTTTATTATTTTGTTATGACTTACTTTTCATTTCACAGCCAACATTCAGGCATTAAAAAAAATTTTTTTTCTATAAGTTTTCTTTCTGCTTGTTTGTCTTATATGGTATTAGTTTGTGTTTTTTTCCATTTTGGTTCCTTTCAGGATTATGTGACATGTTTTTTTAAATAGCCACCAAATTAGAAAGACTCTTTGAAAAAAAAAATAATAAAAATAAAATTTTATGGTGGTGGTTGGCGAAAAACACAATAGAAAAAAGTAATAAGAAGAACCAACAAATAATATTTTTTAAAGTCTTAAATTCGTCACAGGATTAGAATCATTAGCAAAGTTTGTATTCCTATTTTCTTTTCTGCTTCTATACTTTTTATCACAATTTTGTGGCTGTATCATGTTTCATTAAGAACTTTATCAATTTGTGTTGGTCGGAATATTTATTTGGTATGTGGTGGCTTTTGTGTTCCTTGGTTTGCCTCTAAGCTTTGATTGCACATTTTAATTTCATGCTTTGTTATCAATTTTACTTATTATGTATGTATGTTTAGAAATTTGTCATTAAACTTTGTTTATAATAAAAACGAAATTATCTGCATAATTATAGAAGTAAAGTCCGAAAATTACATTTAAATCGAAACAGGAAAATTATGTTAATCATATGATAATTTGTGTATAACAAGAGAATTTTGATAAGGATCTAAATGCGTTTACCCTCAAAATAGCTACGAGTTGTTTGGGAAAATTTTCTCATTATTTAAGTAAGATTATAAAACATCTTCTTGACTTTAGTTCTTTGTGCAATATATTTCTATGGATTCAGATTTTTAAAACCATTGTTATACATACTTTACATATTTCATTCAATTTCAGGAGTATATTAACAGCTGTATATTTTAAGTACATTAACTATACAGTAGTGCTAATTACTGTCACTAACTCTTAAATATATTTTAAGTTCCATAAATTATTAATCATTTACCTGTCGCCCTCTATTGCGAAGTGATGCGCATTATTGCGTTTTATGTGTCAGAAAAAGGAAAAACGTTAACAAAAACGAATTGCAACAAAGTCATTTCACTTTATTCAAATAGTTTAAAACACTTTAATGCCAACGACATACTTGTAACTACCAAACTAAGCAGAAAATAAAATCCAAAAAGAAGATTGGTTTACTTTTGTTCGAACTTCGAACAATCAATGGAAAATATGCACAAAAATACATAAATTTTTTTTCTGTGACAGTATTTTTTCTGCAACTTTTCGTTACTTTTGTAAACAACAATTGAATGGGCCGACATAATAAAGCGAGTGAAAGAAAATAAATGGTAGTAAAAGACGGTTAAAATACCGATGCGGTAAAGTTTTGCAAACAGAAGGCATCACAAATCATTCGATTGGACACAACAAAACAGATGGAATACAACCTTAATAGAACTCGTAGGTAAAATTCAGTTGTAGAATTCAGTTGTTGTTGTGTTCGCTTATGACAAAAGTCTATATAAAGTAGCTCAGCTTAACGCATAGAACGTTCTTTTTTTATTTTGTTCAGCATGAAAATAATAAACTTAATATAAATAAATTTACTTATCAACATGATACACCGTTTCTCAGAACCAAAATATATCAATATGTAGTATTCTTTTAGTGACATTTTTAATGATGTTTTCTCGATGGATGAGAAAAGCCTCTTTTATATTTGGGAGCCCCTGTATACTAGTAGATAGCGTAGTAGACTATTAGTCTGGGGGTTGCAGGTGCGATTCCTTCCTGGACCCTGGGTGTTACTGCAGACAAGCCGAATTGGCTTCAAGGTTTATGCTTGTATTAAAAAAAAAACATTCCTTCAGTAGGCAAGGAACTTAAATTGACAATGTCCAATGTCCAATGACCAAAATCGGCTGCGATATAATACATACATATCATCCCAAACAGCTTAAGATCCAATATGTGAACCCGATCAGTCAAGTATGGTTGCTATTTTAGCGGTTGAGATATGAGCAAATACAATTACGAATCCTGCTTGAAATTTAATGTCACTTGTCAATAGATCGATTTCGACGTGTGCAAAATAAAATATTTAAAGTTTACTTAAATGGCCAATTTGTTATTTTATTAATTATATAGATGGTGACTACCTGCGGGCTATTTCATGGTCAAATATATTATCTTCAAAAATATATAAGTAAAAATTTAATAAGTTTTCTTTTAAGTTTACTTAACACTTCGTTTGTTTTCTATAAAATTCTTCAGGATTTCACAAAGTTTTGGTTTTTTTCACCTTGCACATTTGGGGATCAGAAATAACTAGCAGTTTCTTGTGCCAAGACAAATGCACGGTACATACTGCAAGCTTGATGTCCGGAATTTGAATTCCATTGACAAACAAATTCCTTGAAAAAAGATATCGAGACCTGTCTCGAATAATACATTTAATAATTACTTCTTTAGGACTTTTTTGTTAGAAAAAAATTTTTCTTATATAATAATCAAAGATCTTAATGTACTATTTCAGTAAAAACTTACGATTTATAGCATTTTCAATTTCGCATTAATTCTTATTATTTAAAAAAAATTAACGTCACGACACAGATAAAAATAATAAGTAAATAAATAAGAAGAAGTTTGTAGAAAACAAACAAAACGTTGGGTAGATTGAAAATTAATTAGCATTTTATTTTTCATTATTGGAAATTATATGACCAATAAATAAAGAGCCCGGAGGTAATCTCCATTTATGTAATTAGTAAAACTAGAGTTCGCGTAGTGGTCGAAATTCGACCGCCAATTTAAACATATAGTTTGTTAAGTTGCATTTATTTAAAGAGAAAAAATAACGTAATTACTCATTCCCTTACGCATGGAAAAAACATTAAACACGTATATTTATTTCAAAGCTAACACATCCATACGTAATGAACATGCACATCCATATTTAATTCTCATCTAATTCAATTCTGATCTCTTTTCATTTTCAAACATATGAAGTAAAAAAGCTTATTACTGATATATAAGAACATATATGTAGGTACTCTTAAACACGCTCATTGTTTTGAATGTATGTGTGTATTTTTAGCATTTGGAGTGGAGTTAAATTTAGAAGCCTTTAATTCTTTTAATACAGAACTGATTTAAATAATATTTAGTAGTGTCATTAAAGCGTTTAATGTCAATGTTTACCATTTGGTAAAAGAATGAAGAAAATTGGATGACGAACAAAGGAGAAAAAGGGATCTACAAATTTGTCTTTGCCTATTTATATTATAGATATTACAAATTTATTTGAAAAAATGTTCCTTTTGCATCAATAACAATAAAATAAACAAATTATCACTATCTATACTACTGGTATTTTCTAGGGTACTCTACTGATCGGGATTCTGTTTTAGTCAATCGGTTAATTAAAAGATTAATGAATTGGATTTTTGAATTAGATTAAATAAAAATACATAAATTATTCATTATTTTAAGATTTTATATGTAAAAAACAAAAAAAAAATATTACAAACCTAACAATTCTTTAAATAAATCAGACAGGAATAAAATTATAATTATTAATTAAAAATCAAGCAAGTGAGATTAATTCCTTTAAATACTAAAGTAAATATACAATTTTATTTAATCGGGTAATCAGTTATTCGATTCAAATTAACTGATTTAATAGTTAATCGTAAATAGCAATACTGAAATAAATCGATTACATAAAAAAAACTTTTCTGTAACATTTTGGAAAGTAAATAGCAAAAAATGTGATCTTTTGTCTATAGCGAGAACACAGCACCACCAAGTGTTCTGAGCGAATGAGTGTTTAGCGGCGCTTATTACACAACACAATGGGCCCGAAGGAAAAATTTTTATTTTTTGGAGCTCAACATTCCTCTAATGATGTTTGATTATTCATTTAACATCATATGGAGGAAAACGGTTTACTTTTTCTTAGATGTTAATTGTAAAAGAAGTTTAATATAATAAAATATTTTTGATTTGTTTTTTTTTTTTAGTTTACTAAAAGAATATTTGGCCGGTTCACAATCTGTTGTATGAGTTGAAATACAGATAGACGAATATTTTCTTATTCTGTCTTTCTCCCAACTTTGCAAAGTAAACTTTGACTGTGGAAAAGCCGTCTTATGTTTGTGATTTGGACAATTATTATTTTAAGTTAAAAAAATAAGTTTTTATTACACTTGAATACTCATTTTTGTTGTATTTATGTACAGTTTATTTACACTGTAAATATGACTAGTTTTGTTTGAAATCTTTCAAGGATTCTGAAAATTTTTTAATAATATTTTTCTATTGAGTTTAGTATTTGTTACAAAAATGCCATTAAATAAAGACTCATCTATGAGTATTAAAAAAAAGAAACGCATTTTTATTTAGTTTTCTTAAAAGCTTTAAGAATCGGTGTATTATACGGCGATTGTAAACTTTATACGCCACACAACGAAACGACAAAATAGGAATTGAATTCAAAACCGGGAAATACATTTTGTACTCCGCATAGAAAACTTTTGCCATTTTTATTACATTTATATGAAAAGTCATGCAACAGCTTTGGCCATTGATTATTTTACGTTTCTTCTGGTGTCTACGTGCCTTCGTTGTTTGTTTAGCTCAGTAGTTGAAGTCAAAGTTGTCGTTGAAGTTGTATCTCTATTGTATCGTTGTGACCGTAAGTAAATGTAGAATAAATAAATTATTTTATGTCGCTTTCAGCGTAACTCAACAACAATTCTATTGCTATTGCTCTAGTTCTTGGCCACCGATAATAAATAAAATCAACTTTTGTTTCGTTGCGTTGTTTTTTTCTCTCTTTTTATTCTTGCAACAAAGCAAACAAATTCAACCAAACCCAATCGAACTGATGCAACAAAATACAGCGGCTACTTTCCGCGCAAAAACAACGAAAAAAAACATAAAATATCATTTGGTAAAAATATCTGTATTTGTTTATCGTCACCACAAATGATTTTAGCTGGATTATGAAGATTGAAGAAAGTGTGCTTGGTTTTGCATTGGATTTACAACAGTTTATCAGTTATAATAACCCCTAATAAAATAATTATTTAACAACATTTAAATACTTACATTAAGCATTTAGAGTTAAGCGTTTACAAAAGAAACGAAATTCTTTGTAATATAAACAAAAGTACGTAACTAAGCATACGTACAAATAAATATACATACATACTTACATATGAACCCATATTTAATCGTTCCTCATAAAAAGAGAAACCAAGAAAAAACCAATAACATGCATATATGTCACAACACTGTGTACAAACATGCATGTACTTAAAAAACACTTGAAACATTTCCTAGAACGCTCGATTGCATTTCCAAACCAATTTGGGTGGTCAAGCATTAATAATAAACTATAAGTAGATCAACTAATCGATTTCAAAATATGAAATTCTTAGGAACAATTGCCCAATCAATAAAACAAAGAAATACGTTTTTTTGTAAACAATTTATTAATAAGAATTACCAATAAGTTTTTTGTCAACTATTAATTTTTAATGTTTAAAAGTAAGATCAAGAAAGAAAATAAAGTCAGTCATATTCTGGATTCAAAAGTAAACGGTTGTTTGTTTTTTTTTAAGTTTTAATTTTGAAAACTCAAAATTGGCGCAGTCGGTAGGATACCGCAAGTCCTACCCAATATAAAAATTGTTTTTATTAAACGGTGGTGCTCGAATTTAATTCCTTGTGCGGTGTCATTTTAAAACCGTTGTTTTATATAAAGTGAACGATAATTTTCGTAAATTTGTTTTTTGCAAAATTTCGAACTTTTTATAAAGAGTGAACGATAATCTTCGTAAATTTGTTCTTTGCGAGATTTCGAACTTTTAACTTTTGATCCCTTGACTACGGAAGATCGTAGCCAAATTATATGATTGTGCGTTGACTGCGAAAGATCGTAGCAACACGAAATTTCTAACCTTTGACTACGGAAGATCGTAGCAACTTTTGGAAAGGATTCTTCTTCGAAAATAACTTCAACCATTCATCCGATTTTAAACCAACAAAGCCACTAGAAGACATCACATTTCTAAGATCATAGCTGATTGTGCGTTGACTACGAAGGATAGCAACAACTTTTGGAAAGGATTCTTCTTCGAAAATAACTTCAACTATTCATCCTATTTTAAACCAAGAAAAGCCACTAGAAGACATCACATTTTAAGGTAAAATAACTAATAAATTTAAAGACTATATATATTTTTGTTATCGCCTTCGGCAATCATAAGATAGAAAATAAAAAAAAAAGAAATATTTAAGTTAAATTTACGGCAACCATAAAATAAAAATAAAAATAATATAATTAATATTTATTCGTAATTGTTGAACTGTTTAAGCCAAAAATTTTCATTTCAATAAAAATAATATATTTAAGTAAAAGTGTTCAAAATTTACGGCAATCATAAAATAAAAAAAAAAGGAATAATAATAGAGAAGTGTAAAAAAAAAAAAAATTTACGTGTGTTATAAAAAAAAAAAATATAATAAGTTCATTCCATAAAAGAATTAGAAAAGTTAATTCTTTTAATTTGTTTTGAGAAAGAAAGGGAAATATTGGTAATTAAGTCGCGAAATTTTTTTTTCCCCAAAGAAAGAAAGTGGTTCAAATTTTTCCTCCCTTAACTAGTTAACAATTTAACTATGGCACAAATCAATTTTGATCCCCTTAAGTACTTGGGAAATCTCCCTGAATTCAACGGAGATGGTAGAGAATTACAGAATTTTATTAATTTAATAGATAGGATCCACCCTAATTTACGAACTTATGACGAATTGTCACAAGGACTATTTTCTGACCTTATTAAAAGTAAATTGAAAGGCAAGGCTAGGGATGTATTAGAAATAAATTTCCAAGCAATCTCCTGGACGGACATTAAACAAGTATTGCAGAATAATTTCGGCGATAGACTAAGTTGCGATGAGCTTTTCGATTCCCTCAGAGCAGTAACATTTAGAACAACTAGTTTAGAATTCTATGAAGAAATCAAAAGTAAACTTAGACGACTCAATAACAAGACATTATTTGTAATGGGACAGGGACAAAGTCAAGATGCACTAAACGCAATAGCTTCAAATAACTCCCGTACAGCTTTAAACATATTTAAATCAAAAATACCCGAACCAATGAAGACAATATTAGCATGCAGGAACCCAACAATATTAGAAACGGCTATGAACATCCTTTTTGAGGCAGGATATGCACACCTCCGGGTAGATATACAACAGCAGTTCTTCAATAGAGATGAAAATAAAAAAACAAGTTCTAAAGTATATAATTCCAAACAACACTATCAAAGTCAACCAAGACATCTTTCACAGCCTTTCCAAAATCAAGGCAGAAACCCTTCATACCAAAATCAAAGCAGAAACCCTTCATATCAAAATCAAGGCAGAAACCCTTCATACCAAAATCAAGGCAGAAACTCTTCATACCAAAACCAACCAAGAAATCTTCCATACCAAAACCAGGGAAGAAATAATTCATACCCAAATCAAAGAGGGAATTTTCCATCTCAAAATTCCCAGGGACGTTTTTTTCAATCATTCCCAAATTCGTATCAACAATTAAACCAGCAAAACCAAACCCCCCAGAATGTACCTTTCGAGTCGAACAGACCAAACTTCACAAACCAACCCGAACCCATGGATATAGGCAAAGTTGAAGTTACAGAAAATTTTCAGGAATCAGCCTCGGATCAAAACTTTCATTTGTAAAAATCAAAACTAAATTAGGATTTATAAAATTAATAGTGGATACAGGGGCAACAAATTCCATTATTAACCCAGGAATTTGTCATCCAAAAAGAATTTTTGCAACAAACCCAATCCTTATCAAAACACTTCAACACCAAATTTATATAAATAAAAAAGCAATAGTACCTATTTTCGAAGAGTTTAATATTAACAAACTAAATGAAACACTCGAATTTTACGTAACAAAATTTCACGATTTCTACGATGGTCTGATAGGTAATGACATATTAAAACCATTAAATGCATGTATAGACTATAGGAATAATGAAATAACCATCGGTAATAACACATTACCGATGCTTTTCGAAAACGAAACAACAAATAAAAAACGGATACTAACCCCAGATGACTCTGAGTTAAAAGAAGAAACGGATAAGAAGATTTTAAGAGAAGGTATCTTAAATACAGAAAACGGAACAGTAAATATTAAATTGTTATCTGAAAATAGAATTGCGACTACGCAGAAGGTAGATTACGAGAATTTCAGTATAATTAAAGAAAAGGAATCTAAGCCACTATTGGAACAAATCCGAACGGATCACCTTAATTTCGAAGAAAAAGCGGAACTTTTAAAAGTAGTAAGAAGGTACTCGGACATCTTCTATAAAGAAAATACTAGATTGACCTTTACCTCCGCCATAAAACATGAAATCAGAACCACTGATAACATACCCATACACACTAAATCGTATCGTTATCCTTACATACACAAGAACGAAGTCCAAAAACAAATTCAAGAAATGCTCGATAACAAAATTATTAGGCATAGTAATTCTCCTTATTCTGCACCCATTTGGATCGTGGCGAAGAAGGCCGATGCAAGTGGAAAAACTAAATGGAGACTTGTCATCGACTATCGGAAACTCAATGAAGTAACCATAGATGACAGGTACCCAATTCCCAATATTGATGAGATCCTTGATAAACTGGGGAGATGCCAGTATTTCACAACGCTAGATTTAGCGAAAGGATTTCACCAAATAGAAATTAGGGAAGAAGACATTCATAAGACTGCCTTCACTGTCGAAGGAGGACATTACGAATTCCTAAGAATGCCGTTTGGATTGAAGACAGCCCCAGCGACATTTCAAAGGCTAATGAACAATATTCTTAAAGGTTATATCAATAAAATTTGCTTGGTTTACTTAGATGACATAATCATCTTTTCCACCTCCCTCCAGGAGCACATTAATTCAATCAATTTAATTTTTTCACGCTTACAAGAAGCAAATCTTAAGGTACAGCTAGACAAATCAGAATTCCTAAAAAGAGAAACCGAATTCCTTGGACATATAGTAACACCCCTAGGAATAAAAGCAAATCCAAAAAAAATTGATTGTGTAAAAAATTTTCCAATTCCTAAAAGTCCTAAACAAATAAAACAATTTCTTGGACTAACCGGATACTATAGGAAATTCATAAAAGATTATTCTATGATTGCTAAACCTATGACCAGATATTTAAAAAAGGATATCAAAATGAACATTGCTGACCCACAATACGTTGAAAGTTTCAACACCCTGAGAACATTACTAACACACGATCCAATTCTAGCATACCCAAACTTTTCAAAAAAATTCACGCTTACAACAGACGCAAGTAATTTTGCTTTAGGAGCAATACTTTCACAGGATAATCATCCCATTTGCTACGCAAGTCGTACTCTCAACGAACATGAGTGTAACTACAGCACTATTGAGAAAGAACTTCTAGCCATCGTTTGGGCTACTAAGTACTTCCGACCGTATCTTTTCGGACGAAAGTTCGTAATCGAGACTGATCACAAACCACTTACTTGGCTATTTTCCATAAAGGAACCCAATTCAAAATTGGTAAGATGGAGGTTAAAACTCTCAGAATTTGATTACGAAATAAAATATAAAAAAGGGACAAAAAATAGCAACGCGGATGCACTATCAAGAATAGAATCTGAATCTGCTAATATTAATTCTCTAGAAACAGAAGTACTCAGCATAAAAGAAACGGAATCTCCTCTCAATATCTTTAAAAACCAAATTATTATTAAAAGGATCCATTCAGGAGCAGCCAGAATAAAAAACGAAAAAATATTCAAAAACAACAGGAAAATTATAGGAATCAAGGATCTTGATAGAACAACTTCAATTTCTTTATTAAAAAACCATTTCAATTCAAACCAATTGAACGCAGTCTTTATGGAGGACGAACTTTTTAACACAATTAAGAGTATTTATGAAGAACTTTTTTCAAACAACAATAAATTTAAGATAGTAAGATGCACTCGTTTTCTCAGAGATATCAAAGATGAAGAAGAATTAACACAAATAATAGAAAAGGAACATTTAAGTAAAAACCACCGGGGTATACAAGCAGTCTACGAAGAATTAAAAACAGAAATATATAATCCACAACTATACCTAAGAATTACACAATTCATCAATAATTGTGAGGTATGCATCATCGAAAAATATGATAGGAAACCTCCCAAAGTAAAACTAAAAATCAGTGAAACCCCTTATAAACCAAGAGAAATTATACACATAGACGTATTCTACACATTGAAAAAGGAAATTTTTATGACAATGATAGACAAATTCACAAAACACGCGGTTGCTTACAAAATCAATAGCAGAAGTTGGACGGAATTCAAAACTAAACTCTTGCAATACATAAACACACACGGTAAAATAGGAAAAATAATTGTAGACAATGAGCTAGGCTTTAAAGCCATCCCAATGCAAGAATTTTTTAAGGAAGAAAATATTAATGTACATTTCACTTCAAATAGCAATCACACTTCAAATTCCGATATAGAAAGACTACACAATACCATAAACGAACACATAAGACTTTTTAGACATGACGAGAGAAATAAAGACGAAACCACTGAAGAAAAAATTTTGAGAATAATAGGATTTTATAACAATACAATTCATAGTACAACTAAAATCAAACCAATGGACTTCTTAAATGGAAAAGTGAAGGAAGAAAAATATAGCGAAATTCACGATTTAATATCTAGGAAAAAAGAAATATATATAAATAGATTAAATAAAAATAGAAATGATGTTAAAATAGAAGAAGGTATTAATTACATTAAAGAAATCAGAGGAGGTAAGAATCATCGAAAATTCAGAAAAATCGATACAAAGAAAATTGATGAAGAACACGTTGAGAATACTAAGACAGGGCACAAATATTACAAAACACATATCAAACAAAATAAAAAATTTCAAGACAAAAATAATCCCAAAATAAAAGCTAAACAATAAATTTCTTTTATATGTAATATATTTTCCAGATGACATTTTTGATCCTTCTAATCACTCTTTTTACGACTTCCAATGCACAGTTCTTCGACATGCAGGACCTAACGAACAATCAAGGATACCTACCAATCAAGATAAAAGACGTAAAGATTATTGAAAATTACATAAAAATAATACACGTTATTAATACAACAGAATATTTAGAAACAGCAAATATATTACAAGAAAATATCCATAAACTAGCAAACACTTACACGAACATTAGTCCACTATTGGACAGCGTAAATAGAAGCATGAACATATGTAAAACAAAAATCAAAAACTTGACACCTAAGTTCAGACAAAAACGAGGACTAGTAAACGCAATAGGTAAAGGACTGAAATATGTTACAGGAACAATGGACAGTGACGACGAGAAAACAATTTTTGATAAAATTCAAAAACTCGAGAAAAGTAACGGAGACACAATGACAGCCTTAGACGAAATTTCATTTCTAAGCACTTCAATGTCAGACAAAATTTCAAATATTACGAACCACATAAATAACCAACAAAAAATCGTGCAAAACTATATAAACAAATTTAAGACTATAGCACAAAATAAAATTCTCGACTTAGAAGACGAAACTCTATTCTTACAAAACGTTTTCCAAATTAATAATGATGTAAACCTATTGATGGACCACGTAAATGAGATTGGACATGTTATATTCAATTCCAAACTAGGAATAGTTCCATCGGATATACTGACGAGAGAGGAATTCTTTTTCATAGACAGCATAGAATCTTATCTTCAGACAAAAGTATCCTTAGCGTATAGAGAAAGCTTCGTAATTTTAACATTGAGTGTTCCAAAGTTTCTAAACGAATCATTTCCCGAGGTAACATTCGAACCACTTCCTAATAATGAAAATAAAACCTTAATATTAAACCAAAATACTGTTCTTATCTATAAAAATGAAATTTATAAGCCAAACACGTTAGAATATAAGAATCTAGAAAAAATAAATGATGATTGCCTATCAAATATTGTACAAAATTTAGAACCTGAATGCAACATGAAGATAACAAAAGATCAAGAAGAAAAAGAAATCTACCCTGGTTTACTTATATTTAAACACTATCAAGATAAAATTGAAACTAATTGTAAAAACCCATATATATTAGAAAATTTTAGGACTTATTTACTAAAATTCGAAAACTGCATTGTCAAAACAAAACTAAGAACTTATGAAAACTATAAAGTTAATGTTAAAGAAATGTTTATTTTAGAGAAATTTATCTTGAAACTTAAAGAAAGTAATATCTCATTCACCGATTTGGACATGAAAGATATACATTTTAACGAAACAATAAAATTCGTTAAACATACACTTTTAAAAAACACTCTAATAAATACTGGTGGTAGTATAGGAATTTCTACCATTGTAATTGCTATTTTTATTATAATTTATGTTAGAACATTTAAAACTAAAACATACATTGTTTCTTCGTCGGAGCCTCACTCTAACGAAGGGGGAGTTATAATAACCCCTAATAAAATAATTATTTAACAACATTTAAATACTTACATTAAGCATTTAGAGTTAAGCGTTTACAAAAGAAACGAAATTCTTTGTAATATAAACAAAAGTACGTAACTAAGCATACGTACAAATAAATATACATACATACTTACATATGAACCCATATTTAATCGTTCCTCATAAAAAGAGAAACCAAGAAAAAACCAATAACATGCATATATGTCACAACACTGTGTACAAACATGCATGTACTTAAAAAACACTTGAAACATTTCCTAGAACGCTCGATTGCATTTCCAAACCAATTTGGGTGGTCAAGCATTAATAATAAACTATAAGTAGATCAACTAATCGATTTCAAAATATGAAATTCTTAGGAACAATTGCCCAATCAATAAAACAAAGAAATACGTTTTTTTGTAAACAATTTATTAATAAGAATTACCAATAAGTTTTTTGTCAACTATTAATTTTTAATGTTTAAAAGTAAGATCAAGAAAGAAAATAAAGTCAGTCATATTCTGGATTCAAAAGTAAACGGTTGTTTGTTTTTTTTTAAGTTTTAATTTTGAAAACTCAAAATTTTTATCCACTTTGTTTATGTTAAAATTTGTAATTTCAGGGGTAAATTCTACTTGTTCATGATTTTTTGAGTTATTTTTATGGAATTTCTTTTCATATCTATCGATTAATACAAAAAAGTGTGTGGCACTGATTTCTAAAAAATAATTGTTCAAGAAATGTGAAAATATTTGTTCAAAATACGTATTATTATTACTATCTAACTAATATTGTAAATGTGAAAGTTTGGAGGGATGGATGTTTGTTACTCAATTACGCCGGAGCGGCTGAATTTATCTGGATGAAATTTTGCACGGTTATAGATTATGGTCGCGAATAACACATATGCTACTTTTTATCCCGGTAAAATGCACGATTCCAGTAGGATAGATTTGTTTTAATTTTGCATAGAGCAGAGGATCGACATGATTTTTTTTGCAAGTAGTGGTACTTTAAGGGGTAGAAAATGACATAAAGGAAAAGGACATACTTTTTAATCGCGTGTAAAACCGCGGGGCGCAGCTAGTTATACATATATTTTTAATTTTAGATTATTTTGAATTTAAAATTTCTTGTTTTTCAACCGATACTAATATTTTTTGTGAACACGACTTTTTTCTAAATTTCTAATTTTTGTGGCTCAAATTTCGAGTTTTTGCCTCACAATTAGAATTTTAACAAAAAGTCTGCTTTTGTTGAAATATTTATTTGTTTAAAATTTTCATTTAATGTCCTGCTAAGTCTTTGATGAAATTTAAATTTTCGCTGAAAGCTTTAATTTTCTAACTTTTCTGTTTTTATGATTTTTTTGTGGACATTTTCTTTTATTTGTATTTAAGTTTCTAAAACCGAAAAGTAGAATATTGATTTGTATCGACGGCTCTTGTCTGGCTACACGGTTGCAGATCTAGCCCTATTCAGCATCTGCCTTACATGTGGCGTTGGGACATCCCAGTAATTACCGGCGGTCCAATTTGTACAAAAAATAAAAGAACGGTGGTGAAAGATAGAAGTAAAACAGTACGTACATTTTATTCAGCACTTTGTGAAAAAAAAAATATTCGTATCCCACATCGTGTCATCGGGTTCGAACTATTTGACTTGTTTTTCTGCTATCACCTTGCAATTAAAAATTGCATATGCACAGTAAATATAAACTAAAGGTTTTAAATATTGCATATTTACACAAGAAAAGCCCGTGTATCTGTGTATATATTAGCGGTATTCAGTGTTTAGTGTGTTTTGCATTGCAACTGCAACTATTTTTTCATTCATAGTGAGCGCTAGTTTTAAGCAACATTGCAAAATTTACTTTGACAAAGTCTTTTCAATTTTCTTTTAAACTTTGTTTCGCTTCTACACACGCAAAGTTTAATTAGAAAAAAAAATTTTTTGTTCATTTGTTGGATAAACATGTAAACTAAACACACATATGCAACCAAATACAAGTATTTATGTGTAAACGACGAACGAAGAAGAAAGCAACTTTGCGAGTACAGCAAAGTGTGTACTCATCCCCTTTCTTATTTCCCAACAAGCAAAAGACTTTGCAAAGTAAACTTTGACCATGGAAAAGCAGTCATAGTGTCTCAATTTTCGACCATTAAAAACACAGTGCTACAAAAAATCAGCTGGATTATTGAACAGACCTGTATTATTGGATCATGTTCACCATCAGCAAATACAATTTTTTTTAATTCACTGTACAGTCCTCCAAATAATATAAAATTAAAGATATTTCATTTGTGTTCCACTTTTTATTTGTTTTTTTCTCTTTTTCTTTGTTTTATTGCATCAGTCGATTCTATTGCATTTAAATTTTTTTAGTAAATAAATTTCGTATTTTACAAATGACAGGTTTAAAAGTGAGTGATGACCACGCAATGCACATAGCAAAAAAAGTGTTGCTAAATTGCAATAACGTGGCAAATGCAAATTTTAATATTTTGTTGTTGGATTACAAAGAAAAGCTACGATATTTTGCATTTGTACTTATGCAAGACCATTCGCATAAAATACTGTATACCGCTACTCTATTATTTTGATTACAATTGCAAAAAAAAAATTGCACTCTCAAATTTTGTAACGGAATTTATAATTTTTTCTGAAAATTTTACTATCTCTTTACTTTTTAATTTAAACAATCGTAAATCCCAAAATGGATAGCGCTGAGCATATTCCTCACAGCCGACCAAAATCTTATCTACTTGAATTCAAAAGTTTTTTTTTATTTCCTTTTTGTCAACGTTAAATATCATTTTGCATATCATGTCTTTACTGCCATTTGTTTGCTGCAACCGCTATTGCTGCTTCTCTGCGGCTTCTGCCGCGCCATGAGTGTTACACATTTCTGTATGGCGAGGCAGGAACTGTCTGTCGGTTGTGGAAAAAAATTACAAGAAATGCCGACATATTCGGTTTTTGTATGTTGTTAATTTGCATTCAAAACTCGCATTTGTTAAGTTCTTATTGTTGTTTATCCTCTACCTCTATCAAATTTCTTCGTTTGTTCAAATTTCTTTACTTTAATTTCATCTCTCCGTCTGTGGGTCTTTTCACTTTGGCGTGATTTTTGGAATTTTTTTCCCCAAATGTCACTTAAAGTCCACATTGGAAAACATATTGTAAAACTTCTTCTCCAACCATTATAAGTATCGATACAAATTTTTGTTTGAATTTTTGCTGCTGTCTTTCTGTGTGCTCTTGTATTCACACACTTTACATTTTTTATGTGTATTAAAAAGCCTTTGGCTACCTTTACTGAGCGGCATGTATCACATTTGCATTCTTCAATTGCACCCAAATCACAAAAAGAATGAAGGAATAAAAAAGAAAAAAAAAAACAGCGCAACAGCAACAATAGCATGAACAAAATGAAATGTTGTCATCACTACAATTCACACTTTAATGTCTTTTTGTTTTATCCATATACGAATGAATGTTCGATATTTACTTTTAGTTGGGCAAATGAACGTAGGAATTGACGTCCAGAAAGGCAGGCAGGCACATTCTCTCTCATTCATACATAAATACTACATACAATGTTGTACATATTTTATTTATGATCATCACTCCTTTCATTAGAATGTGCTGAACAAAAGACGACATTGTTGAAATGCTTTTACAGGTTAAATACTTTGATTATAAACTACATTGCATACCGAGGACAAGATACATTTCGACAGTTTTAGAAATCCATGAAAAAAGAATCCTTTTAAATGCAAAAATAAAGGCCATTATTTAAATTTGTTTCAGGAATGAATGTGAACAAATGACGATTTTCAGAACTTAACGTTTTTGTGTACAAAATTTAGTATTTTGATGCTTAATGTTGAAGTAAAAAGGTAATTGAAATTAAGGAAGATTCTCTGTTTTAGATGGATGGATTTTGGAAATAAGAAAGAATAAGACGTTCGTAATCACGATGTTACTGTTGGAGCCTTCACTATGCCACACTCTTTAAGTTTCCCTAAGTGCGAAACGAAAATTGATAGACTTCCTTTGAATCCTGCCTGCCTCCCATACATACATATGTAATTTCAAAATTAATAAATAAATAATTATTATTGTTTCCAAGCATAGCATATTCAGACCCATCCTAAATTAAGGTAAGATAAATGAATAAACATCTACATAAAACTTTCATTACCGCTCAGAACCATTGCTTTCAAAAAGAGTTTACAACATTATATAGAAATATATTTATTTACATCCAATCTTTTATTAAAATAAGCATTAACCCATTGTGACAATAATTTATAACTTTGCATTTACAATATGAATTGAAAAACTAAAGTTTCTTTACTTTTCAAAATCTCTTTCTGCTTCTTTTGGTCAATGTTTGTTTACATTTCAAGTTTAGTTGTTAAATTGTCGTTGTGGTATTTTTTAATGGACTCAACATTTTAAAAGGTTGCAAATAAGGTGACTACAATTCCAAATACATTATTAGAAGATTGCACAAACATAACGTACACACACACACACGCACACACACACACATCCCATACAATAAAATAAACCTTTAAACATTGTGTTGTCAACTCACCAGAGAGTTTGTCGGCAACAAAAATGTATTTATTACGTTACAGACAAACAATAACAACAATCGAAAAATATCTAAAAACATTTCGAAAGAATTATCAAGTACTCATATACAAATACACATACGGGTACATTCAATGTTCTATTCTAAATATTTGCTGCAATATTAATGGCAACTAAGTAACTGCGTTCCTGAATACGTAAATATATAAATGAGCCTGGAAGGGTATAACAGAAAATTTCAACGAGATATTTTACCATATTAAACACTATAAAATATGGCTTAACATTATTAAAAAAATGTCAAAATTTACTTCTTAGCAGGGCTGGCTAACTGGATGGGATACGCAAAAAACCCCATCCGGGTTCTGTTGGATATTTGGTTTAATAAACTTCGGGTGAGGTTTCATTAGAATAGTTTGCACGTCCTGCTTATTACCAAATTCTTTAGTATGAGGCCGATTGCCGAGTACTGCAAGCAAATATAATTGGTGGCATAATTGCTGTCAGGAAGGGCGTTCGACAGGGCTGTGTATTATCACTTCTATTATTTAATATTGTTCTTGACGTCATTATACCAGATGCTACACGTACGACTAGAGTCTTAAACTGGGGACTGCAGGGATGTTAGGAAGACTTCGTTTACACAGACGATATTTACCTTCTTGCTCACAGATACTCTGACATGAAAGACAAACTTCGTACGATAGAGGAAATGTTCGCAAAAGTGGAACTAAAAATTAATATCAATAAGAACAAAACATTGCGTATAAATGCATCAACTATTCAGTCATTCTTTATGCGGCACCAACATGTAGACTAATCTCAGGATGTGAAAAGCAGATTGGTCAGGGCGAGACGGGCTTTTGCTATGGTAAATTATATGGCGATCCGCCCAGACTCAGAATATTTAATTTCTACGTGAAGTCTTTATTGCTATATAGCAGTGAATCTTGGAATGCTGCACCCAAACACATCAGTAACATTCAAATGTTTGTAAACAGATGTCTCCGTAGCATCCTACATATTTTCTGGTCTGTAAAAATAAGTAACGTCAATCTTTAGAATGTCATCTAACAAATACCCATCCCGTTGGAGATACGCAACCGTAAGTGGCGCTGGATTGGCCATCCGCTTAGAAAGCAGAATGGCCATCGACAAGAATCTCCCAAGTCAACGAAATATTGGAAAGGAAGGTAACTTATATGCATTTGTATGCATGCACGCTAATGATTTCGATTGCTGAAAATTCAGAGGCTTTTTTGGTAAAACGATACGCGCGTAGAGTTGACAAAATTTAATGTTTTTGTTTTTTCTTATTTTAAACCTATTCCATATAAAATTTATCAACGCTAAGCGTTGTGTCTTCAATAAACCCGGGTTTTTCCAACCCTGCCTGTAAGCAATATGAGACAATAAGCTAGAGCAACCCTTATGCAAGAAGAGATTTAAAGTTGAACAACCTCAGCAACAATAATAACAACAAGATACTTTTCACATAGGAAAGCAACCAAATATTTTGTAGACCTCACATACACATACACACGCTTATTTGAGGACAAAAAAAACTTAGTAACTCCACACTTACGCTTCAGCTAGACAGGACGTAGGATATCAATAATAAAAGATTTTAAAATGGGGAGGCATGGAGTAATGCTAATGCAGAGTTCGAATTCTTTAGAGACGTCTGGTTGGTGCAGTAGATTTTTACGATTTGAAATAAGCACTTCAAGAAAATTGGATGTAAAATGAGTTACAAAAGAAAAAGAAATTAATTTAAATTAATTTTTATTCTTGAATTTAGCCGGATGCATGAAATTCAAATGTTTGATAAAAGCTGAAGTGATTTTTTGCAACAATCTTTTATGGGACAAAAGAACGTTCCGTTGGCACTTAATTTTTGGATACCTTTTGCGTAAACGTATAGAGACTATGCCGGAATTGGCGTTATCGCTCGATCATTAGAAGCTTTGAAATCTTGACTTTATATGATATATATTGTAAGGCGGCGATTTGAGTATAAAGTGTGGAAAAACTATTATGCAAATTCAATTTTACGGCGTCATCAAAGACTAAATAGTATTTCGTGACAATTTTCAGAAACTGTACTATTTAGAACTAACATTTTCAATTGATATTATTTGAAGTCTAGTAAATTATTTCGTAGTACACTAAGGCCATTCTTGCAAGCTGCTAAAGATATTGGGATCTGTTTTGAGACAGCTTTAGAAATCACCTGAAATAGAATCCTAATGCCAGCTTGGGCAAATTCCTGTGACACGGAAAAAATAAGTTTTGCTGCCACAAAAACAATTTAAAGTGTTGCTTGAAAAACTTTCTTCATTTCTTTCTGTGCATACATAAGTATGACTTTTTAAGGCCAGACAATTAGGTAATAATAACTTTCAAAATCTCTGCGCTTCATCGGTATTTTCAGGCCATTACATTCATACAACAGCAACAATATTATTGTCCTTGCCACTAGTGCTGTTGTTGTTGTTGCTGCTATTTCTATTATTGTACTTGTACTTGTGTATGCTGTCTGTCGTCTATTAAAATGCTAACGTACGTTCGAAAAACCTGCAGTAGTAATGTTTCTCTGTCAGTTTGTGATATTTTTCATTAGTTATAAATATTTTTCTATTTTTTTTTTTGGTTCTTTCGTTGCTGAAAATCCCTGGAGTCAGAACATAAAATCAACCTGGCACAATGAAGTGTAATAAAATGCGATTTATATGAGTGCATGAAAGTGCGAGTACGAATGTTTTTGTAGCCTTAAAACAAATACAAAATAGTACACTCGTTGAAGATAAAACAAAAAGTTTCAAATTCTCAAATAATTTGGCCTGGTAACTTTCTTTTGTGTTTGTGCGTGTGTGTATCTGTATGTGTGTAAGAGGGCCTTTTGTATTTTTAATCAAGATAAACTTCAGAATAAACGAAATTCTACACACCAACAGCATCAGATAGAGTTCATAATGTCGCCATTGTAAGAGGGGTGCCATTTATTATGCCGGTGTAACTGCAAAAAAAAATATCTACCCCCTTTTATCAAATGGCATCCACTAGCCCACACTAGAGTGCAAGTATTGGAAGTGTAAGTAAAATAATAAGTATAATACTTAATGGCTACAAACGAAGGGTAACGCTTTCGCGTTTTCTTTTAACTCTGCATTACTTTCGTTCACTCGGTTTGTATTTATTTAGAGTGTGATTCTTTTAAATTAGTTTCATTATCATTACAAATGTTAGGAAAAACAATTTCAAGTTAAAGAAAATTAATACAACATACCTTATCACACTTTAAACAATTGCTGGCATTTTTCATTTACTCCATCACATTTTCTTTTTAATGTTACACTATAATTTGTATTCCTTTTTCTTCGCCCTTTATCTTTAGAGTAGATATTGTATTTTATAGTGTTCCACTGACACTTGGTATCCTTTTATGTGAATGTACGAACGAGTAGCTCATAGAATCCGGACATTGTTGTGTTGCATGCTGTTGTCTTGCTATTTGATAAATTTTAATTTCTGTAGTTATTTTGTCTTTAATTTAAGGAATGCATTACAAATGGCGCTTTTAACACCCTACATCCTACACTCTGTGTATTAATGGTGGATGGTGGATATGTAAACATTAGTCAATTTGTAACAAAGCTGCGGATGTTTATTATATTTTAGACATCTTCTAAACAAGTTACAATTGGCAATTGAATTTGTTGTTTGTGCTTGGCGGTACCACGAGTTTAATTTAAACTCAAACCTAAATATCTGCAATACAGGCTAAATGTATTCATGGCAAAGTAATAGCGTCTTAAACCTTTGACACGGTAATTAATTCTGGACATTGCAAACATTTGTATATGGTTTGTATAGCTTATAAAGGCTTCAAAAAACATGTGTAAAATATTGTGGGGACAACGTTTTATTCTAAAGTGGGATTTAAAGATGTACATTTTACTGTACGTTCTTCTTTTTTAGTTATCATTAACGCCTCCAATTTCGTATTTTTGTAAAACGTACGTTTACATAAGAAAAATGTCGAAAAAATTAGTAAAAAGAAAACCTACCTTTGTAATCAAATACATTGTATTAAATATTGTTTTTTTTTTTATTTTGAAAATAAACTTTAAGACATTATACGCTGCGTCGAAGATGACAAGACAAACTATGCAAAACTGATCTCACGTTGTTCTGAAATTTCACAGCCTCGTAAGAATTTAAACAACAACAAAACAATGAACGGATAACTGTTAATCAATTGCATGTACGCTGAAATTCTAATCAATGATGGGTTGATAAAATCGACGTACATTATAATGTAAACCAAGCATCAAGGAGGTAAAATGTCATTAAACATTTGAAGTACATACTCCTAACTACTTCCGCTTTGGCATTATTACTCATTCCTTTAACATTCCGATGCCATTGGAGGCATTACTTAACATCTCGGTTTACAACTAAAAAAATATCAATATAATATATAAATACAAATGCCCAAAACACAATAAAGATTTAATCTCTGCTAGGAGTATTTAACTTGCTGTTTTTTAAGTTATAACTCTGTTTAGTATCTAGTGGTCAATTCCACAACTATTTTATTTCGGTCTCAAAACTTTTTTTCACAATCACAAATAATTCAAGAAACCTCTTTCCTTTGCCAGGGGTTCAACCGTTTATCTATTGGGCTCTCCTGCTGCGTCACTCAGAGAATAAATCACTTGTTTTAATAGTAAGTAATTATATTCCTTTTGTAAGGTAGTGCAGAAGATTTGTAGCTTTTGCTGAAAAGTGTGTTGTTTTTAATGAAAGTTATTAAGAAGTTTTTGTTAAGTATATATCCAACATACTTTGTGCTTCATATCGCTCAAAATTTCGGATCAAACAAAATTACATAATAGTTTCCATCATTAGAATACTCTAAAAGTTTCCAAGTTTCTGCAATAAATTATTCCTACCAAACATAAGAAAAGTGATAATGGCTTACAGACCATGATATATATAAACTACGGGTATTTATACTATTTTTGTATGACAGACTTCTAGTACGTGTACTATTATTTTTCTGTTTAAATTTATATCTTTATTTCCTAAAACTACTCACTTGAAGAAATTTTTATCAAACCAAAAAGTCACATAATATGACAAAAACTTTTTTTGTATTTATTAATCGAGATTGCCTCGATATCTTCTTTCAAAGATTTTCAAAAACTTTTGTTTGTTGAGGGTTTTTTAGCTAGTCTATATATGAAATGCATGTATGTATATAGACTAGCTAAAAAAAACCTCAACAAACTAAAGTTTTTGAAAAACAAATTAAAATTATCAGGGGGCCATTCATTCCATGTCCAACAGAGGACCATAGAGCCAAAGACTGCATTCTTTGAGAGCTGTTGGAGACATTTCACATGATAATAGGTCGGCTGGGTTGCATTTGTCGGTTGCATGTGGCGCCATTATTCTACATGACTTTCCTCTTGAATAATTCCAATTCGATTTGCGAGAAATTTATTGAAAGATGCTGAGGTTGAATTTATTATAAGTAGAGCTACGCGAGACTTAGCACAAAGCAAGTGAGTCATGATGATTCCATCTTTAAAACTGATCATAACAAGGTGTTTGATAGCTATATCTTCAACATGAACAAAATTTCTTGTAATTGACTCAGGTTAATCAGCTGTTCTAGTGCTGCTACCTCGTTGATCACATTCATAATACGTACATTTCCATAGTATACGAACCAGCTTTGAACCACTTCCCACAATGGTTTTATTATATTTTAGGTTGACTGAATTGTTGTGTACCAAGCTAGTAGTACAGCATACAAATCCTATGCCTGTCAGGGCTATAAGAGGCCAACCAACACCTTAATGAATCGCATACACAACTAAAACATTAAATTTACTTTGGTTTTCAATTCTATGTATAAAAAAGATCCTTATTATTCTAAGGGCTGCAAAAACAACATCTAATTTTATTTTTATGTTCAAATGAGGCAACTGATGCAGAAGAACTCATTAAAATTTTAAATGCTACTACTAATGTTCGTACTCCTTTAATTTTAGCTCATTTTTCAGTTAAAAAAATTATAGTGTAGAAGAAGTTGTAACATCACGTCAGTCGTTGTATTATTAAAGTGGAATTGCTTGCAGAGAACAATGAAAATAATGTAGAATAGTTAGGAGGAAATTAAATACTTTCACAGGCAACGTAATTAAAATATAATAAATATTTAAAATATTTGTACGTTCTGTAATAAATTACGGTCAGACGTGGCAGATATTTCACTAAATGAGCGAATTTAGAAGGAATTCCGCACTTAAAATTCTAATTTTTATTTTCCGTCTTAACAAAACGAACAGCTTAAGGTACTACTTTGAACTTTATTTCATCATGCAAATCTATCTTTAGTCTTCTTATTAGCATTTCAAGCGTAGGACCAGGGAAACCGCAAAAATCATCATTAAATATGCAGTGAAAAGTAAAAATAGGCTAAAAAACGAAATAACAAAACCTTTAGAAACGAAACAAGAGTTAGTTATTTTAAGAAATTTAAAATAGAATAACACGAGCAAGAATCAAACGAATAAATAAAACACAAAAATTGTACTTCATTTCCTAAGAAGAAATCGATTTTAGAATTTAAACGTTTTAATAAAGTAACACAAGCTTTTTATTGCTAATTAATATTGCAAAATAAACAATGAATATTGAATTAGATTTTCACTTAAAAAGTGTTGTCTATTACATCTAAATAAACTTTTAAACAATGAATATCTTCAAAAATTGGTTTGTTGATATTAATAAATATATCCTGAAAATAAAACAGAATGTCTTTAAAAACTAACTTAAAGCATTTTGTTTATAACTGAAACAACAAATTGTTTTATATAAGCAAATTTTATGTTGCACAGTATTATATTCCAAATAAAAAAAATTTAAATTTTAAATTAAACCAAATCCCAAATTAAATTTCAGCATGTTACACGAGAGAATTTCACATAAATTTTAAATAAATTCAAATAAATTTTCAACCAGAAAAATATATAATTTTCGGTAAAAAATAACTTTCTCAACAACGAAAATTTCATAACAATCATCAATACGGAAAAGAATACAATAAAACAATAAAATCTTTTCAATGCTCCAGAAGTAAGTACTACAAATGAATACGTACATGATATGAATGTATAAAAATTTTATACAAAAACTTCATTAAATATGATAAATTAATAACAATCTTGTAATAACAATAATAATAAAAATAAGAAAACAAATAAAACAACAGATTGTAATCTTTCTTGGGTTTGTTAATTTGTACCTTTCGTATAAATAAAGTACTTTTTGTTTTTTTTTTGGTTTTTAATGTTTTTCTCCGTAAGCTACTTGTAAATTCAAATGTAGCAAAATATTTTTAAAATATCTTTTCGTAAAAGGAAAATTATAAATAACAAATGTTCAAATATTTTGAAAATTCCTTTGAGAAATACACTTGGCAATTGATTAAAATTTTACGATCTTGTAACATCTAATACTTATAAAAATTTTCTTTATCGAAATGTATCTAAATACCTTAAAAAGCAACAACAACAACAGAAAGATACAAGAATCGTATAAATTTTCAAACCTTAAGGCAGTACAACACAACACAAACGCAGCAATAACTTACAAAATTATTTATTTGTCCCTGACCAGGAATGCTTGAATTATATAACTGTGTTAGTTTTTGTATAAATATGTATTCATGTGTGTGTGTTTTTTTTTTTCTCTATAAAAGCCCTCAAGGAATTCAATATCTACACATATTTTCAATCATAAGTTGGCCAAAAATTCATTTGTTTTAATGTCAAATTTGAATGTTCTTGTCATTATTCTTACAGAAAGAAAATCACTCACATATAACAAAACACTACAAAATTTTGTGCTTAAATAAATTATATAAATAGTTATGAAGGCTCTACTCATACCCTTTTATCAATTTTCAGTATCTCAGTTACTGAGCCAAAATGTGGGGTTGGAATTTGTTGCATACGTTGATAGATCACTTAGATGAGTCTTTCTGCTGTAAATTTTGTACTCAGTAATCTGCACTATAAGGATTTTTTTTTAAATTCTAAAAGCCCATTAAATAAATTACCTTAAAACTATTTAAAGATTTGGCTGAAGAAAGAGTTGTTTATAGAAGTCACTTGAGGCAAACATAACCTAAGAGCAACATACACTGATTGCATTATATGGCTGTCGTCGAATCATAACATGATTGAATAATATATTTAAGACCAAATCATGCGATTATGAAATCAATGTCATTGTATGAATAATAATTCCATTCATAGTTCAAGTTAATAATAATATTTTTCCATTCAGCAATAATATTATAATTAAATGTAAACATAATGTGGTTAATTAAGTTTCGTCAAATATAATCAAAATATGGATCATATCATAAAATTATTGAAGAGCCAGTGTAGTGAGTTCTGATCTTGTAGAGATCCGTGCTCGCTTGTTGGTAAACCTGAAGTGCTTTTGTTATTTTTAATACTACGAGTTACTGTTGTAAAAGTATTGAGTATTGGAGTACCAACTACTCAATACCATATATATTTCCCGGTACTCAATACCCAAAATTAACCACTCAATACTTTCAGAGATTCATTTCCATATGTAAATATTAAAATTTTACTTAAAAATGTTTAAAATTAATACAACTCAGTTTTGAGGAAAGTTAAGCGCCTTTAACTCATTTGCAACAATAAATGGATTATTAAATTTGCTAATCCATTAATTATTATGGAGTACGTGTGATAATAAAATTGAATTTTAGCCTATTAAATATATTTATTTTGGAATAAGAAAAAACTTTAAAAGTATTTAGTAGTATCGAGTACTCAATTGCAAAACTATTGAGAAGTATTGAGTAGTCAAAAGTAGCCGAGTAACAAAATGAGAATGCATTATTATCAACAATACCACATTAGCTTTTTCAAGCTAAATTAAGCTTTCTTTTGGTTGATTTAGCTTGCAAGTTTACATTCATCTTTTTTTAGGAATCAACTTAGCTTTTAATATTATTGTAAACGATGAAAGTTTCCTTATGACCTGATTTAGCAATAGTGAAATGCACACATAACAAACTTATACCTCTCAATAATCACATTCAATGTACAACTAAAATGTTGGTTTGAAAAAATGAAAGATGCAAATTAAATCATTATTTTTTTATATTAATAAAAATTTGTTTGTAGTCCAACCATGTTGCAGCTGTTATGGATGGTAATTATTGAATGATTAAATGAAAGAAAAGTTGTTTATCTTAACAATATTTATGATTAAAATATAAAAGAACCCGCAAATGATAGTTCGCTACAATCATACGGTGTTTGCCACAACCATAACATAGTTCTCGCAATAATGTGTAAACATATATTTTCTTTACGTGCATTAAAATATGTTAGCGAGCTATGCTGATTTGATAACAACCAGTGAAATGTTGCCATAAAGACTAATTTGCAAACCACAAGAAATAAAAAAGAAACTTCAACTTTTAATAAAAAAAATCCCATTCAAATAGTGTTGGACTAAGTTGAATATACTGCCTTAATCCTTTCATTAATACTTCTGTAGCATACTCATTGATAAAATTATTGAAGGCAGAAAACAACAAGTGATTGATGTACAACCACATGCAATAATATAAATATGTACGATACGACAAGAAAAAAAACTACAATTTATGTAGAACAGCCCAACTTATTTCAGCATCTCCTTTACTTCGCCTACTCCACAAGATAAAACAAGAAAACCTTAAATGTTCTTAATACTTTAAGAAAAGAAAAATCCATTTAAAAAAGTAATAATAAAAATGGAAAACACAATATAGAGAAAAAAAGGTGAAACAACTCAAAATGCAACATCAAATAGGAGGAGTTTTAAATGCCAAAACTTGAAAGAAATAATAAATAATTTTCATGTCAGTGCAAAACCAAGACCAAAACCAAAAACAACAACAACAACATCAACAAGAACAACTCACATGTTCATTGAGAAGAAATCCACAATCCTGGTGAACAGTAGGCCAAAGAAGGATGAACTCCACCGACAGCTACAACAATAAAAACAACAACTCTAAATTCATAAAGTAATTTAACAATTTGAAACAACAATGCACTACAAGACTTCTCTGTGCATGTACGAGTACAAATTACATTTATACGGACGAAAGCTCAAAATTGTATGTGTAACATTTTCGTTTGTGGAATTTCTTAATCTAAAGAATTTTAATTATTTTTATATTTTCTTGCAAATATTTATAAAAAATTTACTGTTCTTACTTTAAATAGCCTGCATTTGTGCTTTCTTAACAAGAATGCTGCTAAATCCTTTCGAGAAACCACAAACAACTAGACAAACTTTTTCATTAAAACTTTTTGTAATATTATTTTTTTATTTATTTTTTTTTGAAGTGATTGAAGTTTTTAAGTACTATTTCCTTTTATTAAATAACCTAAATTATTTAAACTTATAAATTGCCTTTAAGTTATTTTAGGCCAAACAGATCGACAAGCCACAATATTGTGTAATCGATATTGTATGCACTTTACAACTATTTATAAATTGATTTTTTAAGATAATTAAATATATTAGATACTCGTAGTATGCTTAAGATATTATCTATTATTTTATAAATGCATGTATGTAGTCATATCAGCATATTTGAAAATAATAACATCCAGGAATGGGAAGCCGACTGCTGTTGGAATTTTTTTCAGTACTAAAGTACTGAATAATTTACGAAATGCTGCCAAGATATAATGCTTAAGAATTTATTTGCAGAACTTTGAAAGGTTAAGGTTCCTTTTGCAAAATTAAAATCATTCGTATAACATAAAGCGTATCGGTATTAAACTCTCATGCTATTAGCTGTCTACTAGGGCTGTATAAGTCGACTACTGGCGAACTAATTAATGTAATCTTAACCAAAGTGCGTGGTGCACATACCATTGTAATCTATTATATAAATAGGCGAAGACAAATTTTTATACCCCTTTTTCTGCTCTCTTTAAATAAGTAAAGTTGAAAAAGAAAAAGAGATCGGAATTGAAAGAGATGGGAATTAAATATGGATGTACATGTTCATATCGTTTGTGCATGTTTGTATGCAATTTTATTTTATTTATTGTTTTTCCATAGGGAGGGGAATGGGAAATAATGTTGTTTTTTTTCTTTAAATTAATTTAACTTAAATAGATATACGTTAAACTAGCGGTCGAATTTCGACCACTAGGCGTACTCTAGTAGTATTAAAAGAGTAGAAATTGTATTTTGAAACGATGTGAATTTTATTTTATTTTTTTTTGCTTTATTTAATTTAATTTAATTTATTTTAACTGTCCACAAATGATTAAAAAATATCCCTTGCGACTGATGGTTTGTCCTAATTACTATTTAGTGCACTTTTAAAATACATATATTTTCATTTAGTTTTCCTGATTTCAGCAACTGATTTAAAATGGATCAAACGCTTTTAAACTGATATGCATCCTGACTATCAAAAAGAAGACAAAAAAGGGCAAACCCATAGATTCAAACACAAACACATTCGAACGTACATTTAAACAATATTTATGACCATAATTTAACGTTTATTAAATTTTATTATAATTTACGCTTCAATAAACAAAAAGAACGATCTAAATTTTGATTACTACATCTGGTTGACGTTGTCTGCTGCATTATACATTATATAAAATACAAGATAAAATTACAAAGCGGGGGGAAATAAACTTCATGAACAAATTATTTTCTGCCCTTTATATTAGAATAAATGATATACTAGAATAAATGAAAGCACAAGTAAATCTGAAATACCATCAAAAGCTTCCAAATGTGCCTTCACATTAAGCAGTCATGACTTTTTCCCTTTTCCTTCTTAGTTTTTTTTTCTTTAGTACTAAAATTCCGAAATATTCTATTCATTTTGATTTATGAAAATGTGAAAGTAATTGCAGTACAAAATAATAAGAAAGCTTTTTATGAAGTTTCGGTTTTATTTTCATGGTAGTAAAATGTGCCCACATTTTATAAAATATTTCCTCCATCTATTCGTGATATTTTTTTTAGTGGCGTTGGTGTTAGTTATTATTGAGTAATAAAATAAATTTTCAGCACGTGCTACCAACCAAATCGGCACAGCATGTGTGAAAGTTTAATCATATGAGAGGATATCAAGGCAGACGACGTTCACAACGATTTTCACAGCGAAGGTAAATTTAACAAGGACTATAAGATTTTTTTATTAGCCCGTATGTACTAATTTAAGGTTAATAATCTTCTTTTTTATTAAATATTCCACATGCATATATGATTGTTAGGTAAACATAAAAAAAATTTATGGTTTTATTTTTAACTTTAGAAAGATTTAAATTAAGACAAAAAAATGCTAGAAACAGCTTAGGAAACTAGTAGAATACTAAAAAATTGTCGCTTTGAGGAAATTTGTAGTCAGAAATTCCAAATAAATATAAATATTATAACAAAGGCCTTTGTGATTGAAAAAATTGTTTACTTGAAGTTATTCATACAAATGCTTGTTTGGTTCAACTGATATTTTTATGTGACTTTTTATTTTAATAACTTTTGAGAAATCAAAAACACGTTTCGCTCTTCTATTGCAATGTAGTCATATCTAAAAAAAACAACTGATGTTTAAGTTAAAAATTAAGTGGTGGCCATTTTCTGATTCTCACATAAGTGCTCTTTTGAACATATTATATATATAGTTTATCGCAAAGAAAACTATCATGAGAGCGAGGGCCGGTTGAAATGTCTGGTGAGCGATAAAAATCGTTCGCCGAATACGTCCCTTAGTTAAGCCACCGAGGCAGCTGCAATGCGTGCTGTGGCTCTATCTTGTTGAAACCGCAATGTTGTATGGTTTTTCACAGCTGGTCTAACAAATTTTCAAACATCATTCGATATGCACCAACGTTGACAGGGATGAAAACACCAATGTCATTTTTCCAAACAATATGAGTGGGTGAATGGGTGTAATTGTACTTGAGTGGGTGTAATTGTCACTGATCAACTGCTTTTGTATTCTACGTAGCCCAAACCTTGCAGTTTTGCTTGTTGACGTAACCTCTTAATATGAAATGAACTTCATTGCTAATTACCAAATTTTGGAATCCCCGTAGAGTAATGGGTACTGGACTATACTGTAAGTGTGTAGGACACAGGTTCGATTCCTGCCTAGACCATGGGTGTTTCTGTAGACAAGCCAGAAAAGTTTCGCAGATTATGTTTGTCTTAAAAAGAAATGGCGAAGTCTAGATTTTACTTTGCAATTTTATGGAAAACTTTTTATATATTGTTCGATGGTGTAGTTTTTCATATTAAATTCCTCAAGTCTTCTTTAAAGAGTGCTGAGAAAAACAAAGAAAAAATAATAATTAAAAATGTTTTAAAAGATACAAATCCCTTCTTCGATGCCCTGGACATAAATTTATGATTCGAGATGTTCTGAAAATTTAATTTCAAAAAGTGTAATTTGTTATGGATTGAGATAGTTTATATACACACCATCCAGAAAATATTTCTGCTTGCTTAGAAGCGATTTTTTAAGGGATACTATTGATTTTAAACCAGAGTGGAAGCATTTCTTTAACTCTCCTTTTTTGCATAGGGATCCATGTAACAAATTTTTTACTCACCTTTTGAGGCAAAAGTATGGCTGCAAGAAAATCGCTCCAGAGGTTACATAATAAATACTTTGTTTTGTTTTAAAACGAAAGCGTCTTGTACTTTTCCTACTTGAACACTACTTATTTATAAAAAGCATTGCCCATTTCAATAATGCCCTAGTTGCGTTTATTTGCATTTGACGGCTTTTACACAGTCAAAGTTTACTTTGCAAAGTTTAATTCAGCTGGGAGAAAAACAGAATTAGAAAGTATTCGCCTCTCTGTATATCTTTCAGTTGAATTAAAACTTTGCAAAGTAAACTTTGACTGTGTAGAAGCCGTCTAAGTTGCAAAACGGATGACTTTAGGAATGCCATACTTTGTCCAAGTTTGCGCGTTTGCGTTTGGGAATGCATGACATTGTTGAATTGCAGAGCAACCTGCATATAGAAAGGCGGCCCTTTTTCCATTAAAGTGTGAGTAAATTAAAAATTAAATTAAATTAAAAATTAAATTAAATTTAAAATTAATTTAAAACTTTATACTCGTTTTCTGAAGAACGATTATTTGAGATATGACTATGTTGTAGGGTTGTCGTTCGAATAAAAATTATTCGAATAATTCGAAAATTTTTTTTGATATTTTTCGAACGAACAAATATTTTTTCAATTTAGAATAAAGAATTATTCGAATAAATTTTTTCGAATAATCGAACATTCGAATAATTAATGAACGACGTATAAAATCATGAAAAACATTAATTAATCATGAAAAACTTTAATATTATTCTTGAATTCTATGAATTTTCCATCCAATACTTGCTTTTTACAATATGCCACAAGAAGCTAAACAAAAAAGTACGCAAATACTTTGTTTTCACGATTATTTTGTGTTAAAAATATGTATGGCGAATGACCTCAACTACGATGAAGAATAAGATCACGTTTCTTAGGAGACTGATAACATTTTATTAACTGATCTAAAAAGTCTATAAATGAAGTAAGAAATCGCACTAACGCAAAAATCGTTAACAGTATTGATGATGATCTGAACTATTTAGAAAAATCAAAGAAAAGAACAGAAATGCTCTTTTAACCGTAAATTTCTTATTCTTTGTTCGTTCGCATTATTAAAAAAAATTTCAAAATTATTCGTTTATTCGAACAAAAAAAATTTCATGAAATTTTATGCAAACAAATAAAAAACACGAATAATTAACAACACTACTATATTGCAATAAACGAGCGGTTTGTAGTAGCTGGGAAAAGTGGTTGCATCGTGTTTGAGTTCAACCCCATTCAAAGAGCAAATAAAAAATACCTAACATTTTATATCACTTATAACCGACTTGAAAAAGGAGAAGGTTATCAGAACTCCACCATTTACTAACCGGTTCTTAAAAAAGTGTAACTCAGAAGGTATTACTTTCAGAATGGTGCTTTTTTAAAACGCTTTTATTAGCTTGATTTGTAACAAACTGACAAAATAACAATGTAGTCATCTTTCGACTAATCTAATCTTCGAATAGTCTTGTCGAAATTAAACTTTACATGTGTTTTTGAGCAGTTTGAATAACAACACAATAAATTGGCATGAGCGTGAGGAAGAGGAGGACGCCTCTACAAAGTAATTTTTATTATTCTTATAACATGAAAGCTTTAACAGATATGCTATCGATTGTTTTGAGAGCAAGGTGTGAGTTCAAGCAAAACATTGAGAGGGTGGAGCGGTAGGAGCGTGATGAATGGTGGAGCGTGAGGAGGGGTCCCCTCATACAAAGTAATTATTAATTTGTTGCTATCTAGAAGCTAGCTAGAAGCCAATTTGAATAAAAAATAAGTAAAACTAAAAGATTCGCATCTTAATTTACTAAAAATGATAAAATAATCAAATTGATTTGTACTTGGAAATTATTTAATTTCATTGAAGGATATTTTTTGAAAAATACGCCGTGGATTATAAATATTTTCGAAGGGTTCTAGTAGAGATGGACACGACCCATGTGATTAACTTGAATGGTGATTAGTTTTTTTAATTAGTTTTTTGTTTCAATCACGTGAGCGTGAATGAACTTGAGAGTGACTAAGCATGCGCGAGTAGAATTTTACAGTGACTGTTCCGTTCTTTTTTTGCTTTATTAAAATTTATTACATTTATTTTTTTTTTGTTATTTTAAAGTTTTTTTCGTAAGTATTTTGTGAGCATGAGTTTTCGTGATTATGACTAACATTTTTTCACTTACGGGAGCGTGCACAAACGTGAGTCCAAAAATAAGGTCGCGCATGAGTAAAATTTTTTAGCGTGAGCTTGCATGATCGTGATTGTAAAGTTACTCACAATCCCATCTCTAGTTTCTAGTAAGCTTGATTCGCTTTTCATATCCAATGATTATCCAGAAATGACTAATTTGAATTGCCCATTTGTTTTATTAATACGTGATATTATATTCTTATAATAAACAAAACTAAATTTTTTTTCAATTAAATATTTATGAATTGCTTTATTTAATATTAATATTTCTTTGATACGTACAGGACGTGTTTTACATACAGAATGTGTTTTAATTTTAGTATCAAATAAGGATTCTTTCTTTAGATATCTTAATGTAAAACCATTTAATCCTTGAAAGGTCAAATACTTTCAACTTTGCTAATAGTTGCAGTGAATGTAGGACTCTGTGAGACCCCATGTTTATGCCTGCGTTACAAAAAAGAAATGGCCACACTCTTAAAGATTAATTGAATACGAATGTGTCTTTTTAACAGTATCTTAATATTTTTAGTAAAATAAAATTTGCGCCGCATTTTCCCACTACCTGCTTAAGACTCGTTATTATAAAATATATTCATTGGACTCCTTAGTGTTCTAGACTCTTAATATTGACTTCAATGCCTCCGTCTAGCATAACCAGGAAGGATTCTGTAGCAATTTTATTATCCGAACGTGTTGCGGGAGTCACAAAGAATTCAAAATTTTTTATTAATTCAGCTACAGCTACTTTAACTTCCGCTAAACCCAATTTTATGCCTAAAAACAGAACATGTATTAAAAGCAATAAATAAAATTAAAACTTTTAAGTCACTAGCCTGGACATATTCTGGGACCATCGCCAAAAGGTAAAAATACACCCATATCTTTAAATTTCTTTACACCGCCGAACTCTTCATTAAATCGTTCTGGCCAAAACTCTTCAGGATTCTCATAATAATCAGGATCATGGTGTAAAGAATAAGCTGAGATATAGACAACATCCTGTGGCTGTAAAATAACCCCAACGCCAGCCAACTTATTATGGAGCTCAACTCTATCTGTGCAGAGTTTGAAAATTGTAGCCAAGGGAGGAAACAATCTCAAAGTCTCCTGTATACATTGATCTAAGTACGGCATTTCCATTAATTCATCATAAGTTATATTTTCAATAGCTTCCTTCAGCTCTTGACGTAGTTTTTCTTGTGCTCGTTAATTACGTGACAGCTACAAATAGTGATGAAAAAAAAACTAGTTATTTATACATTAAGTGTTACATTACAAAAACACTTGTATCAATTTCCAATTTTTTGCAATTTCAATAAAAACTATCAAACAAAATTTATTTATTTGTATATCTCCTCTCCCAACTTACCAACAATAAACAGTGGGCTATGACAATCGCTCCCGTTTCAAAGCCATCAATCATTACAGTTGTTGTGTGTCCAGCGATTTGTACATCATTTAAAGATTTTTTCTCTTTCAGTTGCAACAAGTGATTGATCACATCATTTTGTTTATTATTTGTTGCCATTTTCTGTTTTAACGCATCTAAGGCCAACTGTTTAAAAAATCTATCACAACTGGCCGGAAAGAAACGTTCAGGTTTTATTTTTCTCACCCAAGGCCAAGCAGCTGTTCTACCGTAATAGCGAACACAAGATAAGGATTGTGTTAACATTTTATTGGCCATTTGCTGTAGAGTCGAATGAGTGTCGAGTCTTTCGAAAGTATTCTCTTCGATGCCCCAAATAAATTTTGCCATAATGTGACAGGTAAAACGATTTGCTAGCTGCAGTTTTTAAAGTTCGTTAATTGGTTGAGGGCATAACGTGTGAGGAATCTTACCTCTTTAGCATTCCATTTTGTTTGAGGATCTTGGCATTTAATGAATTCTACCATTTTAGAGGCGCTGTCCTTCATTGTGGCGTAGTAGGAACGAATCTAAAGAAAATATTGAAAGAGACTTACAGCGGATTGGTACATATCTATTATCACATTACATTTGTCGTAGTCTAAATTTAGCGAGCCAAATATAAAGCATACAACACTTGCTGATTTGAATGAAAAGCTGATTGGTTTATTCTGACTAATTTTAGCTTATTGAATACTCTAAAGCACATTACAGTTCTTATTATTAAAATGTTCAACCCATTAAGCCATAATATGTTTCTTAACTTTACCATAAACTACGACATCCAGCTGGCTTTGGCGGGTTGCTAAAAATTTTACAATTCAGGTACTTTTGAGTTATGCATTGAAAATGGCAAATAATCACAAAACTCTAAGATATATAAAACTGGCTTTCATTTACTGACAGCCGTTTGGAGCATCATAGGATTTTTTTTCTAAAACTCACCCTATTGACGGTAAGACCTTGAACTAACTCTGAGCGTTTTTCTTTCCATGCCTCTCCCACAGAAACAAAAGGACTGCCAAATCGTAATTGTTCTACTAACTCGGAAGACTATAAAATTATATTTTAACAAGAAAATATAAATTTTTAAATATATGCCAATATTTACCCACTGCGAAGATTCGTTATCACGAAATTTATTAAAATTCGTTGTTAGAATTTGTTGAATTAATTTGGGATCCATAACAAACAATTTAGGACTTCGGGCCGAAAAAACACCCACAAAACTTTGGCTTGATTTATAGTGCCTGATATAGTGAACTGACCTTATTATATATTTGAAAAATTAAAGAAATACAAAAACTTACAAATAAATCTCATTTAGTTCGATTAACAAATTACATTTCCCTTCAAAAGTTTTCGGAAACGTTCCTTTTAGAATTATCGGTTCTGGACCTGCAACATTTTGGCGTTTCCAATAATTAAAATACCAGGTTAAATATAAATAAATGACTAGAAAAGTTATTGTCAATGACACTGACAGTGAAATTAAGCAGAACAACATGATGTTTGCACAGCAAACTGAATACTACGAGTAATTATTGTTCTGAGAGTGAGAAATAATAAAATATTTAGATTCTTGACATCTGAGTATAAATAGTGTTTATAGCTGAATACTGATAAAAAATGTTAAAATTATCTCTATAGGCTGCGAGTAATTATTTTCATACAATAATCAAGTGTAGTTTTTGCAATCAAAACGATCGACACGTCTAGAAATTTTTTACAAAAACCACTCGATTAAAAAATAACATTTTTTGTAGACTTGTTAAAGGTCTGGGCTCGAACATTTTTCTTTTAGGATTATGGCATTCGATATCAAACAAAAATAAATAAAACTTGAGATGGTGGCTTTCGATAGCGAGTCATCGATCAAGAGTTATCTTTTCTTTTTTTATAAAAAAATTTTTCCCAATATTTCGTTGTTCCATTGTGTACCATATTCGGGAATTAATATTTATGTGTTTAACAAATATTTTTAAACTTTTAAGATGCTAAACAATGGAGCAGCGAAATGCTGAGGAAAAATATTTTTAGTATAGAAACGGACCTCGAACTGTTATAATTAATAATATAATTTTTTAATTTAAAACGTCATGTTTAATAAAGAAAAATAAATAAATTATGAATTCTTCCCTAAAATATGGTGAATAATGTTTATGAACTTTTCGTATATGCTACGAAAAACCTAACTACGATATTTTTGCTTCTTAAAATGTTGCATAATTTATGTTTACTAATTTACTAAAGACCTTTTTTCCAATAGATTTTGTGCATTTCATAATAATTTTGTTTTCACCACAATTTTCAATTATATATCATGTTTAGAACTTGTACTCATGGTTTTGGCTTCTAACCAAATATTGCGGTTGTGTATATAATTTTTTTGTGTGTTTTGTTTTAGCCAAGGACGTCCAACATGCTCTATTTCCGTTAAATGAATACATGTCATTTAATTATGTTCCCTATTCCTTCAGCTTTTTTTGTCTTGTTATTAGTGGCTGCGGTATTTGTTATCTTTTTTGTTCTTCTGTGTTTTTATTAAATGATGTCACTCAACATTAACACCTCAAACTTTCACCTGATTTGACATGAAAAGGACAAATTGCAATACACCAATACACCCAACTACGGACTTACACTGACTAACACTAAAAAACAACAGCCATACAATAACAACAAAAACAACAACAAAACTGACATGTTGATGTGTACTACACGAACAACTTCCAGAAGTATTTTCCTTTTCCTGTTTTGCTCCATTCGAAGATGGCGATGTGAAAGGAAGAAGAAAACAACAAATATAGAATGAGAAACCAAAAGGACATTTTATTGAAGTGGAGAGCAAAAAAAAATAAAAATAATAAAATAACAACAATAGATTGTAAAAAAGTGCTGACAATAAAGTGACATGAACAAATGTCAAATACATTATTGAACATGTAACATCTTTAACTACTTACACGAAATGTAGACGTAAAAATATACAAAAAAAAAACAGAAAACAAAACAACAAAAAGCATTTAAAAATACACTCCTTGGATTTGTGGGAATGTGTGAGAGTTATTAAGTAAAACATACAGACTTAATAAAATGGCAACTTGTCTTACGATGGCAACAAAGTATCAATTCATTTGAGAATATGGCTTAAGTGTAACAAATTACTTATTTTGTTGTCTAACGAAATTTAATATAATTTGATTAAACGTTTTAGATTTATTTATTGCAATATTCAGTGAAAACTGAATGGCTAAGTGGCAAGCAAAGTGCTGTTTTATCTTCTTATAATCGTATGTAGGTTAATAACGCAGTAAACGAAGAGAGAAAGTCGATAAGATCCTGAATTTGTAATTCGGTACTAGTGCGAATAAGGATTGTATCCAAAGATTTTTATATGGATCAGCGTACTTTTAACACCACTTGGGATTGAATAAAGCATCCGATTGAATTTTTTTCTGAATATACATCCATATTGATTTTACTATTTGCTCAATTTAATATGTTCAATTAAATATCAAATGAGTTTAATACACTCTGACTGTTTTGATTGTTGATGTTTTCAATCAACTATTTTAGTGGGAGTAAAATATCTGTAATTAAAGGCTTTAAGCTGAATAAATAAACGAAAAATATTATTTTTATAAAGAGTAAAAATAAACTGCATTCTCTTAAATGTCTGACATCATACATCATTTAAAAAAAGCCTTCATTCTAATGTAGTACGTGTACACATTTTTCATTTCTTTTCTTACTTTCTTCTTATATTATTCCTTGTTATTATTGTTTCCTAAGTACAATTAATAGGAAATAGAAAATAAAAAAAAAAAAACAATAATAAATTTGCAAGACAATCAAACGAAATACAAAAGTAATGTCAACCAGCATGACACATACAGCCATACAACACGTTAAAAATGAAAATTTGTTTGAGTATTTACATATTTATTACACTACGCAACTTTGTCGCATGCAATTTTTATTTTAAGTGAGAAAGAAAGAAAAAGATACAAAATGTATACATTTTTATTTCAACACTCACCCAAAATGAAAATTGCATGAAACAAGTTTGCGTAGTGTAACTATGGAATATGCATTTCTTGTCGAAAAGAAAAACAAACAAAAATTATACTTTTTTTATTTTTATCAGTCAAAAAAAGTTTTTAATTATTGTTGGTTACGATCCTAGAGGGAAGTGTACCTGTCCCCAAATAATTCACGTGACCGGTTCCTAGGTGGTAGCGACCGTTTATATGGCTTTGGCTTCGCATGGTAGTAACCTACCACTTTTACTTGTCGTTGTCAATTGGCTTAATTAAGACACTCGGTAACAGGTCCGAGGTCTAACCTTGAAGTGTTTGTGTGAAGAACGTTACTATTCATGTGTATGATAATCTCTCTATATTATACATCAAGTGAATAAAATATATTTTACTTTATCGATGTTTTTAACAAATCCGGGCTTGACATAAAAAACATAATCAATGTTTGTGAACTCTTCAAATTTCTTGGTGTTTATTTCAAACATCTGACATGACCACGTTTTGTTGAAAGCTAGAATGCTATCAGAGAGTAATGGTAGAATGGCGATGTGTTAACGAACTTTTTCTTTGAGTTCGCACCTGTCAAAATTTGTTTATGTTTTACCAACATACATCCACACTACTAAAAACCCACAGTTGAACATTTGTTTCAAATGTAAATAAGAAAAGGAAAAGAACCAAAATTCTTTAATGAGCAGATAATGCAACCAAACACACATATGTGAACATGGTAGAGTAATTCAGGTAGTGTCGAAGCTACAACAACACTGCTTTTAGGTTCGAAGATGTCAGCAAAGAATTTTGTTTCCTTTCCTTTTCTTATTTGCATTTGAAACAAATGTTCAAGTATGATTTTTTAGTAAATAATTAAATTTTGACAGCTGTGAACCCAAAAAAAGTCCTTTTGTGCTCTTTGACAGTTTATATTATTCTACCGTGCAGAGAATAGACCATAGATGGCACGAGACAGTATAATATTATTGTTGTAGTTTTTGTTAATCTGTCTCTGTCGCGCAAAAATCTGTAAACAACAAATTTGCTTTGAATATTGATATCTAGTGGTAAAACAGTGTTTACTGTAAAAACAACTAATAATACAAATAACTCTTGTATGCTTTTCTAGACATTTTCTAAACAGTGTCGGATACATGGAAACACACATGAACACTGATGATGGCAGTGTAGCACCTCCCGAAAAACAACGTTGTTTCTGTTCTTCCGTGTAAGTTGAAGTTGATTGAAATTTTCCCTTGTTACTTTGGAATATTGTATCATGTCCAATTCTTTCTGACTAAAATGTTACGAACTGTAGCCCAAATAATAATCACTTTGGATTAAAAAAACCACTAACAACAAAAATAGTTCGAAAAATAATCACATTAAAAAAAAATTTTTTTTTCTTGTTTTGTTTTTTAATTTATTTTCTGCCGCGTGAAAAATTTAACTTTTATTTCTTCTTAAAAACTTTTTTTTAATTAAATGATAAATCATTATTTTCCGTGCATGTCACGGCCAGCGTATCTGCCTATTACCGTTCACAAAATAGATGACTGTGACAGACGGATAGATACGAGTATCTAAGCGAAAACATTTGTGTACCGAACCCTAGAAATATCAATAATGTGTTTTCCGCAATAAAATATTGTTTCGGAAACATTATGCTAGAATTGATATCTTAAGTATATTTAAGGCAAAATATAGTTTCATTTTCTAAGAAGAAAAGAAAGCAGATATTTTTCGGTATCCTTTGCAGTTTGCTTTCACTGTAATAGTTTGCAACTTCGAGTTATTGTTATTCAGTTAATGTGTTCAATGATGAACTTTGTTAAATCCATTTTTCTACTATTAAATTTGTTGCTACTTTCAGCACAAATAACTCAAAAATGTCCTTATATGAGAGTAGATATGTTTGAATTCATTGGTGCGGCATAATATGGGTTATGTTTTTGTCATACGGAGTTATTTTGTATTGTTGGTCGATTTGTGGTTTATCCATCAGTATACTATTATATTGATGTCCAGACATACAGAGTGCAGTTTAATGTATTTTTGGTTTCTCAAATAATTAACTTTTATTAATTGTATGTGCCACAGTATCTATGGACGTCAAATGAGTTGAATTTCTTAAGGAGAAATTTCCGTATATAAACTTTTCTTAGTGTACAAATATTAAACGATTTAATTGAAAATTTAATTACATTATTATGTAGCTGACAAGAAGATAATTATTAGATAATAATGAAATCAAAGTGATTGGTTATTTAATATGTTTAAGTGAAGTGCCTATTTTAGATTAATTGAAAAACTTTTATGGTATTTAAATTCATTAAATACGAGTACTTAGGAAAAACTTGTAGAAATTTTTTTTACATTAAAAAAGTATAATTTTCATAGTCTTCTATTATATTTTCTATCCTTTTTTTAAATTGTTCACTTCGCAATTTGTTTGTATTACAAGTTCTAACATTTAGCAGGATATAAAACTAACAATTTCCGGAACTGGAAATAAAACATGAAAAGAAAACTGGAAAACAATTTTGGAAGCATGCAGGAACTTAAGCATACATGCATGTACCACTCCTTTGATTGGCACCTTTCTATTTCTAACACACAAACACATACACACACACACACACCTCTAAGGATATTTAACTAATAAAGTTATTATTTTAACATCCATACGACAACATGAAACGTGTACTACTACAAATAAACAGCGCATTTTAAATTTCTCTGTACTATAAATTAATTGCCACATAGACGGTTGTGTCGTGTTGTGTTACGTTGTGTTAAAAGAACACTAGTTCTGCCAAACATGTTTAAATATTCGAAAGGAAAATATACACTTACCGTGCTTTTAAAGGAGGAGGAAAATATTGTTTAAAAAATGCATTGCAGGTTTAGGTACTAGAGTGTAAAATGAAATGTTTTAACGAGTGTTGTATGATAGTTTTGGGAAAAAATTTCCGTATGAGCTTTTCGTCATGCAACATTTTTCCGTTCGATCGAAGTGACTTTTTAAGGCCGGTGTCGAAAACGATGTTCGGCAAAAACCTGAAAATTCGACCAAAACAAAGCTGAACTTTTTATTAAATTCATAAAAATTAAAGCCCTACACAAGAGACAACATGATGCTTAAAAGTGACTAATAAACAGCCTTTTACAATAAAGTTTAAAAAACTTAACGAATTTGTTTATAGATGAGGCCTTATTCACAAACGATTAATAAAGTTATAGTATGTTTAATGTTGGATTTTTATATGGGAAACCCTATTTTAATGCACACATTTTATTAGTCGTTTGTGAATAAGGCCAATAGTATGTATGTTTGCGTTTATTTGTACAAGATGATTGATACATTTGTGTACTTAAATCTTTATACAACTTTTTAAAAAGAGATCAGAAATTTATAATAATTATTCTAAATTAAACAGGTGTATTTTATTGTACAAACATTTTTTTCTCACACTGAAATAAAAAGTTGTGTTGAAGTTGCTTTGGTGCCACCACAAATTATAAAAGCCACCGAAATTTAAAAAAAACCGCACCGCGCACCAACTAAGGAATTTCTCGCATAAGAATTTTTAAAAACATCGAAAATGGTGCGAAACGCACTCAGTTGACAACGCTGCATATATGTATGTGAGCGCTGAGAGAACATTTCGGTACACTGAATAATTCTTTTAAATTCGAGGTTTTTGGTGATTTTTATACACTTATATTTATTTTTAGATATTATAATTTTTGGTTGGACGCCATTTTTTTGTACTTCGGTGAAAATTCATTGCGTATTATATTTTTGTGGATAAATTATTTTGGTGAATTTTAGTTTCCTTTTTTGTTTGTAAATTGAAATTGATGGTACATTTTTAGGTTTTTTAAAAAAATTTTATATTAATATTTCGATGACTTTTATCAAGTTATTGCTGAAGTTTTAATTTTAAAGAAAAATAGTTGAAATTTTCGTTTTAAATTTTTTTACGGATTTAGCTGAAATGTTCAAATATTAACAATTAAAATTGACCCTTTGCTGTCGATTTATCTTAACACATATTGTTTATAATATATGTAGCTTAACTTAATTTTATAAACACCTCTCGAACATTAGCAACCTTTTGATGGTCATGCACTAGAAAGAATCGAAACTATACAAACCAATGGTTTCTATTATATGACATACATACTTTTTTATATATTTTTTATTTTTTATTTTGGGAAACTTGAATGACAAAAAAGGTATTTTGGTTTTAAATACCAAATTTAATGTTGAAAATATCGATGTTTCTTTTTTGTATCCGTTTACACTTAATGCCTCCTTTTGCTTAATGTGCTTAAAAAGTAAAGTTTATGTTCAATTTAAAATTACATGAACAGTATTAAAAATAAATTCTTTTAGACAACATTTAGTAACAGAAACCCAATAAACTACTGAAGGAAATGGGCATGAAACATGTTGCAGTTGTGTGGTATGTCCTCCTACATTTTTGTTCGGTATGTTTTTTATGTTGTGGCTTTTATTAAATATAAGTTTTTTCTTTTTATTTCTTTAAAGTGATATGTTATGTTGAAAAACAATATATTTATACGGCTAAAAAACATAGAACAGGTTAAACGTAATTTCATTGACGTTCTAATTACAAATGGTATGAGATACGAATATCTAAGCAAAAAGAATTGTGTACAGAACTCTAGAATCAACAATAATGTGTTTGCCGCAAAAATATATTGTTTCAGGAAACACAATGCTGGAAGTTCTATTTTAAGGAATTTATTTTGATTACTTGCAAAAGAAAAAGCATTAATATGGGACATGGTTATAATAGTTATATTTTCGATACTCCACAACAATTTAAGATTGTAGAAAATACATTACAGTTGCTTAAAAATGTTTTGCTTTAATTTAATTTGTTCACAAGTCACCTCTTTCTACCGGGATTGTTTAACTCCACTAAAGAGAAGATTTTACTTATATGTTTTAAGCAACTCGTTTAAGATTTACCCTTGTGAAAACTTGAAGCAAATCTACTGCTTTCTAGCTAAAAATTAAGTTCAGTAATGGGCCTAATTTCTGTTTGAATAGGCTTTTAATTAATTTTTTATAATTTTTGTATATTATATCATATTTAGAGCCAATGATTTCTAGAGCAAGCTATACCTACACCATTTTCAAGCACTTGAGAGTTTCTATGTTTTTCGTGTTACAGAAAATCAAGCACTTAAAAAGTTTTCTTAAAAATATCTTGTAGAAATTTCATTAATTAATGCACTTAAAAATATTGTTTTCGCACTGAAGACTTTTATAGACTCAACACGCAATTTTAATGTTTCTTTTTATATAAAACTTTATTTATTAAACTACATATTATTAAACTGTGTGCATCCATCCAATTTCTTTCTAGGAATTTCATATTCATTTTATTTAATTGAAATTTGAGTCAACATATTCTGCAATTTGTTTTCCTCTTAGCAAATAAGCCACATAAATCGATCAAAGTTCAATAAAACTGTCACTCGCAATGTATAAATAAACTTTTATACATAATTTTTTATTTGTATTTTTTTAACAATTTTATTTAGCGTTATTATTGCTGTAGTTCATATTATTTTACTGTCGTTGTAAGCCGATTTGCATAAAACTGACTTCCAAACTGCAAGAAGGATTTCCATAAAAAAAAAAGTTTTGTTTAATAAATGTTTTAATATGTTCTTGAATATTACGCTGACATGTTTAAGTTAGCTTGGGAGTGTTATAGATAAATGTTGTAATCTTTTTTGATTTTTATTTCACAAAATAATACTACGCTTTTATTACATCTTGAGAACTTGAAAATGACTGCCAATGATTTTTCTAAGCAAAGTCATCAAGATTTATAGACTTTCGATTGCTGAGTAAATAACTGAGATATATGAGCAACAATTAAGCCTATCTGCTGTGGGATTCACAATTTATATATCGCTGTCGATTTTAGCAGCACCTACGCCTATTTGCATGGTCGTCGTGTTAAATTTTCTTGTTCTATTTTTAATATATTTTCAGTAGGAACTGAGAAATTAAAATTCCCGGACGTGAAAACCCTTGCTAAATTTACCCGCAATTTTCACGAACAATTTTTTTGCCGGAACCCCTTTTAAAGTTTCAGCAATTACAGTAATTTTTTTATAAATATATCTATGTTATTGCTTTGTAGTTGACCAATATTCCGATCTCAGGGCCATTGATCTCAAGCATTCCTTAGCGCACCACCTGAAGAGAGAGCTGACAAAAAATCATAAAATTTTTGCTGAGGAAGTATTTCGATAACTAAAGAATTAAAAATTTCCTTTTGTTAAAGACATAACAAAAATTGTGCTTTCAAAAAAAGAACTCGGAAAGAATTGGTTAAAAGACAATATTTTATAGCAACAATTCTTTCTGACAAAAAACGTTACGATATTTAGCTTAAAAATAAATGCTTTGGATTAGCAACCAATTAATTTCTAAAAATAGTCACTTTAAATAAAAAAAAAAAAACTTTTTTTAATTTCCTTGCCAAAATGCGCAAAATTCGAAAGTGTGTTCTAATGTATGCAGCTTCTTATACATACAATTCTTGTGTCAGGGTGTTTGTGTTTAAACTCCTTCGAAACGTTTGACTTTAGCGATTTTTATGAAATTTTTTCTTTGTATTTGGTAGGTATGAAAATAGGTCTCATAAATCTATTTTTGTCCACATGACAGATAAATCGTTTAATTAATATTTAAATTGAATTCTAACAGTTTATAAAGGAAATTCACAATAAAATATAAACAATATTTCCTTTAAGCTGCATGAAATCCATAATGATTCGAATTATATATTATTGTAGCACATTGTCGCTCTAAATAATCCTCTGTATTTAGATCCTTTGAACATGTTTCCCTTTTAATAGATACCCTATAATCCGGATCATATTCTAAGAAATTTTAATTATCCGAAGATATTTCATCGCTTAAAGGGAGATAACAAATTGCAGCAGTTAAGGAGCAATAACTGCGACTAGTGTTTGGAAAATTATAGCCACCACCAATTAGTATTAAACAGGTTAAATCGTAACTTAGTATAATTTTAATGCACTCTATCTATATAATTGGAGCCTCTTAAGGGGTCACCTACAATAACATCAGCTCCACGCTGTACTATCACAACTTTAGACTGGTAAGCATCAACGATTTTGCTGTATATTCTTTTAAAATATAGTTTTGTCCACATACGCCAGCCTTAAAAGGAAAAATTAGCGGTATAACCGAGACCGCACTCAAAATATTCTGTACGTAAAATTAACTGAAATTGTAATTTAAAATAAACGAAAGTTCACTTAAAAACCGGTTTACTCATTGAACCAAAAGTTCATTTAATTTTTAATGTTAAAAAATTAATTGACTTAAGCCCGTAAAAATAAAAAAAATTTCCTTTGTTTGTGTAGGAGAGGAAACCTCAAAAAAATCAAATAAAGCAAGCAAAGAAAAAAAAACAGCACTTTAAAACAACGGACAATATTGAATGTAACCGAAAATTCGTATTAATATGTCCTTAGTTTTTTGAATGAATGTTAGAATCCGTTAAAAATAAAATTACTTACAATTTTAAATGATTATTCTTTTAAAAATGGCTGAACTGATTGCTCTTTGAATAACGTACAGTCCGTTACTCTAATAATATTGTGAGTGCGCTATTACAGCCTTTGTCCTCTGCTTTACCAGTACCCGCACTCTAGTTGATGAAATGATAAACAAAATATTCAACCCTATCGTAAATAATTTTTCCCCCTAAATTTTTTCCCTTTTTCTAAAACTGCAATCGTGAATAATTTTTCCCTTGAAATATGTTCACTTTTTCTTATATGTAATTCAAAGAATTACTCATCTCTGTAATTCAACAAACATTCAAAAAATTAGACTTATCGTGAACGAATTTTTGAAAGCTGTTTTCCCATTTTTCGTGGTGGTTTGTTCCCTTTATTTTATCTAGGGAACTGGATACAAAAAAATGTAAGTCATTCTTGTAGGGGAATTAAATAGTGCTGGTCTCCCTATAAAAAGTGTTGTGTTGTTGAATGGAAAAAGGTAGTTGCATTTTACGTATTGTAAATTTTTTATACATACATGTATAACTTGCAATAGGTGTGGATAGACCAAAAAAGGTTTGTCCGGTCAAAAGCTGCCGCTAATTTGAAAAACCAACGCGGAAGAGGAGGAGGACCGAACCGCACCAAAAGCTCATCAGTTAGCGAGCAGCGTATTTATGAGTTAATAGGAATGAAGGATTCGGTAGAGGGCTTAGAAAACTCCATCTTTGAATTACCAGCGCGACGAGCTAATCGCTGTTGATGAATCTCCTCTTGCAATGAAACAATGGCACCAATTCGAAACATATTTAAAAGCACAACGTAAGTTACGTTTCAATAGATTTAAATTACACAAAGATTTAAATTATACAAATTCTTCTTGCTTATTTTACATTCACTAGGTATTGATAGCGGGAACGAAGGTTCCAATGAAATTCACGATAACAAATTTCCCTTCTTGGGAAATAAAAATTTCATCGGAACAAAAATTTCACATTTTCTTCACGATCGGGGTGATTTTCTTGATAAATTCAAAGGCCTTCGCCACATCATCCCCATGATGATTATCTAGATTTATGTAAAAAATTCTCCTGAATTTCTTTGTTAATACCAAAATGCCCAATGCCGGATCCCTTTGAGCGTGATGCCAACCACCACGAAATCTGATAATAACTTCCATATAATCCTAGGACTTACACAAACAATAGCAGGATGTCATAGTGGCTCCGGCCATAGTAAAGTTTTATACCCGGCCAGGACGGGCAGTCATAGGCCAAACCATGACCTGCTGATAAAAATTAATCATAAATTTTTTTTGATCCCCTCAAGTATTTCGTTTTCTTTCAATTTACTTTCATAGATGTCAAGTTGCTTTACGTAGTCTCGATTGTGGAAGGCCCTCAAATCTACTAAACTGCACACCAAAGGTCTGTGGATTACTGAGGTCTTTCTCTTGCGGCAGGATATTTATCAGTCTGATATATTAAATTATCAACTAAACATATTTAAGCTTTCTAGACATTTTCCTTTTACCATAATATTTTTTTTGCAAATAATAGGTCGTAAAGTATATTTTATATCGATTTTTGATTTGTGGGCGGAGATGCGTGGCAAAATTAACATTTTAATATCGTACCTCAATTGTTCGATTCGTAATCCGAAACGTATAACGCACATAACCTGGGCAAGGCCGTAGAATACCCTTCGATGAACGACACTCATTTCTATGCTCATTTCTCCAATATATCTAAAATTCCTATGCACCCTAATTCGTTCTATATAAAAATTTCATCGTATTTATAGATTCCATTTAAACTTAATCTCTTCCAAGCTTAGTTGACCATTCCTTCTTCGATGGCTACTTTTACGCCCACTTTTGTAAAAATATTTGAAATTTGTATAAGTCGGAAATCTTTTGTTTGTTTGTATGTTCGGTATACACAACTCAATTTCTCAACATATTTAGCAGAAATTTGAAATATATAATGTACGTAACAAGGGGAATGCAGTAAAATAATGCAGTAAAAAATGGGACATGCCTACTTCAACGCCCACTTTTTTCCATGTATCTTAAATTCCTATTTACCATCATTCATTCCACAGAAAAAATTTTATCTTTATAGATTTTGCTTGAACATGATAAGAATGCTCTCTTAACCAGAAAAATACCCAAAACCCTCAGTAGAAATGGGTTATATGGGAAAACAAAGTTTGCCGGGTCACCTTATATTATTCTAAAACATCAACTTAAGTTTTTTTTTTGCCAAAAGAAGACATGTTTCTACTGAGCACCGGGCTTTTGTCGATTCAGTAACAATTAAAAATTAATTGCTGTTTACATAATAGCAGCGAATATTGTTGAAAATGTTACTGAATAGCAGATTCGAGAAATTTTTGCCACATTTATTTTAAGGACACGATTAAAATAATAAATTTTAGTGATTCACACTACTATACAAGTTGCAAGATTACAGTGTGACTGACTAATCGTTTCTTAAAATAAAGCACACAATTAAAATAACTTTGCAGAAAATTTAGTGAAACGTTTAAGCATCCCTTGATGTAGAGACTTTGTTTCGGCAGCACTCGTAGTTTGTAATAGACTACGGACGTTATTATTAAAATCCGTGGCGAGCAAACTTAGAATAATGGCCTGGTTTTGGAAAATGAAAACAAAGTTGTGAGTGAGAATTTATATTGAAAACATAAACAAATTTTCGTATTTTATTGTGGTTTTTAATATTAATTATCACTCACAATTTTGTATTAATTTCTAAAAAAACAGGCAGTAAAATGAAAAATCAAAATCAGTGAAATTTGGGATAAACTTATAAAACTTTATTAAACATAACAAATTATCACTGGAAATTTGGTAAAATAAAAAAACTAAGCAACAGAATGAGAAGTGAAATCCATTGGCGGTCTTAAGATTACTAATTTCAGAAATAGCGTCCAAGAGTTCTCTATAAAATCTCTTCTTTTCCCTGAAAAAATTTTAAATTGTTGCATTTGAATAGTGATTATCCGGGGCGGTTCTGTATAGCTAGTCGACTTCAGATGTAAATAGTTGCCCCATTGTTGGTTTTTAAATATATGTATTAAATTTTTTATTTATTTATATGGTCGAAAATTTTCAGATATAATATTTTAAGCTGAAAGTAATAGAATGCAGCAAAAAAGAGTGGTATTAGTGGAATAAATTTTATGATATCGAGTCGTTGTAAATCTATTTGAACTAGTTGATTTAAAAAAAAAAACAGACTCGTATAATACATTTTACTAAAAATATTATTTATTTCAATAGAACAATGAATTTTCAGTTCAGAGAATTGCAAATCCTAATAGCTGCATTCCTCTTGTTCTGTTCTGTTTGCCCGGGGAACTAATCTCATAAATATTGGTAACAAATCTGAAGTTACTACTGATGCAATTGAAAAAGAAAAACTTAACAATTTTTCATTGGAAAATTAAATTTCTGTTTCGTATTATATATACATATTTTAATTTCCGTCATGCTTTTGCAGAATGTGAAAAATTTTAATTCTCTTTGCTTAATATTATCTAATGAAATATATTTGAAACAAGTTTTTAGATCTAAATCACTTTCTAGCCGACTGAATACATCTGGGTAATTTGAGCCGTTAATAAACATCTGCCAACTTTGTTCATTTTCATTTTATTTGCAGAAATTAAATGAATGTAATTAAAATAACCTAAAGCTAAATAACTTAAATTAATTTCAATTTTCTTTTGTTTTAGTTATTTGTAATTTAGAAAATGTCTAGAGATAAATAAAAAATAAAAAAATTTAAATCTAAAGCAAAATTTTCAACAAAATTTTCTACATTAAATTATTTTCTGCTTCAATTATCACAAGTTGTTCTGAGAAACAAATTAAACAAAACAGAGACAAAAATAAGTAACAAATTAAAAGTAAATATGTTTCTACTCCCCCCTCTTTATATACTTTTGGCTGGAATTCAATTTCATTTAAACGGCCACAATTGTTGAAGATTAAAACAAAACATTAAAATCGTTTGCTTCCTTTGTTAAATTTTCTACGCATTTAACCCTCATTTAAACGGGCATATAATGAAATATATTTCAGATAAATAGAAAACTCCAATCCCATTTTGCAGGACCCTAAGCAATAACTGCGTGCGTAAGATATAAAAGAAAAAAATTGGCATGCATTTAAGCAGCAGGACACACCATTGTGGCAGGATGGCAAATGCGTTCTTATGCATGCTCTCATACAACTTGTTAAATACTCAAGTCGCTAGTCTTCTACCACTTGTAATTGAAGCTAATAATGTGTGTTTTTTTCATCTTTTTTTGCCTTATTCCCCCTTGTGCGCAAAATAAAAAAAAAAACAAATTGTTTGTAGGCTTGTTTTTTTTAATAATGTTAAACTTGTACTTAAAGATTAGTCTTTTTGCACTTAACTGCTCCTGCTGCTCTTGTAAAGTGACACTTTTCATTAAGAAAATTAAATGCATTGAGGATTTTGTGTGTACTCAAGTTAAAGATTGTGGCAAATAAGTGCAAGTATGTTGAAAGTACTTATGTATTATGCGTACATGCATTTATTTAAAAGTGACCTAACTAACATTATCAGGCACTCCATGCGAACCCCTACGAACCCCTTAAAGCGAAATAGCCACCCTTGCAACCCTATTAGCTTTTTTTTGTTTGTTTTGTTTTTGCTGTAAGAAACTCAATAAAAGATCAAAGTAGTTGATAAAGATTTTGTTTGCAATTTTCCAGTTCAATGATTGCATTTATTATTATTTTTAATTATGACCATGAAGTACAAGTAAACCTGTGTTCTGCTAAAAAGGGGCGGTATTTATTTACTCTACTTTAACAATTCATAGATTTTGCGCTGGTGTATTTGTGGTTTAGTATAAATAAAAACAAAGATATGAAGATAAAATTAACTTAATAGATAACTTAAAATATAAGGGATAATTGATTTTAAAAGAAAATAATTATTCATATTATTATTTAAAATAAACTCATTTGTCATTGCTCCTGGAGTAGTGTTCGAAAAACTATTAGAGGTCTTTAACAAACATGAGCTCATATAGTTTTAATATTTGGTTTACATCAAGGTTTCCTTTTGCATATGAGGGGATTTTTAGACCCACCCGTAATTATATTGCATAATACTGCTGACCAAATTATAAACTTTTTATTTTTTTAATACACATTTCTAATAGTCGGCATCCAAAATCAGTGACTTTATTAATATTTCAGTATTTTATATGTTTTCATTGCAGACGCAAAATATGTTTTCAGTACAAAGTCTGGTTAATGAACTAGAAGACATTGATAGTTTGACTAACACGGGCAGGTTCGAAACCCATTATTTAGTTTTAAGCATTTAAAATAGAGAAAAAGCTATGGTTCATCAAAGAAGCTTACAAAATGTAGATGAGTTCATTAGATGTAACTGTTGCGCGACCGTTGAGTCATGGTAGAATAATACAGGGATTGTCGAAGCTACAGCAACACTGCTTTTAAGTTCGAGGCTGCCAAAAAGCACAAAAGAAAATGGCAAAATGGTTGAACTTTCTATTCTATAAAGAATTTTTTTCCTTTTCTTATTTGCATGTGAAGCAAATGTTAAAGTGTGCTTTTTTAGTAGTGTGGGTGTGTGTTAATAATACATGATTAAAATTTGACAGACCCAAACCTAAAAAAAAGTCCGTTAACGCTTCGACACTACCTTTATTATTCTACCATGAGTTGAGTGTTTGTCTTAAGCATGGTACTCTGTTCATCATTTCGTGCGAACTGCTGTCAAAAGTCCATATAAAAAAATTCATGCGAAACAATTGCAAACTAATATGGCCGAAGTTGTACTCTGTTCATCTTGTGAAAACATACGAAATCTTTCTGGCAGCATTATTTCTTCAACCACAAAATGTTTCTGGCAACATATTTTGATCTGTGATAATGTACTCCACAGCGCCCTCCTTCATCGGCATTGCAGCGGAAATAATTAATAAAGTGCATACACACTTGCTATCAGAGGCATGGTTCTGTTCTAAAAATTAACCAAAGTGCGCAATAGCAGAGTATAAAAAATGAATTAATCCCTCTCACTATATCTGTTCTAAAGAAGGTAACACATCTACTGGTTGCTTTGCATTGATTACTTCCCTTTCAAATAAAAAAAGCAGGTTTGTAAGCAATAACAACGAAACTATTCTTTCAAAACCCGCTTGTGGCCAAGCGTCCTTCAAACAGTTTATTAATTTTTTATTTATATATTTAAAAAATATGTATGTAAATTATGATGATTTTTTTTCAAAGACCCAGCGATACGACAGATCGCTAATTTATAAGCAGCTTTAGCAAAAATACATATAATGGAAATAAGTTTAAAAATATAGTTTGTTTCATTAATTGACCTTAATAAGATTACTTTGGCTGAAAATACTCTTTACTTATGGATTTGACTTATTTAAGATGCAGCCGCTTTAGAATAGTTTAAAATAAAATCAGAAATTTCTTAAAATATTTTATTTTTCCATATATCCGTAATCACAAACTTCCAACCCAACAGGAAATTGTATCGATTGCTGGATTTCATTTTGTATATTGTGACTGTATTTTTGTTGCTTCCTCTCTATCAACAATAAATAAAATTTGACTTAGTATGATGTATTTTTCTGTATTTAAAAATTCTTCCATTATTGAGATTATTTTTTTGGAAACACAAAAAACGGCTAATAGCTAAATTAAATACTTTCGGGCTAAACAGAATGAAAAATGGCAAAATTTCGAAAAAAATTTCTTATTTGGCTACACTGCATGTGAGTTCACACAGGAGTGTGAGTAATTTTATTTAATAGCATTAAAGTGTTTTTTCAACTACTAAGTGCTCCTTCATCCTCTTATGTTAAATAATTTAAATATCTTTTGACACACATACGCACACACACACACACACTCGCAAAAATATTATAATTATCAATAAAAGTGTATGTGTAATAGAGTTTGACAAAAACCACACCTTATTTAATAAGTATAATAAGAAGAAAAAAAAAAGAAAACCAATAACAGCAACAAGAAGAATGTCAATAAAATCAACCTGTTTTCAATAAACTCATCAACCACAAGTGACAAAATACTGACGGAGTCTTTATGCATACATTACGCGCTAAAGGAGTCTCTGAAATAAATTTGCTTTACTTGATTGCTTGTGTTCTGCGTGTGTGTGTGTATGGGTGTGTGTATTTACGGATGTGAAAGTATTTATCACTATTAGAGTCATGGTTGAACTTTTCGGCAACGCTTCATCAACATCATTATTTCGTTGAATACATCTCTCTATTACCTGTCATTATGATAAATTTGTGCGGTTTGAAAAGAAAATTTCATCTTTTCATAAAAAGAAATAACCGAAATGCTTACATACACATACACTCTCTTGCACACACACTTAGATAATTTTACATGAAATTCAATGCCAATTCCAAAATGTTTTTTAAAGATGTAAAGGAGTTAATTTTTTAAATTTAACAAATACTAATTGGGAAAAAACTGTTTTTTTATACTTTAGAGAAATTTTATTTCGAAGCTGAAAAAATTACTTAAGTAATAAGACGTTTCATTTTCAATAGACTGCCATTTTAACAGCTGTAATAAATCAAGTTAAAACTACTTGACAGATGACAAGTAAAAATGGAACGATATTGTTGAGCATCTCGCTGAAATTAGTAAAATTTTCTACAAAAGTGGTGAAAATTTCGCTGCGACAACTCGCAAAACTAAAATATTTTTGGGTCGTCCTGAAACACCTTCTCGGCTACGTTAACAGGCAGAATTGTCGATCGGAAAATCTAAGTGTTATTGTTGAAAAGTCTCTGTATGACTGTTTAGTTCGGTTATTGGTCTGGCGGGATCACTGGAACTTACAGCTAAACTAATTCTGGAGTACACACGTGTTTGAAAGCCTTCCGTCAAGTAAGAACTAATTAGAAATAATTCAGTCAGAAGTTTCTATGTATCATCCGGTTTAGTGCGTATTAGATCATCCCTTAAAAGATAAGGAATTAGGAATCCTTTACTCTTTTGAAGAACAACCACTAGCTTTTCCTACCCAGAGATTCAATATCTCAATATACGAAATCTTTGTTCGTGCAAACCCTTTGCGATAATCAGTTTCTACGTATTGGTTGCTACACCAGATAAGTAATGCTTCTCTCTAGGTCTGACTACATTTTTTAGCGTCTGATTAAACCAAGACTTCGTCCTTGGCTTGTTCAATATTTGACTTGATGGCGTGAAAGTCTTCATTCGCAGCTAAATTAGGTTTTCAACTATTTTTGTCATGACATTTAAATTACTGTTTAGGAAATAAATATTCCAATGAAAATCATTTTGTTCCTAAAGACACATAAAAATAAGTGCATTCAATAATCCTGGGGGCAAATTACGGCATTCGATATCGTACGAAATTTCAATATAAATTAAAAAAAATTTGTTTTGCGATTTCGTTCGATACCGAATGCCGTAATTTGCCCCCTGACTTTCATACAACAACAATATTAAAATTTTTATTAAATTTAGTTAAAGAAAACAGCATCACGAAAAAAATATCTCTGTAAGTGCAATTTAACTCTACTTGGGTTACTCTTTCAGACAAATAATATTTCGTTCTAGTGTAACGATTTTATTTCCAAAGTTGTCAAACCGTGTAATAGTTATTCCGCCCTTTGATTACGATTTTCGTTCGTTAGAAATTTTACGATATCTCTACATGAAAGCTTGTTATGAAACGTATGAGGCATCCTCGGATTTTCCTGGCCAAATACCATCTTCAACATTGATCTTTGGATTCAATCACGTCAAACACCAATAAATGTGTATATACGATTCTGAAAATTCAACGGCTAGGTCTCACATTGAGAAAACCACCTGATGCTATTACGAATATAATCCTCAAGGATCCAGAAGACCCGACAGGTAAAACGACTGGCGACAAACAGGGAGGACTGGAAAGTCTTTGCTGAGGCGCTATGTTCCACTGGGAATTAAAGTACTAAATATATACTCTTATGAAATGTTGCTTCATTAAGAGCAGATATCAGCTCCAGCTCCGATTAAGAAGCGATTACAATTTTTACTTTATTTATATACCATAAATTACTCATATATGAAAGATTTCTATTAAATCCCTGTCATCATAACGATAACTTTTGTACATTCTTTTCAAATGTTTCACCCTGCCCACTTGGAATAATTTCCATACAAGTATTCTTTATATAAATCGTGGGTTTCAACATTTTTTTTTCGCTAGTGCAAACACTTATTTTTCAACCTCTTTCCAAATAAATCGGTTTTGCCTACATTCATTAAATTGATTTGTACGTGCGTTTGCAAGGACATATGGAGCGAAACGTTGAATGTCTGGAAGTGCTGTGGCATTTTCAATATTATTGCCACTTATGTTACCAATTTTTTTTTCGTTTATTTTCTTCTGCTCTCAAGCACATACGGTTACATTTGTGTTTACGCACATACACATTAACTAGTCGTATAAGTGTCTTTATGTCGGGGTTTAATTTCACTTCTGTCATATGCAGGCAACATACGTACGTATTATCTACGTACTTTCAAACGAAAGTCAAATAGAGAGCAGAGGAAAACGTTGCTTTGGAAATTAAATACTTTTAATGATTAGATGGGAAGACATGTTTATTTAAGATTGAGAGTATTTGCTTCATTTTAAAATCGAATGAACGAGTGAACAAACGAATGAGTGATTGTTCCATTCATTCAATTTGATTTTCAAATAAGAGAATAAATAAAATACATTTAAAAATAATCCATTAAAATTTTATTTCATTCGTGTATGAGTATTTATTAGTATTTTTTGTTGATTGATAGAAATTTATTTATTTTTTTTATTCTCAACTTAAAGATTATATTTGATGATGATTGGCTTAAAAATTAAAAGTAATTGATTTGTTCAGCTTTTAAAATTTATATAAAACTTGTATACTACAACTGTCAGCCACCCCTAATTGGTTTAATTATGTTTAAAAATTGTTTCACTTTCGTTGAAATCAACGTTTCGGCATTTTATAGTCTTTTATATCTAGTTATATGCCACCATCTAAGCGACTCATAAAAGAAAGAATCAGCAGACTGTTAATTATTTTTCCAAGTTATTTCATTTGCCGTTAATTGAAAATGTTTAATTACCTCTTAAAAGGCCACTTTTGCTTAAATAAAAACAAGCTTCAAAACTGAAACCAAAAATACGTAAATGAAAAAAAAAAAAATTAATAATTACAACCTTTAAACTCACTAACAAAATGTACACAACAAACAAGAAATGTTGAAAGTAAAAAGAAATACGATTGCAATATGAACCTAAACACATCCTTGGACCATCGCCAAATGGCAAATATATGTACGTAAGTACCACCTTTCTCTTCAGCAATACGTTGTTGCATAAACTCCCCCCCCCCCACCCAAATGAGGGAAATGAAATTTTCATCATGCTGCATGGAGTACAAAGAAATGAGACAAATATCTCCAGGTTTTGTTTAAAGGAACATTCACAAGGTTTTGTGCAAGCTTTGGCCATAAAAGCTGCAGGAGTTGCAATAGATAAAGCTATCGGAAGGTGGGAATGGAACAGTTATAAAACCAAGAATAAATTTAATCACAAATTCAACAAGGCCAAAAGTAATAGCAATTCTTACCTGCAGGGTTCCCAGTTTTATTTCATACCTTATCCCCAATTCGCGATTTTTAATTTTCCGAATTCCCCAAAATAGTTAAACTCTTATCCCCGAAAATCCCCACAGATCTGAAAAAAGAATTTTAAAGGGCCAATTTATAGCAGAAAGCTTCATCAAATTCAATATTTCATAGTCACAATGATAGATTCTTTTGGAATATTTAACACTTATTTGTAAAAAATTTTTTTGCAATTTTTTTCTTAACAAAACTTGCAAAATATTAAATATAATCAAGCTTTTTGTTATTTGTTAATTCATAAATTGGAACTTAATCAAACGATCGAAATAATTGTAATAATCTCATCCCACATATTTTAAAAAATTAAATAATATTATGTCAAAGGAAACACATGCATATATTTATTTACTTATGGCGTTGTCTTTTCTAAAAAAAAGTAAAATTTTCCTTTTTATAGATTTTTTTTAATAGTGAATCTTTTAGAGGTTATTGTATCATCGCTTACGAGACAACATTTTTGTCTTAAGAAAACTTTCAATAGAAAGTTTTTGATAAAAACAAATGTTAATATTTTTTAGAAAACAATTATTTGTAAAATTTTTCCAGCAATAAAAATTTTTTTTCTTAACAAAATTTGCAAAATATGTATTGAATATAACCAAGCTTTTTATTGTTTGTTAATTTATAAATTGAAACTTAAGCTTTTAAATACTTATTACAAATACTAATCAAAAGATCAAATAATGATAATCATCTCATCCCACATATCCTTTAAAATGAAATAATATTATGTCAAAGGAAATATAATTAAATCCATTTGTGTAATATTATAAAATGTAGTTTATTCTTTGCTCTAAATATCTAAAAAATATATATGTATGAATGTTCATAATTTCAAAAAGATCAGAATCAAAATCTTTTGATTCATCACCGAATGAATGTAATTTTGTTGTACATGTTGCTTATATTAAAAAGTGTTAAAATTTGAGAAGATTGAATAATTTCGGCACAAAAAACTAATTTATTTTTAAAGTATTTATTTATTATAAGAAGAGCTTCTAATAACTCATACTGCATTCTGTTGCGAATTTTGGTTTTTGTTGTATTGATTGTGGAAGTTTAGTTCAACACAAGCGTTTCTTTTGGTCACACAGTTGACTTTCACAACAATTAATAACACAAAATTTCAGACTTGCTACACATAAATGTTTATATATTAATATTTTTACATCATAGAGAAACAGATGATTTGTCAATACATGAATTTGAATACAAAAAAGAAAACTAAATAAAAAGTTTTATTATAATATATTATCCCCAAAAATTCCCAGCGAGAAAGTTTTTTTTCCTCAAAAAATGGGGATTTTCCCAAAATTTGTATAGCCAATCTCAAAAAAGTCCCCTATTTGGGGACAAATCCCAAGAACTGAGAACGCTGCTTACCTGTCACACATCATTCTACATAAGGATATTTACCCAAATAATCAGAAAACAAACCGCAGAGTGATTGAAATTTTGCATTCATTTCTGCTCTTAGCTGGCGCTATTTAGCCTAAAGCGCAACGGGTTAGCTTCAAGCTGAAAACGAAATATATTTCAGGGGCTTGACAGCAACAAACAATCACAATCAGAATAGGTGATGTTGCAAATTTTTAAATAAAAGTATTTTTCAACCTCCAAACTGAGCACCAAATGTTTTTGGATTGTGCACAAAAAAAATACATCTCACTCAAGTACTTTTTCAAATGAGAAACAAAAACAAAAACAAACAGACAGACCCCCCAATACACACGTTAACATTACAAAGTCCCCGTTTTTTTCCCCTTTAGCTTAAAAGGAAACATAACGGCCACTAATTCCGTTTCATTTGCACATTTTTTCTAATTTAACTATGCCATAGATTTCAGACAACATTGCCTTCTGCTCTGTGTTTGGGTCCGGCAAAATTCAACTCCACAACGTGAATGTTTGGAAAAATAATGATCTTTTACTTTTGTAAAGACACACCAACACATGGTCGCGTTCATGAGACGTAACTGTTGCGCAACCGTTAAGTGTTGGAGTGGAGTAGTACCTCTCCATACCGTTGTGTATTTGCTGTCATTTTTTCCATCATAAATTTTTTTCGCTGCATTTTACCCACATGTTGTGTTTGGCCTCTACAACTGATCAATAAGTTATACGCTTTTATACTTTAATGCGACGCCGCCTTATTAGGCGGCGGCTGCAAATTAATTTCTTAAATTCCTCGTTAAAAATGCGATAAAGTAACGAAAATAAAGAAATAAAACCAAAATATTAATTTCATTAAATATACGTAGGTTTATTGTGCTCTCTATTTTTTTTAATTATATATTTCGTTCAATATAAGATCTAAATATTTTTTGAACACGGTGGCGGCTCAGCATTGAAATATACTCGTAAATACTATCAGCGCAAGTTTATCATTTCATTGCGGTGCTTTGTTGTGCATTTTTATGTTGTGAATATTTAATTTGTGGTGCAGGTTTTAAAATGGAAAATTCCTGGGCTGCTGACTATAACATCAGATATCACATTTATAATATATAATATTTGTTTTGCAGCACTTTTATTTCTTTTCAATTGTTTACATTAATCAGCTGTTCATTTTCTAGCTATTCAACAAGCCGTTTCTAAAGTTAGGAGATCACACGATTGCCGCAAAGCACCAATTATAAGCCTATTTTATATGCCAATCGTGTGATTTCACAATTTATTGTCTCCTACGGCAATCGAGAACAATATTGTGCTGATTTTCCGCAATCAAATAATAGGCAACCATGCGTCAATGTAAATGCTAAAAATGTACCAATATTTAATGTCTTCTCATGCGGCACTTAAAGTAGCCAATACGCTTTAATTTATTTAATTAATTTATTTTTTGTGTGTGACAATTGTTTTATGTACTATTTATTTAAACTTACTTGAATGCATGCATTTTTTTCGCTTTGAAAAAAATATGTATATTATTTAGACATACAATAGAATTAATTAAAAAAAATTTTAACTTTGTTTTTTAATTTTTTTAGTGGAATTTATTAAGTGTAAAATACATCTCGTAGATTGTATTTATTTTACTATAATAAGCAGTGAGCGATTAATAATAATTTAGAGGCCAATTAAAAGTTATGATGCAGAATTACATCAATATGCTAAAGAAAAAAATGTTCACGTAAAACAAAACAAACTAAAAACTACCATAACAGCTGTTTGTTGGTGTTGCCGCAAGTTAGAACAATCGTATGACTGGGCTGCGGCAATTATTGACACAAATTCATTCTTCTCCAATCTGCGGCAATCAAACTTTTATAAAATGAGTACAATCATGTGACTGCAATATATTTGATTGGGATAATTTTATTATTGTGCACCAGCACAATGAAAATTGGGCCTGATTGGTGTATTTGGGGCAATCGTGTTATCCTACCTTAAGATGTAGCTGTTAAGCTCAATGGTCCCAATAAGAATTATTCTAGTCAAGAACCGCTGAAAAGGCATACAAATTTTACGCACAACTAATTTGGTGAACATGTACTCACTATTTTTTGCTCATGTACATACGAGAGTCAACCGAATAACTAATCACGCTCACGAAATATTCATGAAAATACAAGCTGAAATATAAAAATCTTTTCTCTACTTTTACCAGCAAAATTTATCATATCATATCTATCTAGCTTTTAAAGAAATCTTTTTCAGAATGTTATTCATTTGCTTCACAGAAATTTCAAATTACATATTTATTTGTACCTTTCAATCACAGAAGAAGCACGCGCTCATAATGAACGTGATACTCATGATCATATGTGATTCGCAATAATCATACGATCGTTTAATAATGACTTTAAGACTGAAGGCACGTAGTGACGGATTATCACCTTTACGAAGATGTTAAATGATTAGAGATTAGAGGGAGTGCGGAATAGAAATATGGCTGGGGATTAAGGGGTGTTCACAGTTTTTGAAGTTTAGGCAAATTAGAGCGCGCCCCGTTTACGAGCAGGCGGAGATACGTTTAGTAGAGTTGACCTTTTCCTAAGTCATTCTTTGTCATCCTTTGCCGGTCTGGTTGTCTATTGACATTACTAACAAACTTTTACTTTCCCAAAAAATTCACGAAAATTGCCAATTTAGTATTATTGCTGTAACTTTTAAAATAATTCTTGTGCATAAAATATTGGAATGTAGCTAAAATCAATACAAAGCGATCTATATATCGGATTTAGCCCAAAAAACTAGAAACTAGAAACTTAAATGCAGTGATTGTGCAATAATCGAAGCTTAGCGTTCGGAAACCAACACCTCGCAATAATTTTTTTTTGTCAAAAGTTTCCTAACGAAAATTATTGACCGTGATGCTACATATCGGTGCAACTACGGCAGCATTTTATCTACTGCTGCAATATTTTGCAGACCGGCTGCACGAATTTATTGCATTTACGATCGTTCCCTATAAAATAATAAAAAATATAATGAAATTTTTATTTTTAAATACATTTTTTAAATATAGATTTGTTGTAGTGTACCTTTCGGTGAAATGTCACCTTTAGGAACTAGACTGTGGTGCTGTGTTCATTGAGGACTAGACTTGGACAAATTAATCTAGGATAGTTAGCAGTTTTTAAGAACCCATTACTAGGACTGGTACGAAGAATACCACCACAGGACAATTACGTAAAGGTTACGTCTAAAACTTTTCACCGAATATCTTAATTATGTAAAATTGGCCACCTCCAATGATAAAGCCATGTAAAAGTTACCGGTATATCTGATATAAAGTTCCGTAACTCGAACTGATTACTAGACTCTGGGAACCAGTCACGTGACGTGTCTTGTGACAGGTTCTTTTCCCTCTAGGGTTGGTATTGAGATAAAGTGAAAGTGCATGTCATGACTCACAGATCGGTATGGATTTAAAAAAGTTCACTTCAAATCAATGGGGACTATATGTTCAAATATATGATTTACAATTGGTTGTATGATCAATCTTCTGAGTTTATTGGTGCTGCTGTTAAGCTAAAGGAGCTGTCAGTGGTATCGTGTGAGATTGGATAAATGAAACTTATGTATTTCTATAAATTTCCATCATATCTTTCTCATTTTCTCATTATGAAAATAAAATATTTTCCGGTTGCATACATTTTATTCGTTTTGAAAAACTTCATATAATTAAACAATTTTTTTTGCTAAGTATAAAAAGTAAAAAAAAAACTTAAATTAGTACAGATAACCATCATTATAACAGGTAAACTTTAATTCAATTTTACAACTCTTTTATATCTAGAAAAATGCCTCCATCTAAACCAACGATAAAACCATCTGCAGCCTGATAATTATCTTTGCGTGTTCTTTCATTAACCGTTAATTCAAAATGTTTAATTACCTGGGCAACTGCGGCTTTTGACTGAGATAAACCGAATTTCATGCCTGAAAATTTAAAGCAAGAAAACGTAAAAAGGTTTCTATTTACAAACAAAAAGTAAAATGCATGTATGTATCAACGTATTTAATGTGAGTAAAACAAACCTAAACATATTCTTGGGCCATCCCCAAATGGCAAATAGACACCCAAATCTTTATACTTTTTTGTGCCACCATTCTCTTCATCAAAACGTTCTGGCATAAAGACTTCCGGCTCTGGATAATACTCTTTATCATGGTGCATAGAATACAATGATATGAGGCAAACATCTCCAGGTTGTATTTTAAGTGAAACACCATCATTGTTTACCAGCTCACAAGGTTGTGTGCAGACTTTTGCCATATACGGCAAAGGAGTGAAAATACGCAAAGTTTCTATGGGGGAGGAGGGAGAAAAAACACACACACACAAAATAAATGCCAGAAGTTATAAATAAATTTTAATTTTCTTTGCATTTGCTACTAAATAAAAAGTACTTGATTTATGATTAAATGCTTTTAAAGATGGCTCGCTTACCTGCTAAACATTGTTCCAAATAGGGCAGTTGCATTAATTCATCAAAATCTAAAGTATTTGCATTGGCTTCCAAATGCTCTTGTATTTCCAAACGTAGTCTTTGTTGTTTTTCAGGATGACGTGCCAACTTTTGTGATATCAAATGAAAATTGATTTTTAAAATACTGGCAGTTAAGCAAGAACAAACCTTTACAACTCACCAGCAATAAGCAATGACTGATTAATGTTGCCGATGTTTCAAAGCCATCAAATAAAAACGTTAACTGATGGGCTACTATATCAGTTTCACTTATTCCTTTCTTTTGCTGAAGATCCATCATGTGCTGAATGAAATCCTGTCTTTTATTATTTTCATCAGACTTTCTCATACTTAATGCTGAACTGGTCAATTGCAAAAAGAAACGATCTGTGATTTCGGGGAAAAACCTAACATAAAACAAATGTTTCACAAAAGGAAAAATGCCGGCGACGAAAAAGTATTTAAATCCATTAAAAGTTTGTGCAATCATTCGTTTGGACATGCTGAGGAAGAGAGCATCTTTTTGTTGAGTGACATTGTTTGTTGTAGCAAAGTTTCCGGCCTCAATGCCCCAGCCAACATCAGCTACCACCTCTCCGGTGAAATGTAAAGCAATCTAAATAAAAAACTATTGAAATATTGCAAAACTTAAAAACTTGATATTTTTATAATTTTACTCACATCTTTGGCATCAATTGTAGTTGAGCCCTCTTTTATCTGGTGTTTCAAGTACTGATGTAATTTGCCACAAATGGCCTCAACTATGCAGTACATGCTTTTAATCCTTGACACCGTCAATGCAGGTACAATTTCGGCACGTTTTATTTTCCAATCTGCAGCCGGCAAAACAAATGGGTTGCCTCCAGATATGGGTTCCTTTTTACGATTCATCTGAAATGCATAAAAAAGTGCGCAGTTATAATCATTTTGCTGTTGCCAACATTCGAAATCCTGTTAGAAATTTAACCATTTTTACCGATGATTTTTTCGTCTTGATTTTATTGATGTAATAAAATACTTCAAATATAATATGAATTCAATATGGAGACCCTGATGCATGCAGTAAGCATGCAGTTTGTTTTTTTAAATTTGTCTTTTGTATAAAAGCTTATTTTGAGTTTTTATTTCATAAAAAGTAATTTCTATTAGGCTAAAGTTCGCAACTTGTCTTTGATAATGAATTGTACATGATAAAATGTTCTAAGAAACAAGCAAAGTTATTTCATTCCAACCTCGGCAACAGAACATACCAACACCGTTTTCGGAGACCGCCACTCTGCCACAGCAGTTCCCATCTGTACATCATACATATCCTACTTTTGAGATGGTGCTGCTTGTATATAAACTTCAGCCATGAGGTTAATTTTGTGACACCTTGTACGTACAATTAATTGTACGTTCAATTAATTAAGTCTATCCTAGGCGAAATTATTACAACAAAACAATTTATTGCGCGGCTCTCTATGCCCAAAAGCGCGTATAAAAAATAGAGACGAAAAAAAATATACAAACGTATTTATTGTTAAAAAAGAACACAATTGTACGACATAAATATTTCGTGATCAGCTGGGCTGTTAAATAAACCTTATTAATAGACCTTGTAGCATATTAAATAAAACTTACCCATTGTGAAGCTTCATTGTCTTGGAAATTTTTAAAGTTTGTTATCAAAATATCTTTGCACATTTCTGGATCCAATATCAAAATCTGTGGATTTCTAGTTACAAAAACACCCACAAATTTGGCCTTATTTTTAAATTGTCTAGAAGAAGAAAATGAAAATCATTAAAAACATAAATAACCCTGACACAAATCGCACCTATAAACTTCATCTAAATCGTAAATAAAATTTCTCTTCGCATTAACCATGCCTGGGAAAGTACCAAACAGCGGTGAGGGCTTCGGACCCGGTATTTTGCGTTTAAGCCAGTGATCAAAATGCCAAGTCAAATAGACATATAGTGATCCGATCACACTTACAACAAAAATTAATACGTAACACAAAATTTGAAACATTTTTTATTTTATTTTTTATTTTATTTTTTATTTTATATGTCTCCAAGATTCACCAAAAATCATTCTTTCTCAGTAGAATTTCTTCGTACATCTGCTGCCAATAAGATTATCAATATGCCTTTGAGTGTATAAAAGTATCTATGTCAGTTGATATTCTGTTCATCATATTATTAATATCTTATCAGTGTAATGGTGTATATATATATATAACACTTCGCTTTCTTTTAAAATAATAATTGAATTCAAAGTATTTGCATTATCAAATATTTTTGTATCAGTATTTAAGTGTGCTCGTCAGATTGGCTGTTTGTGCTTGTGATTAAGTGATTATAAGTTTTGTTTTGACAATTGAAACACATGCAATAGATGTTTAAATTTATTATTTATTTACTCATCTATTTTTTATTTATTTACTTATCAGCAGGGCAGCGAAAAAAAAGGTATACCATTTATGTTAATGTAATTATTTTTTCGAACTAAAATGGTTACTTAATCCAATTGATTAGATATTATTAGGCTAAAGTTCTCGACATTTTGAGTTAAAAAATTTGAACATGAGAAAATATGCCACAGAAACAAGGAACTAAGTAACATTATTGATTTCAACCTACCTGGCCGCTACAGCCCGATCATCAGTGGTCATTTGTATTTTTCAGGTCCCATAACACATAACTTTTTATATTGAAATGAAAATTTATGGCTTAGAGTTCAAATCTGAGTTTACCCATATCTTCTTAATTTAAGAAATTATTTTTGAATAAATTCATTATTTTATTAAGAGAGTACTTTTTAATTGATTTCGAGGTCGCTACACCAGCTCATCAGCGTTCTTTGTTCGATTTTGGCACTTTTGACGGTGGATGCTAGTGACTTGGAATATCAACTATTTAACCGTATTATTTAACGAATTAGAATACGAAAAGTGCAACTTATTCCTTTCTTACAAGTTAAATCAATTTCGGTTAGTATGAAATTCAATCTCTGATGATTAACAAAGAACGCTGATGAGATGGTGTAGCGACCTCGAAATCAATAACATTGTATTCTATTGTCTACAGAATAGTCAGTAACAGAACAGAACGAAAAAGTAAAAACATACCACACATACAGTTTTTCAATCGAACAGCTGATCCGTAACAGAACAGAACGTACAACCTAATTCTGCCTTAAGCTTTAGAAAAAACTTTACAGAGGCTCGTAAATGCTGCATCAACTTGGATATGTCTTTCAAAAACCGAGATACAAAAATTAACTAATTTGGCCCATCCGCTTTCGAGTTTTGCTTTCAAAGGCAGATTTAGCAATTAATATACTCGTAGATGTAAGTATGTATATAAAGGGTCCGCCATCTAACGTTTTTTTCTACTAGTGCTTATTTCGTGAATGATAACACTTAGCTCATGTCTGATTTGACAGATAATTAGTTGTTGACAGATAATGGTTGTGTATACGCTTCGCTAAGTGGGCTTGCGATTGACTTACAGAAGATGCCGATTTTGCTAAAAAAATCATCTTTTCAGATGAAGCTCATTTTGATCTTGGCGGGTATGTGAACAAGCAAAATTGTCGCATTTGAGGCACAGAAAACCCGCACGCATACATTGAAAAGCCGACGTACCCAAAACGAGTCACTATTTGGTGCGGATTTTGGTCCAGAGGCATAATTGGGCCATTTTTCTTCTAAAATGAGCAAGGAGTGGCCGTTACAGTCAATAGCGATCGTTATCGGGCCATGTTGAACGAATTTTTGTTCACAAAAATTGAAGAGGAGGATATTGGCAACATTTGATATCAACAGGACGGCGCTAGGTGCTACACAGCCGAAGCTACACTCGATGTTTTGCGCCCTGTTTTTGAAGATCGCATTATCAGCCGCAGAGCTGATGTCGTTTGGCCACCTCGGAGCTGCGATTTGGCACCGTTGGACTATTATTTGTGGGGTGCCGTCATAGATAAGTGTTACGCCGACAAGCCAGAGACAATTGACGCTTTAAAGGACAATATTCGTGAAGCCATTGGTGAAATACAGCTGCACACAATCGATAATGTGCTTAAAAATTGAATGAAATTAATTTTCATTATTAACCGGAAATATAATAAAATAGGAAATTTGAGAAAATATTCAGTAGTGTTTTTTATAGCATTTTCAAAAAAAAAGTTATCTGGCGGACCCTTTAGTTTACATATTTTTCAATTTTATTATTTTGCAAATTAATTATGTCAGCACATTCAGAAGAAATAGCGAAAACCAAATGCATGTTTTTTTAGTTGCTGTAGAAACAAGCGTACTTGAATAAATATCTATCTTAATTACTTCATATCTTGATTATAATGTTCGATATAGCAAACAGGAACCTTACCTGTAAAATTTAGTTATTTTTTATAAATTTTTTTATAAAATTTTATTTTAGAACATATTTTTTGTATTCGTATATTAGGAGCATATTTTTTTTAATTTTTTAAGCATTTCTTATGCTCTCAAAATCCTCTCTTAAGGGCATATTTTTGGTTGCCCTGGTTTTTAATCCGTTCACCGGAATTGGATATACAGATAAAACTTTGATTCCATTTGTAATTTATATTTTCATTCATTTGCGACACCATTAATTACGGATTGCGATAAGTGGAAAAGACGACTCAACATTCGTCCATCCATTCACCATCCAAAATTACTTTCTAAATTTCCCATACAACCCGCAGACCTGCTTCCTTCACAGATATATTAATAATATGTAGCAAAAATTAAGAGCCTTTTTGTTATTAATGCCATTTGCTAGTCCAAGAAAATCTTCCTAATGCTCTTGACAATAACCCTTATTTTAATTTCTATTTTCGTAAGTGACTGTTTTGTTATCTAAAAGACAGTTTGAGTTTAGTTGGTAAAAAGATTCCTTCAGTTTAATATTCTTGTATCCCTGTGTTGAAACAAAAATAAATTTCCTTGAACAAATAAAAAAAATAAAAAATTAATCAGACAATTGCGGTTGTCTACTCTCATGCCGAAACCGCTTAAACGCAATTTACGCGTGTCTTTGTATTTCTCTTTTTAACATTTTCGTTATTTTTGGTTGTGCAATTAAAGGTAACGACATCATGCGTACCATTGAGATCCATTTTATTTTGCTTTTCAAAGTAAGTAAAGTCATTTATGAAGTGGTTACTCTTCGGAAAAGCAACAAATGTTAATGAAAATTGTAATATATAAGAACCTCTATCTGAATGATTTTTTTTCACAACATATCAGATCAGTAAAGCTAAATTGAAATTAAAAACAAAAATGCAAAAAGTCGTATTTTTTGTGTAGAAAATGCAATAATGTTGTAATATGTGTGTGGAGTGGAGGCTGAGTTGCTTCTCTTTTGTAAAATGAATACAAATACATACTTTCAGCGCATACCGCACCAGCATCCCAAGTACTTGCACATTAAAAAGAGGAAATAAAATAAAACAAGTAAAGCAGCAACGCAACAAAGTACAAGAGCAACGCATCAAATAGCACTTTACGCACCTTTTCATCGTATCAGTGGTAAGTAGAGGGTCATTTGATGCTGTTACTGTTTCCGGGGATAATGCATTTATCCCACAACTAAATAAGCTTTGAAATTGCATGTAAATACAACAACAACAATAATTTATGTACGTATGTTTATTGAGAATGTGAAAGAACAACCAACACAATTGTATATGAAAATTGTGGAAAGAGGCAAGCATTAAAAAATAAATGCAATGAGTATTAAAAGCCATTCAAGTTATACTGGACCGGACACTATCGCTTTATATGCAAATGTATTAAACAGTTTGCTCTTTAAAAGCAAGGAAGGATGTCGGAAGATATGATTTTGCTATTTATGTTCCTTACAAAAATATTTTAAAGGCTAATGAAGCATTTTTAATGGCTGTATTTACATTCTTTAGTTAACTTATGGCGGCGATTTAACTAATGACTTTTCATTTAAATGTTGTTGGTTAAACCGCCATCGTTAGCTAAATAAAGACTGTGATTTTGGACTTTGCATAAATATCTATTTGTGGCTATCAGAGAGCATACTGTAATATCAAAAGGTGGAATGCTGGTTTCTACAATTGAATTTCCTCACGAAGCAGAAACTAAAGAATAAGAGAAATTCAATTCAAAAGTACTACTTTTTGCATACGCACACAAGCATAATCGCAGATACACAAACACAATTACAATGATCAGATCAACAATTACAATGATTGTATCAACCGTCCTCACTCCATTTCTATAAAATCCAACAAAAAAAGTTTCTTATATTTGTATTGACTAAACCTTTGAAATGTTTTCTGTTGTGTGAATGACTGACTGAATAAATGTTAGCTGATGCAAAAGAAAATCTGGCTGACTGACTGACTGATTGCTTGAATGACTGACTAACTGTGACTGCATAACGTATGGCATTCATATAGTAGATAGCTTGAATTTCATAGTAATGTCTACAATAGGCAAAAAATCTACTCTTGCAAACTCATGCATACTCACACACACATTCATGAACATGTCTAAACGCACATACAAGCAATATTTTGTTCAAATATGCGTTTACATGGTCATTTGGTCACTTTCGAAAGCGGTAGGTATTTGCATAAGCGTAAAGTAAATGTCGGCTGGTATTCTCTATTGTATCTGCGTATTCCATTCAGTGCTCGTACACAACTATGTGCATACATTTGTGCTGGGCACACAAATATGTATTTTATGCATGCATACATGCATGCAACACAATAAAACATGGCAAAGAATGAAGAATAAATAAAATTCTACAACTTACAATCATGCATGCATAACAGAATAAACATACAGGTATTATTATACTAACAGACACAAACACACTGGTAAACGTCCGCAAGTTATTTGAATGTAGATCTTATGTTCACACTAGACGATATACATGCATACATGCATACCCACATACATGTCATTCGTTTTATTGTAACTTTTGGTACAATTTGTAAGTGAACACATTCAATTTTTTTTGGTACGCAAATTTTTCATCGTTTACTGCCAGTTTGCCGATATCAAAAGAAAATTTTCTTACGTATAATTACATTTAAAACAAAAACAAAATTTTAAAAGTTGTTTTTATTTCAAATGTAATAATTCGAAAGAAATTTTTCTTTCGATATCAACCAACAAGCAGTTATTTTTATTTTTATTATAAAAAACGTAAAGCAAGAAATTATAAAATAAGGAAGTCTTTTTATTGATATCGACAACCATAGACTGGTGTTTATGGTATTGAAATTAAATTATGCCAGGACTTTACATAAGTTTAATTGACAAATGGAGCTACATATTGAACCGACATGTCTGATGTATTCGATTTAAAAATTTTTCTGAAGCGAATATGAACTAATTAAAACTAAGCCACTTTTGCGATATTATTCATATATGCAAATGGCATCTCATTCGCATCTAAAAACGTTAATTTCATAAAAAAAGTTTCTCAAGGCAGAATTAGTTTGTACGTTCTGTTCTGTTACGAATCAGCTGTTTTGTTTCTGCGAGATTTTTCATATATGCGAATGGCATCTCATTCGCACCTACAAACGTTAATTTCATAAAAAAAAGTTTCTCAAGGCAGAATTAGTTTGTACGTTCTGTTCTGTTACGAATCAGCTGTTTTGTTTCTGTTTAATTGAAAAACTGTATGTGTGGTTTGTTGTTACTTTTTCGTTCTGTTCTGTTGCGGACTATTCTGCAGAAAATAGAATTCAACGTTAAGTGACAGCCAAGAGCTTATTTGTATTAGTTTTTTGTGGAATGAAATATTAAAAATTTTGTTTTAAAAGTCAGAATATATTATTTCAATTCAAATTATTAAAGATTTATATATTTTTGTCAAGTAAAAACATTTTGCAAATATTTACAAAATTCAATCGTATAATTATATCGTTCACATCCAAAAGTTCAGACACCGAACAAGTAAGTAAGAAATATTTTCTGCAGAAAAGAACAACACAGAACGGCAACGAAAAGTAAAAACTAATGAGGCCTTTATGTTCAATTTTTTATTTATTGTTTATTTTATTTAACTCAATTTATTTATATTCATTTTTTTAAATTCATTTTAAGGGCCTCTGCCCTTAAAATTTTTATTAAATAATTTATTGAAGCTTTAGATTCAGAAAATAAATATAAGTAATTTATTTAATCCGATATTTCGCTTTCTCAATGGAAGGCTTCTTCAGGGATATATTTAATTAAAAATTTTTAATAACAGTTATTGTTTTCACAAACCAATAAAAACTTATTCTAAATTTGTTTAAAAAAATAATAAAAAAATTTTCAAAAAAATTTGATAATTCAATTCAACAAAAATACAAAATTACTTAAATCTATTAGAAAGACATAAAAAATATTCAATTTCATGTTTTACTTTTATAAATTAAATGTCTGTAATTTTGAGCTACATTTTCTGTATCCATTTTAAAGATAATTCTTTGTTCTGTTGGTGTATTTATAATCTGTAACATTTCTAGCATGAAACGCAGTTTGTAGTTTGTTTCTGTGTTCAAAACTGTTGTGTTTTCAAAATCTGCTGTGCAGTGAAACATTGCACAATGTGATGTTAATGCAGCTTTCTAAGTGAAATCGCTAAAATTTTAAGAGAGAATAATTTCTATGAAATTGAAAAAATACGAAAACAGTGAAAACTAAAGAAAATTAAAATTTCTCATGGAAACCTTAAAAAATTCCCACCAAAACGAAAAAATTTTCAAAAATAATTATAAAATATCCAAGAATAATATAAATGTAAACGAATTCTTTTGCTCAAGCTCAAATCTGAGTTTAGCTATTTATTTTTCCAATTTTTATAAATTTTTGGATAATTTAATAATTTTTTTTGTTTTACTTACAAGCTTTAATTATCTCCAAGAAACTATAAAATTCAAATTAATTATAATGACAAATGGGCCAAAAACTTAAATTTATATTGATTGAAAAATAAATATAAAAAAATCAGAAGCAAATGAAAAAAAGAATCGCTAAAATTTTAAGACAGAAAAATTTCGATGAAATCGAGAAAATTCTAAACCATTGAATATAAAAAAACAAACTTAAAACTTTTCAAGGAAATCTTAAAAAATGTCTAGTAATAAATGGTGTCTACATTTAGAATGTTGTAATCTAAATTGCAACTGGTATGAGGCATAATTTTTTATATAGAAATTTTACGCTTGAAATTACACTAATTTGAAAAAATATTATTAATTAATGTTTGTAAGTATTGTAAATATTATTGTTATTAACATTTTGTAATACAACCTGCTTCTAGTGATCGAACGCTGTGAGCATAACAATTGACTTAGAGTAATTAAATGAGAAAATCCACATCGAAGGTTATGCGATGTATCGCTGCAATGCGTATTCTAAAAGTCTGAAAAGTACAAATTGTTATATTTCATGGTACCATTTGTAATCGTCCTTTTAACGGCCTGATAAAAACACTCACACTTATAAATTTTTGAATACAAACATTTAAAGTGTTTGCTTAAATGTGTATGTTTTCGTGCGAATGGGTGTGTGTACGAATGTGTGTGTATGTGTGTGCATATGCGTATATTTACATGCATAAATGCATGCGTATTAATTTGTGTATTCAATGGAAGGAAGTTGTAATAAAAAAGAATTTTTAAGCTTTAGTTCAGTTTTTTGCTTTATTTTCGTTCTTGTTTTTTAATTTGAAAAAAGATCGTATGTAAATATGTTGAGTGACTCTACAACACACACACACACATACATATATAGCTATTCACTTACGCATATATGGATACGTACAAATCCTTTGGCATGCAGGCTTTTCTATATGTTTGCTGTGTCCACTTTTATTTACAAATATTTGTTTATTTGTTTGTTTTTTTTTTATAATAATATTTTAATACCGCTAAGGGTTGTATGGCAACCGTCCTTGTTAGCCTTTAGCGTTTAAGTTAAAATCAAGAACAAAAACATTAAATCGTTAAAATTTACGCTTCCAAGGATTGTCAAGTGTGGTGTGTGAGGATTTTTAATTAAAATTAATTAAAATGGGAAAACAAAACAAAATTTACTTGGTTCCTTCTGTTTGTGTGTGTTTCTTTGTCCTTGTGACAAATACAATATTTTTATTGTGCAATCTGATGCATTTGAGATAAGAGTTTTATTGCAAATTAAACCCTTTAAGCAGCAAAATCGCATTAGCTGGACTATGCCACTTTTTATCATTTGATTGCATTTGATTTTACTTTGTTTTATCTTATTTTGTGTTGTTTTATTTTATATTATTTTAAAATTTGATGTCTTTTATTCGATCTCACATAAAAATGTGCTACTTTTCCCGATAGTATCAAATATCAGAAAAAACACTCTCTACAAATTTTGATGCATTGTAGATTTTTTTAAGGTTCTTAATAGTCTAGTAATAATATGTCATAATAAATCACGCTTTAAGCTATAAACACATTTACGACAACTGGCTATCGATTGACTACAACCTGTCAAAAATATAATACTTGTGTGAATATGAAAATGATTATTTTCCCTATTTCACGGCTACACTACTGCTACACGTCTGCACGTTGTTGTACATGCTGCTTTTGTCATGTTGTCAAATTAAACTAATTTCTATTTTTGTTGGCTACGAAACAAAAAAAAAAAGATTTGACAATATAACAAAATATGTAAAGCAAATTATTGCTAAGAAATATTTTTTTAATGCAAAAATTGCAGTTCTTTTTCTGGTACTAACTTTTGGTGTAAAAATAATTTTTACATAAAAATAAGGGCAATGAAATTCCTGCATATTAGATCTATATTCTGTGTTCATCTTTTTATAAAATCTTAAAATTTCAATGAAGCAATAAAAAGGCCACTGAGTCAATTATATCGCGATAATGCGCGAAATTTTTCAATTATTAGAAAAAGCCGTAAAATCTTCGGAAACGAGCTGCAAATGCAAGGAATGTGAAAAAAATCGCAAAAAAAACTGCAAAATTGAAGAAAATTCGCAATAACTTTTGATCATCGGTAAAACACAAATGTTTAATTAATATCATTACAAAGTCGACGAAACAATAAAAAATAGAAAAAGTCGCAAAAAATGCAAAATCCACGAAAAGTTGCAGTTTTGAAAAAGCCGTACAGTCTTCTAAAAAGACATACAAATGTAAGTTCTTATCTCCATTTAGGAAGCTTTACGGCTGTTTCAAAATTTTTCAACTTTTCGCAATTTTTAGCTATTTTCGCAATATAAGTGATTCTTTATAATTTTATTGCTGCATTGAATTGTACTTTTTGAAAAAACGTAACTTTAAAAAGGCAAAAGAACTAAAGTGGCACCTCTGAAATATAAATTAATCAGTAGCTTACTATGTAGCTCTCGTTTTCAAAATAATTAAGTAGCTGGCAACAAGGCGACATTTGTAGCCAGCGACATTTGTAGTCATGTAGCCGTGTAACCTGCTGTCGTGTATGTGCTTATAGCTTTAAATTTCAGTTGTATATTTGTCAACATAAATTGTATTTGAATCAGGCTGTGATTTTTCCTGATTTCATTAGCTTAGGGGTTACACGATCAGGATCAGTTTCAATATACTCACGCTTTTTTACTAATACACTCATACTTTCAAAACTTGAAACGAACTTGCTTTTAAAATTCACTTTCCATCGAGTGTGTCAATTTACTGCCAAGAAAAAATTTTTTTGTTTGTTTTTTTTTTGCAAATATTCAATATTACAAATTAAAATCAAATAATCAAATATTTATGTGAGTAAAATTAATAAGTTTAATAATGTTGTGCGATGTATAGAGAAACCATTGCAAGCTCTTTTCTTGACGATGACATCTTGAAAAATTCAATTGCTTTAAAATTGCGTGCAGCCTGCCTCACAGCTATCAATTTAAATGAATTTTGATAAGCAGTACGTGTGAAAAACGTGAAAGAAAAACTTGAACGTGTGGCTGCAGGGTAACTCTTATATAATAATTAAATAATGAAGTATTATTTTAGAAATTTTGTAAACAGCAAAACAAAAACTGATTGCGGCACTATATTTGTAAAAAATTAAAAAAAAATTCGTCATAGGAATTGTACTCAGCTGTTTTTTGATTGTAAATTGATAAACTCGACCGAAAAGAGAATTTGCAAAGAAAGTTCGTATGAAGTTTTAGGTAAAAAAGGGTGAGTGTATTAAAACTTGATAGAAAAACTTGATCGTGTAACCCTAACTTATTTGTCAATCATAAAATATATTTTTATTAAAAGTTACTTCTGCTTTCTTAAACAAATTTTTCCAATTAAATTTTTTTTTGTATTGTGACCGACAACGAATTTAGAGTTTTCTTTTCAATGTCTTTAAATAAACCCATGTAAGTATTTTAACTGCAATAATAGGAAGATTTTTAAAATTTGATGATTGTAATTTTGAAAAGTTCTAATAGAAAAGCAGCAAGTTCGTTTATCAATGACGACACTGAAACTGATCTCATACAATTGAGCCCAGTCAAAAGGTTGTCCCATTTTGAACAGAATAACAACAATACAATGGCTACAAATCAAGGCTCAAGGACTAATTTTATAGGCAATTCGTAAGTAAAAGTTTTTTTTGGAGATATTCATCCATATCCATATATTTTTCTTAAAGGATTTTACCGACCGAAAGGCATCGTGCATTTGCAGTTACTAAGACAGGCGAGAAACAGTTGTTGGATTTGGACGACAATTTCAAAGCAAAAAATACCTCAAATCCTTTTGTCATAAATAGTCCACGATTCTCAGCGCCAACAATGGAACGAATTTCAGAAAAGTCTTCATCGCAACAGTCAATTGGAGAGAAGTCTAGTAAAAGCAACAGTAAATTAGTTAATAACGTAAGTGCTGTTAAAAATTAAAAACAGTAAATATTTTCAAGAAAAGTTATATTTTAGCCATTAAAATGCCACAAATATCGCGTATCGTATACGCCACGTAATGTAAAAGCAGCATCAGCAGGACAGCTATTGGTATCGAATCCTAAAAGAGAGAAAATAAATTCAAAAGTTCCAACAAACACCAGCACTGAAACTCAAACTGAGTACAACTCGTCTTTGAGTTGTTGTTCGTATATACCAAAATATTACAATAAGTCCACTGCTGCAACTGCCAACTATATACCACTGGAAGGACCGAATAATTTTTATAAGGAACCCACCATGTTAAGCCAGCAACGATTTTATAATACAGCAACACCGCCACCAGTGGAACCTTTAAGGATTTATACCAAAACTAATTACAATTTAAGGAAATATTCAGGTTTGTTGTATTATTATTTGTTTGTGAACATTTCCTTAATTCATGTTTTTGTTTTGCATTCAGAACTGCGCAGTCTGGCCTCGGCACTTACTTTGATAATCGTAGTTTCTTGGCTACTTTCCACATATTTTGATGTTGAAAGCTTGTGGGACTATTTGGACAATTTGTGGCAATATTTTCGTAGCTGGTTCTTACCAAAAGAGAAACCGAAAACAAAAATGGAAATATTTATTACATTTTTACAGGACTTGTGGTCGTAAATATACTTTAACAAATTGATTTGTAATCCAAGAATAAAGAGTCGCATTAAAAATTTTTAAATTCAATTATTTTTTTTTAACAGTACATTTATAGAAAAAAGTGCAACATCGTTTGCCCTTTTTATTGAAAATTTGCAATATAATGAATAATAGTTTATTAAAAAATACATGGCAAAATGTTTGTCTTAAGAAAACACCGAGTTGCAATATTTTTGATAAAAAGTAAAAGAAATCATACATTTTTTTAGAAAAGATCACGGCATTACACAATTTTTATGAATTAAATATTTTATAAATATTATTTAAAATATTTTGAAACAGATAATCATAAAATTGTTTGGGTTGTTATGCACATATGTGTGTATTAATCGGGATTTTGTTTCGATCCTTTATTGAGGATTCTTTATTGAATTTAAAATGTTATAGACCCAAGTTTAGTTCTTGAAGCAGAACTTCCTTCAGGTTAGCCAGCCAAAAAGGAACTTCATACTAACCGGCTTTATTAACATGGTACTACAAAGTATTCTTTATTACTAAGTATTTCGATTAAATTGTTGATATTCATGGAATACGGCAAGAACACATGTTCGCTAATGAGAGAATGCATTTATCGATCTACTGTAAAATTTTATTAGCTTCTTCTGTGTTTCTCCTTTGTTTATAAACATAATTTTCATTAATAATTCGAATTAATGAATTCAATCTAAAATTATTTTTTTTTTCAAATCTGAATGTATGCAATTCGAAAGAAATTTCTTTAGATTCAATTCGCAATATAACAACTACGCTAGATATACCACATTAATGTTTATCAATGACTTCCTTTTAATGTTGTTTCGCTGCTTTTGATATTTCAAAAATTTCTATTCTTATTTGACCCACCTCGTTCAAAAAATAGCCATTGTCATGCGTGATCAATTCATTAATGTGAGCGGTGCTTATCTCTTGAGCCTTGAAAATAACGAAGCAAATATATAACAACTTCGAATTTCTTTATGTAAATATCGTCACCTGAAATCTAAAAGACCAAAATCGACATAAATTTCATAATCCACTTTTTGATTGATTATGATGTAATTCACAAAAATATGTCTACTCAAAAAAACTGAAGATAGATATTTATTTATTGGAAATAAAATAAAAGAAAGTTATAGCCAATTTGTAAATACCAAATTATTCTGGTTGTTCTACGTTCCACTTTGAACTGGAATTCAATTGAAATCACTTTACAGTTTAAATTTTTTATGTTCTGCATTCTTCTTCTTACATTTGAATTTAAATATTCAATACAATTATACTCTACTCTTCCATAACATCAAAAATGTAAAGTTTACTTTTCATATTTCATTTTCACTACTTTTCTAGAAAACGCCTTATTATATTAATACAACTTAAGAGCTGGATTGTGAGCCATTGTATATAGAAATTGTTATTGCCAACTAGTGTTTATAATACTTTAAACATAAATATAAGCGAATTTTTTCTCAGTTGTGTCCGTTAGGCAATTTCAGTAATTTCAAAAACAAGTAGATTCCGAATTGTTAAGGCCTCTAGCCGACCGTGAATGTAGAATCGTAAATGGAGTCGTGTCAGCTGATGTATCTGTTACATGAAAAAGCAATGAAAATGCTCACCTGACCGAAATGTCACTTGGCCGTAACCCACAACCTGTAGAAAATCGAATTTCACGTGAAAAATGTTGACAGTGATGGAATGCATGTACAGTTGATTATGAATGCGGCACAGTTAGCCCTTTTTGATAGTTTTTTCTTTTATATTTGAGCCGGCTGTTCAACCCCTGGTGGAGGGATGTGTTTTTTAATTGTATGCGTGTTTATGAAAACAATCTATTAGTGCGTAGTAATATATTTGTACAATCGGCATTTGTAATTAGCAAACGCTGATACACAAAGTTAAAGAAAATACATTTTTTTAAACAAACAAATTTTATTTCAAATCATCTAAATTTTCTTTCATAATGCCATTAAAATATAAATAATATCATTTGTTCTATGTAAAATAACATGTTAAATTTTATAGCTATTTGTCATAAATTAATAATACTAAAAAAATTAATACACTCAATTAATTCATTTTTATATTGAAATCCATAAAACTCTTTTCAATGTAAATGAAACACTTTAATTTATAAGCAGCGAAACCGGAAATATGCTTTAAAAAAGGTGTTTTATGTCATCATAGTAACGCAACTGCTATTTTATTACTTTTATTTACTGAAATCAAATCGCCGTGGTTGATTCTAAAACTTGGACATTAACAATTAAATACTCTTAAATTTTAAGCGTTTTTTGCTTCTCGAGTAAAAATTTATATGTATACTGATTGCCTCTTGGAGTTTAGGTGACGATATATTTTGTATGTATGGATGTTTAGTTTATGAAATTTATAAAAGAAACATTTTCTTTTGCAATTCCCTTACCAATAACAATGATTTGATTTAAAGTTAAGGAAACTAGTATTAAACAATATTTGAATATGTTTTTCTAATACAGATTTCTATCTTTTTCATTTCAGAATCATCTTCGTTAATTCTAAAAGGTAAGTGTTTTATATAAATTGACAAAAAACAAAAAAAAACATGATTCCCTTTGTGTCTGCCGTACTCAAAATGTTTGCGTTTTGTTTATTCTTGAAATTTGGGTAAAATAAAATAAATACAAAATAGTAAAAATAAGTCCTGCATGCATAAATAATTTCTGTTGTGTGTGTCTCAACCCCACAAATATGCAAATATCGTTAAAAACCAACAAACAAATAACGTAACATATGCTACTATGTGTGCATGTAAATATTCATAGATACATACATACATATATCGTGACAATCCATTTCTCCACCTTTCTCTCCATGTAACATTTTCCAATTTATGGTTCTAAACAGAGAAAATGGGCAGGCGGAGTTTACACTGTCGATACCCTGGAGAATAGCGATGTTATGCAATAAAAAAAAAATAAAATACTAAAAAGGATCCATAAAATAAAAGGACTCATAATTTAAAAGTTTGCCAACAAGAAACATTCATTTTACAAATGGATGGGGCAGAACAGAAATACAGATTGTATCTTCTAGTTAAAGCAGCCTTTTATAATGTTGTGGTTTTTATTTTATTTTATCTTTTTTTTCAGTTTTGATTATAATTCGATTAGTAGTAAAAAATTAAAAGTTGCCCAGTCCAAGGGATGGAATTTAAGCAAATATTTCAAATTATATATGCGTAGTTAATGAAATATCAAAATGTCACAATCTGAGGATAATAATAACCATGGACATTGTAACATAAGATTTAGGCTTTTAAAAAATTTATGCATGATGTTAGAAAACTTAAGAATTTATGCAGGAGGCAGTGTTATGAAAATATGTTTTTCTCTATATTTGTAGATGAAGAATATAAAAAAGTAATAAAAAAATATGTTTCCTTAAGAAAATAAATTTCAGCAGGTGCCAACGGAACTTTATTACTTTCATTCCCCTACATGTCCGTCCGTCTGCTTTATTGTCTTAGCCAATTTGATTTTTTCTATTTTCAGATAAATAATTTTTTTTTAAATAAGGTAAACATGCTAAGCGCACTGTGAATTTATTGTAAATCAATTTTTGTTTTGTTTTTTCTTTTGTCTCCATTTCAGATAAAAATCCACAAGAGAACTAACTTTTTCGTTACCAAGTGAACATGGGGAAAACTTCAATCCCATAAACACTTCCTGATAGACATTTCCTAAACATTCTGAGCTTGTGCCAATTTAAAGCACTAAAAACTTGCAATGTCTGCCACTAGTTTTATTACTTTTCGAACAAATATGCTGACGTTGTCATTCCTTGCACATGCAAATTAGCAAACTTTTCCTTCAATTTCTTGTAAAAATTTGTACAATGTTGGTTGGTAAAGGTTTTCTTTTTATTGTCTCAATCAATTGAACAGCAGAAAACAAAATTATTTCTTTGACGCAATTGTCAAAAAAAATAACAAACAAAATTAATAGGAGTTTCTTCCAAGGAGCTGTTTAATAGTCAAACATCGCCCATTTTGGGTTAAGATACACAAATATAAAACAGTACTTTGTAGCACCATTTCTAGATTAATTGAAGATTAAAATTGTTTTCCAAATGAATATTTGAAATTTGTTTTCAAATGAAATTAATCAAAAATTGAAAAAATATCTAATGTCTTGAGCTTATTAGTATAATAATTAGTTAAGTTTTTAAAAAATTAAAACAAAACAGCAACAAAATTTGCACACTTAATTATCAAACAAACTAAACATTTTTATTTAAATATAAATAAAAAGAAAAAATCGAAGGAACATGAAGGAAATGCATATCAAGCGTTGATTTAATGTCAATTACAATTTAGTAAATTTATTATTCGAGATATGCCTCTAAAATTTTATTTCAAAAAGTTTAATTTGTTGAGGGTTTTTATCTAACCTAGACTAGCAAAACTTTTTGAAGTTAATTACAAAGTTTTTTATTTAAATATATATTTTTTCGACCTTTTTTTAATATATTTATATTATTCTTCCAATTGAGCTTGAGGTCACTTTTTTATAAAAAAATCCAAATTTATTCTTTGGCAATATTTCGATACCTTTTGGGTATTTTCTTCAGGAAAAAAAATTTTTAAACAATTCAAGAATTAATTTTGGAGCTGATACTGATAGTGTAGCACAGAATTATAGGCTTTTAATATACAAGGCTAAAGGAGTAGATATGGAATAATAAAATAATACAATATTACTGCCAGGCCCACCATGTCCCACGTATTCGTTCTTTCATATAATTACATTCTTACAAATAAAAATTCTAATATTTTGTTATTGTTTTAAATGTGATTGTATGAAAAAACGATTACGTGTGACATGGTGGGCCTGGCAGTTAATGCTAGGAACACAACTGAGACGAACGACGAATTTTTGGCCGCGAATATTCGTCGTCAAAATTAAAATACATTAGTGTATATGAAAATATACACAATCATGGCGACGGCGAAATTCGTCATACACGGCGAACTTTGCAATAGACTTATTTCTATTTCTTACGCCGGCGAACGACGAACAAATCAGTACCATGTGACCATTTTCTTTTTTAGTTTTTCAGTTCTTTACTAAATAAAGTTTAATTATTTTATCATTATTTTGTAGCATTTACAATATATATATACATATATACAAAATAATTAACTACAAAAATTGGTTATAGTTGTCTTTTTGTTAATGTTTCTTTTAAGTATGAATTATTTTCTTTAGTACGGTCACACTATCAGCTGTCATACAAAACAAAAAACTTTAATAAAAAGTTTTGTTAAAAACATGGAAGAATTATTTGCTTAGTTTCATTTCTTCAAAAAGCTACTCCATTTTATATAAATATATTGTGTATAGAAACTCCAAGCGACTCCGTGCAAGAATTTCAAGAAAGTATGCTCAATTTGGTATTGCGCATTATTGTTCGTCCACTAACGCCAAGTAAAATTTGCGATTCATGGATAAAGAAAGATGATATGCGTGAATTAATCTATAAAAATTATCTCATTTCGGTTCCAATGATGTTTGACCCTTTGGTATCTGTGCGGAATGCTAATTATGACAATAGTGCAATATTACATAGAACATTTAAAACATTCTAATTATAAAAAGAATCTAATTACTACATTCGACTTCTTTCATCCGGTATTTCGTTCCATTCCGACACAAACGTTGAATAAAGGTTTCGAAGGAGCTGGCGGTGGTTTGCTTGATGAGAATTACAATCCAAACTATACTGTTTACTTTTCTAAAATCGTGATTTGTTTCATTGTGTTATATAGCATATAGTCAAAAACATGATATTATTTGATACATGTTTTTGTTTTATTTTCTTAAACAGTACACAATAACTATCAATTATAACAGCTGTAACTTTTTTCGTCGTTATTGTGCTTCATACGACGAATTTACACAGCGAATTTTCGCCGACGAATTCGTCGCATTGGGCGAAATTCGTCGTTTGTCTCAGTTGTGTTCCTAGAATAATGTTTTAAAATTTTCAGAATTAGTTCATTAAATGAGAATGAGAATTCTTCAAAATAATTTATAATCTAATTTTTCAATTGGCGACAAATTTTTGAACCAAAACGGAAATAGAAATTGTTGACTTGTAATTTGTTAATTTTTTTGTTATTTAAATTGTTTAACGATTTGTTTTCCTTCCGAAAAAGTTACCCAAAGGGTATCGAAATATTGAAAAAGAATAAATTTGGATGTTTTTTTTTATAAAAATGAGACCTCAAGCTCAATTGGAAGAATAATATAAATTTTTTGTTACAAAGAAAGCATTTAAATTCTTTTTGCATTTTTTAATGAGAAATTTAAAAGGAGTCGAACCTGGAATTGAGCCTATTAAACTATCCACTACTCTATCTGCATCCCTGAATGGCACAAATGTTAAAGATGTCCGGTCATTTGACATCTTATATATAATAATAATTCTCGTATTCTTTTTTAGTGTTCAACTAAATTGACTTTCCCCGAACAAATTCGAAACCGAACTTTTGTAGATTTTTCAGACCGAAGCTGAACCGAAACCACAATTTTTATTATTAAATAGAAATAAGATTAACTTTAGATATTTCTTTCTTTAAAATTAAACAAAAACCATCATTATTTTTGGTGAAAATGAAAGCTTTTTATTTTGACAACGCTGTTCTTTAATATTTTACATATCTTTGCGTATCTTTGGTGTTGAAAATGACGTTTTTCGAACGCTGACAACGAACCCGAGCGTACAATACCATCTAAAAGAATTAGAAAATACAAATGAGCTGTGATGGTTAGAGGAGTGTAGTGGCTTCCGAAAACAGCGTATAGGTTGAAACTAATTCGTTTTCACAGGCAATTGTATCATGTTCTTTCAATTTGAGTAAATAAGTAACATACTTAAGCTCGGATAAATAAAAAATTAAAATCGCCTTAAAAATAATAAGACCTGCTTTCTAAGGGACGAATACTCTTTGCGGGATCATCCTGTTATAGTTCCTTGCTTTAGCGACAGTATATATCTGACTTATAACTCCCAATTGCAATTCAAACATTACTTTCTCTTGATTTCTCATGGCAATCAATACAACACAAAAGAAAAATTTAGAAGTTCAAAATTTTCTATAAATTAACAAACAAAGAATACATGAAAAACTGTTTGTTGCGTCACATTTTACAATAAAAATTTCATCAAATATCTGTCCCATGGCTTGCTAAACAAAGCTGTTTAGATATCAATTTTTTTCATAAAAATTGTGTACAAGAAATACTTTCTTAATACAAGTGATTTTAGAAGTTTTAAAAACGGTCTTTTCTGTAGTATGAACAAAGTTTACTCCATTGCTGCATTATTTTCTAGTTTCGAGGATTAAATTCACCTTTCTAATTATTGTTTTATTTAAAATATTCTCTTAAAATAGTATTTAATATTCAAAAACAAGGAATTTAGATCGAAAACGCAGAAAATATTGTTTTTAAAATGCCCGTGAGCTCGGGCCCATTTAAAACAATAAATTATTTTATTCAATCATTTGATTTGATTTTGTTGAAATATTGGAAATAGTGTAATACCGCAACGGTTATGTTGTATATTTAAATATTCTCAGTTTTATGGCGACAGAAAAATTTCAACAAATATAAGATACAACACCAACTAAATAAAAAAGTTAAACATAAACTTCAACACTTTTACACACATTCGCGTATTAGTTTTGGCAAAACGCCGTAAAACAAGCAATTTATTCATGGCCAGTGAATAGTTGTTATGCCTGTTGTCTTTCCTGCAATAGTGGCGTATACTCCAATAAATTTACAATAAATCTTTTATATATACAAGTGAAATAAAGACAGTTGTGGCGGCTTAAAACACTACCCAACAGAAACTATAATCAAGCTGTGTGTATTTTTTAAGTTGTAGAGTTAAAAAAATAAAATAACTTTCGCTGTGACGTCGAAAAATAGTTACAGAATAAGGTGGATTGCAATAATAATGTATTTCAAGACTTGAACTCTGACGAATGTTATATATATGTCAAGTGATATTTTCATACGATAGTATAAATTGTTTTATATTTATAATCTTTTTCGGACCTTTTTGTTTATGGTATGTATTCTTTATTACTATTTTATTGCTTATGCTTCAATGTTGGTTGTGAGCATTCATTAACTAAATTGGATAACTGAGGCCTTTTCTATTTTGTAAACAAAATCTTTTATTTTTTTTTACATTTTTACCAAAGAGATTACAGCAAAATATCTAAAGGACTAATAAACAAACTGTATAATCTTGAAAATACATAAAAATGCAAATACAATGTAAATGTGACTGACGCCTTTTACGACCAAATCTTTAACCACGAACAACAACTAAACGTTGTGATCACAAAAATACTAACAAAATTTTATAACATATAAACAAATAAAAAGTCAGCAGAAAAAATAATAAAAGTTTCATGTTTAAGCAAAAATTTAATAAACAAAACCACAAAATGTACCCGGCCATTCTATTCGCTCAGTTATTTAACCCACCATTCGAAGCCGCAAACTGGACGTATGAGTAATTTTTTAATACTCATACGCAGATTAGTCCATTTGATAGTTGTGCAGCCGAGTAGCCAAAAGTATGTCTGGCTGTATGTGTGTGTGTATGTTTGTATGGATTTTGCTGTAGTGCGGTTGTTGGATGTGGATGTTTGTTTAGACATCATTTTCATACGGGTACACTAGTGCTGTAACGTTTATACATATTTAAGTATTTGCGAATACGAATACTTGTGTCAAGCGCCACTTATCGATGGGCGTCTGCAAAATAAATTATTTCAAATTTAAGCTAAAAAATCTTTTCTTCGCGACAATAACAATAAATTGATCAATTTATTCCAATTTATATCGGTATTTACATTTCGACAACAATAAACCAATTCGTTGTCTTTATAATTGTAAAAGAATTGATTAAGCTTTATCACTTTCAGCATCTGTCCTTTCTATACTATCCCTTTCCGAAGGAAAGCAACAGATCGAAATGTTTGGTAGGCATTAATTGCCTGAGTTGTTAATTATGTTTAAAAAAAAATTCACACTAAGTGCGATCGTTTTCTGGAGAATGAATTTTAAATTATCGACATCTTACTTGGATTTCTTTATAGCAAATTTTTAATTTTTCAAGACTTAAGTACAGGACAACCCCCCTAATCCGGTTATATATAGTTTCAGCTACTGTCTGGATTAGTGCATCTTCACAGTTAAAATAAATTTTTAAACACATTACCTATATGTGCATTACGATGAGCCGATTTGTAAGGACAACAATTTGTCGATATTGTGCGATCGATTTTTCGATAGCTTTTTGTATGAGGTAAAAAGTTTTACTACAGCATATCAAAAAAATAATATTCGAGGCGCCCAAATTTAAATTTTTTTGACTTTTTCTCTTATTTTATTTTTATGATTTTTTTTCTCACATTTTCTTCTATCGGCATATAATAGCAAACTCTCATTTTCATTAAAAAATAATTAAAATTTTCATTAATAAATAATTAAATTTCGTCAAAAATAATTCAATAACAATTCAAAAATAAATTTCACCCTGGAAAGGTAATATAAAAAAAAATTAAACCAGCCCATTTTTTTAATTACCTACTAAAAAAATCCTTGAAAATAAAAGATGAGGAAAAGTAAAAAGTAAATAAATGTCGTAGTGGATTTTTTTCTTCATGCGAAAAGTTATTGATAAATCTATGGCACAATATCGATTTTTAAATCGACCCAAAAAATGAAAAATAAGTACACATAAGAATTCATTTGTATTTAATTAATTTACAGAAAACACAAAAAAACAAACTAAAAGTGACCAAAAATATTAATTTTGAAAAATAAGAATTTCTTTTTTAATTTGTCAGCTCTATTTTTAAATTCTTTTAAAAATAAATTATCCTTATTGGGTTGTTCAGCCTATAAAATACCTTTTAAAAACATTTGGCTTGTCTCTTTATTTGAGATGCTGTTTTGAGCATTCTCAGCTTTCTGCAAAGAACAATCAAATTCACAAATATTTTGGTTCGCAAGTCCTGATTGGACTATTTCTTCATCCGAGAAGTCGTAAGTAAATTCATTTTTACTACGTGCTAAAATATGGATGTTAGAAGGGCATAAATTGTCGGCGGGATTAATGGTGATATATGATGTAGAATAAATGCTATTCATATTCTGACACAGTGGATCTCTGGCTTTTAATTAAGCAAGCAGTAGGCAAAATGAATCTTTCCATTCTTGAGTTAAACTAAAATATTTTACACATTCTTTAGTTCTTGCTCACACACACAAATACTCATTTTGTGTAACGGTAAAATAAAAAAATTTTACTCAGAACACTTGTCCGGAGGAAATAGAGGAAAATTTTCTAATGTCCCGATTACTAGATAGTCCGAATTAGCGATTGTACTTTTTTTTAGATTTTTTATTTTCTAACTTTCTGTTTGAGCGTTTAATTAGCAATTGCAAGTGTTGTCATATACAATAAATACTAGTAGTGTACCCAGCGGTCGGCTCAATCGACCGCATTCTAGAAATTAATATTAAACATTTACATTCATAAATACATACGATAAAATACAAAAACAAAAAACATTAGAAATAAACAAACTTAAACTCTGTTTCATTTCTATGCAAATTAAATTGGACAAATGCACATGCTCACTTAGTTTATTTTTCAAGTTGAAGCTAATACATGAATGTACAATAAGTGTGCATGTGTTAGTAGCAACTTTAACATCGAACCGATTTAAGAAAAATTAAGATTATAAAATCGGTTCAGTATTACGGCCGTAAAAAGGATTAAAAAAAATTGTTTGCCTATTAATAGTATGGATACAAATAAGCAATTCAATTCAACATTTTTTGAGATATTTTGTAATTTACGAATGGATGATAATATATCGTCTAAATTTAAAATTTTAAAACAATAAAATATAATAATATATTTTCTATTTTATATAGCAAACCAAATACCTTATTCATTGTGAACTCAACTATTTTCCCTTTTAGCCATTCATATTAACATTCATAATACAAAACAATTCAGTTTAGGAATTGTGTGACATCCGTGATTTTCATCTCACGATCTGGGAAGCCAATTCTGATCACCGAAATGAGAAAGTAATCGACCGGGGTATGTCTCTTGCAGTAATTGTATTGTTTCACGGGACAGTCTTACTGAAACCACAAACACCTAATTCTGTTTTTGCACCGTCTTTTTTGCAAGGTTTTGCTTAAACACGGTTTGAGCAAAAAAAAAATGTTTATTTTTTAAACGTTTTTATTTAATTTAGCATGATTAGCAACTCACAAACAGCTAGAAACCATACGAAAACAAGAAAGAGCACAAAGAGAATATGTACTTCTTTCTCTTTCGTTTTTTATGTATGCATACAAATAAGCAAATTTGCTGGTCAGAGCAACTATAAATAGAACAAATTTAGGAGAATTCCAATCAAATCAAATTAAACTTATTTGCCGGAGCAATTGATATTTTACATACTTTTAACTGTGTAAATACACTTTAATGTGATTTAATGAAATAAACATGACTACTTGTTCTTAAAAATACTTGTTTCTTCATTAATTTTAATATGTTTTAGAGATAAGAAACCAATAATAGCGCATTTTTCCATACGACCATTGTCTTCTTTTTCACGGTTTATTTTTACACGGTTTTTTTCTGGAACCAATCTACCGTGTAAGATCAGAATTAGGTGTATTAGACTCATCAATAACATACTTATATCGGCTAAAAGAACTGTATGGAGAATCAGTAACACGCACTGCTCGACCGGGCAGCCTCATTTGCAGAAAAGTATAGCTGCCAAACTTTCATTATTTTTTTTTTAGAAAACACTTTGTTCTATCGTGTAACGCTCCATTTTAACTAAACCTAAGGTGTCAGCTATCAAATCGCGGTTTTGGGGACTGAAAAATTTTTCTACTATATAAATGGCTGCTTAAGTTTTCTGGTTTGGCAAAAGAATATCATTATTTTATGTTGGAAATAAAGGATTTGTTCTTGCTTATTTATATATATTATTCTATAAATTTATTTGCACTTAAATTATTTTTTGTAATGTCAATATTCAGGAAATATTGGCGGTTACGAATACGAATATTAAAAATATGCGAATAAGAATACGAATACGAGTATTTGTTACAACATTAATGGATACATAAAGGTTGACACGACTAAAATTGAGACACTTTAATAAGCAACTATAACTATAAATAATTTTTTTTTGCCGTTCTCATGTCAAAAAAGACCCTGAAAATAATATTGCTCCACGTGGTCCATTGTAGCTTGAACGGACTTGGTCTTATGTAATTAAGCCATGAACCATGTAATTTTCAAATAAGAACTTAATGCTACACAACAAGTGTTCGAATTTTAATGATCGTGTTCGTTGTGAACACACTGCTTGTGAGTGCGATCATGTATTAATAACATAGAGTAGCTTTTATGTTGGTCTGACGCAATTCAAAGCTGAACTACGAGTATATGATCCCACCTTAGGACATCGGAATGGCAAATCGACCATGTTCTCACCAAACATTTGGGTCACTTTTGAAACAGTTTTAGGGTATACTTTACATACAGTGTGAACTAGTCGCGTTACCTGCAGGAAACAGGAATAATTCTGCAATCTTAACCAAGAAATCGTATTTTTCGAGATATAACTCAGTTGCGATATCTATTAGATTTCCATATTGTATCTTGTAAAAGATACCCCATCTTATTTATTTTTATTAAAAACAAGAATATCCATATTTTTCGTGCATCAGCCTTTATTTTACAATCGGTCTTTTGTTATTGTTGTTGCTGATGGCTTTTATGTAGAAAGTTTTTTTTTTTAATTTCACTCTATTTACTCACACATATGCATGTATGTGTATTAGTTGTTGGTGTATATGTAGCGGTTTCTAGTTTGTTTGTAATTGTGTTTGGCAAATAAATTTGCGGTTAACTGTGACTACAGGACCTGTGTAAAACGTCACACATTTTAATTTATATGCAAACATATAATTTTAGTTTTTTATAAATCTATTCACATGAGTCTTGATGCTTATTTTTTGTTTAAGTTTGCTGCCCGCTTTGCAGCAAACAGATTTGCATGAACGTGTAAGTATCTAAAACTGCTTTAAATAAGAAATTTATTACTAAAACCCATATTAAAGGAAACTTTTAAAATAGTGGACAATAAACAAGAGTTTATAGCTTTGTATCTATCTGAGTGTGTGTGTGTGTATTTTTTAGATGTCAACAAAGTATAATTTTGAAACAATAGAACGCATTTAAACCAACAGAACATTTTGTATACTTAATGTCATTTAATTTTCACACTTTTATATGAATAAATTTTTGTTTCGTCGTTCTTTTGAAATGGTATTACAGCGCCTTGTACGAAGCTTTCATTAATTGTATTGACGATTTAGTTGTCTCAATACTAACTTGCTCAACTCAATTGGTTTCTATTTAAGCAAGATAAATTTGATGGGTTTTAGCTGCTGCGGAACAAGCTCAGTCAACTATAACAATCACCGGCCGGCTTTAAAAAACTCGCATCCAAAATGAAAATATTGCAACAGTTGTAAAATCAAAGCTAATCATTATGATTAAAATTTTTTTCTTCCTTTGTGGAAAGCATAAATTCTTTAAAGAATGTCTGAATCTCTATCTGTAAAAGACTTCATATTAATTAGTAAAAGTTTTACGCTTCCTAAAATGGGGAAAAGGATTACGATTTGCATAATTCTATACTTTTGCTTTATATTTATTTAGTTAATTTTAGCAATTGTTAACCCTTTTTATGGCGGGAGTCAAACGACATCTGCTGATGTTCCCACTTTTTTCAATTTTGTTTACTTACTTTAGAAATACTGAACTGTGATTTAAGAATGATTTAGTTTTATTTCAACTTGCTTGTTGTCTTTCTTTTACTATATTTTACTCATATTCGTATTTTTGTTTTACTTTTTTCTATATTGTTTATAATGAGGTTTGCAGTTTCACATATTCGTACACACGTTTGTTGCCATGTAATATAGCGTGGAACATAATTGTAGGGTAATACGCTTAACCAAAATTTTCAAAGCTTTAAAGTGATTAATTATTTTTTCTTTTTATATTTAATTGCTTGACTGTTTTACTATTTCAAAAAAAAAGTTTGTTGTTCTTTCTTTAAAAATCTTGCTTCGGTATTTTTTTTTTTTTTTTTAAAGAGAAGTAACACTCAGGCAATTAGTATGCCTACCAACCCGTAGGTGTGTTACCTTCTTTGGGAAAGGGATAGTGAGAGAGGACAGATGGTGAAAGAGAGAAAGCTTAATTTTTGCAACTCTGATATTGCGCGCTGTGTTAGTTTTTAGATCAGTGTTGCAGCGCCTTTGATGTCAAGTAGGCGCATTAAATGTGTTTTTAAGCTTTTGTAGCCATTTTATTCATTATTTTACTTCGCCGGCGATTTTGCTACAATACCGACGAAGGAGGGCGCTGTGATGTCCGCTAGCATACACCAGTATCAATTGCTGCCAGAAATGTTCAGTGACCAGTGCTATGCCTTCATCACTTAAACACTCCGACAACAACAAATACAATGGCATACTCTAATGCACATCTGAAAAATGCTGGATGTTATGACTTGTCTGAAGCTGGGCTCGAACCCACGTTCTTAGACATTATTTGCTTTGCAGTCAACGCGCTAACTACTTCAGCCAATAGCAATATGCGTACGCCACTTCCCTGCAAGCCACAAGGTGACTAATTGACATAACTATGATTATATTATTCACGAAGGCACTCTGCACATTTAATTAAATTGTATTATTTTTGCTAACCCTCTGCTTGTTGCTCTCTACCTACCGACTAACCTCTGACTCTTCTCTAGAAGATAATAGTTCATTAATAAAATAGACATTTTGTTTTTCGAGGATCCCTCCCGGAAAACTCTTAATAATTCGTTTCATCTACCAAATAATATACTTACTGCATTTCTTGTAAATATCATTTCTATAAAATTTGGCCTTCGTTTACTTTGTTGCTTAATTTTTTGTTTATTTAAAATTTGTGGAAAAATTTAGTTTCTGCTAGAATAAAGTAATAATTCTAGTGATGAAAAAAAAAGAAAATGTGAAAGGTAAGAAAAAAGTTATTAAACAAAGAGCGGACATTTATGTTTTATCAGATTTACCAAAGATTTCGTATTGTTGTTTCTTCAGGAGATGTTTGAATTGCTTGACTTCATTGTTTTTTTAAAATTGCACCAAATTAGCGACATGTTCTTCCAAAGGCGAAAGGATTGAAAACTTATTTACGGCTTCTCCTGCTGCATTAACTTCTGCTTTATTGTGCATTAATTTCCTTTTCATCTGGCATTTTAAGTCTATTCAAACGTTCTGTCATCCATCGCTATCTCGAGTTATCAGTCCAATAGAATTTAATTTAATTCTTGCTTAAAATTATTTGGAGTTGTGCCTCTATGGAATCCTTTGGTAGGCTCGGTTTGTTTTGCAGCTGCTTAATAAGTTCTTCAAATTGTTTTGTTGTTCTTATTATGATCTTTTTCTAAATTTTTTCTTTTTTGTTTTATAAAATTTAATTTGTCGTTGCTAAAAAGTTTGTCGAGAAAAACAGAGTTATTTTTACACAATGTTGCCATCACATTTTGCCTTTAATAATGGACGAGGACTGTAAATTTTAACGAATGCATTACAATATTGACATCGGCAATGCCGTTATTGCACCATCGACATCACATATCTTGACATCGACATTCATAATATGGACAAATCTGATACATAAATACATTTAATACCGATATTTCCCTAATGAAAGCTGCTTATCCATATACGGTCGAACTTCTCTATAGTGAACTTCTGTACAATGAAGCTCTCCCTACTATGAATTCATTTCAAAAACACATTTTTCTCGTTCCAATGTTTGTGTATTTTCACCTCCTTATAATGAATTTCTATACAGTTAATTTTTACTTTACAATGAAGCAATTTTTCAGCTTTAAATTTGAGTTTCTTGCGCGTTTGTCTCCATATAATGAATTATTGCAAGAAAGTTTCCATTACGCATACTAGCAACACTGTGTGGCGAAAATAAAAAAATATGAAAATAGGGGATTCCCAAAAGATGAAAAAACATAACAACGAACGATTTAGACAGTCGTTGTCCTCCGTGTTCAGTGAACAAAAGTGACTAAGTGAAGAAACATTTCTTAAAAAAAATTATTATTAATTAATAAAGTTTAAGATGGAGGTAAAAAAGATTTAGCAAAGCAGTTTGGAATTCATTCCAGCACTTTATCAAATATTAAAAAAAACAAGGCATTCGAATAAAAGTGCAAAAAAATACAATTACTGTATAATGAAGTTTCTTTATAATGAAGCAATTTTCTGGTCCCATGCAGATTCATTATGGAGAAGTTCGACGTTATCTGCATGCTGCTTCGTATGTCGGAGAATATTCATACATAATTTCTGGCAGATTGAAAAACTAATGCAAAAATCACATTACTAATAATCATTAGTTTTTTGAGACATGTGCAGTTATCCTTTTGATATGAAGGACTTTATTTAAGGTCTTTAAGCTTTCTGCCGGTAATACTAAATTTCATGAAAATCGTTCAATAAAAATTACATGACCACCATAGAAATTAAAAATCTTTTAAAATTAAAATTCTACTAAAATAAAACTTACTTGCATTTTATATTAAAAGGATAACTACGTACATACATTCTTATTATGTACATACATATTGTCACCTAAAATCCAAACGGCATTATGCACATTTAAAATTTTTTTTGCTTGGCAAACAAACCAACAAAAAAGTATAACAAAAGTTTAGAATAAAACTTACAAAACCAAAGGACATTTGATTTTAATGAAATAATAGTACAACTAAATTATCTTAAAAGCCTAAAGATAATAAATAATACCTTTTATAAAGACTTTTAAAGTGGAAACATAGTTATTCTAATGACTTTCATGTAATGGCATTTAGAAGTCGTTATCCGTAAGCGAGAGTGGTAAGCACCAATGACAACGTTGAAGTCATTAGCTTTAATGCTAAACTTATTATTTTCAGTCGTGACTTTGCGATTAAAGTTTTTGTTGAATCTCCTAGCTTTCCAATATTGCCCAGAAGTAAATGGAGCGTTAACGATCAGCAAATAATAATAAGCGGCAGTAAAGTATTTGACTTGACTTTCAATTGCTAACTTTCTGGGAGCTATCACTCAAAAGAGACCAAGAAGAAACGCCTCTGGTTAAACATCTTCCAAATATTTTTTAATATAATGTTTAGTGTATCTGTACATGAAAGTTTGTGGGAAAATCATATAAAGCGTGTGGATATAAGGTATTGTGTGTGCAAGATTAGTGAGGCACCATTAAATTAAACAAATTATTTAAATTATTTAACCTCATTTTTTGCAGGTGATACTACTCAGTTATTTATTTAATTTCGGTTCGTAGCTGTTGTTAACTAATGAGCTGTATAAAATAGCATCAGCATTAATTTTTTATGAACTCAAATTAATGCTTGCTTAGCTAATTTAAAATTTTATTTTAGAAATTGGATATTCTGTAAATGAATTAAATTATTTGGACAAGGAGAAAAAGTGTCTTAAAAACAATTTTGTAAACAAAAACAATTTAATTTTAAATATATTTATGACTTTTCAAATAGTTGAAAGATTTCTTTAAAAATTATTTTAAAAATTATTTGTTTTGTAGCCTTACCTGAACTCTATACAATTGCGAAATTTTATGATTTTATAATTTTATCTGTCTCAAGAATATGGAAGACCATCCAAAAGAATTAATTAAATGCAGAATTTTAATGACTTTTATATCAAGAAGAAGTTTTCTTTACATTTTTTGCATGAATATAAGCGGAAACATTGTTTTCATATAAGTTTAATTAAATAAATTTACAAAGACTTTTGTAAGTTAAAAATTTTTTTAAGTTTTTGAAAATCTTTGAAAGAAGATTTTGAGGCAATCTCGATTAATAAATTAAAAAAAATTAAATAAATTTATTTAATAAAAAAAATTAATTTGAAAAATTACATTTCTTTAAAAACAATGCTATTTTTAAATCGCCAAAAAATTATGTATAAGTAAAATTCAAATTTTTAAGCGTTTTTAGATTTCTTTGATGTGTAACCTTTTAAGAATTTTGCAATGAAACCATGATTTTTAAAAAAATACTTTTAATTATTTAATCCAACTAAATGTTATTTTAAATTAATGTGCATCTCTTATTCGTTATTCAGAAAAAATGCTACTGAACATGTATGCTCAGCTTATAGTATATTATAAAAAAAATATATAAATAAAAATCTAGCACATTATATTCCTACTAGATTACACCGCGTGACAGTATTTTTCTAGCAGAAATACCACCATATATTCATTACTCTGGAGATAAAATATAATAAAAACACGTACTTGGGTTTTTATTTTCTCATCTTTGGTACTTTTCAAGAATGCTTATTTTAAATTAAATTTTTCCCCACTAGTATGTAATATTTTTTTGCAAACTCGTTAAGAAATAAATGGTAGGATTCTGTAGAATTTTATAAAAATATTTCCTCTAATTTTCCTAAATAAAAAATGTAATTTAGAAATATATCCTTCCATATCCTTGAAAGTTTTCATTACCAAATGCTTTAAATTTTTGTTGTTGTAGCCCTTACTTTAGTCTAGGAGATCCCAAAATTTTATGATTTTATATTTGGGTGTTTCTACGTTAATAGGGTACTATCGACGGCTACATTAAAAAATCATATATAATTTGAAAATTTTGTGAAAATATCAAACTTGTTTAATAATAAATAAAGTATACTTTTTTAACAATAAATTGCAATATCTAAATTACTTTAGTCTAGTCATACCTTCATTTTTACCTAGAAAAAAGTATCTGCCCTGGCCTGTTCCTTTACTATTTTGTAACAAAATCTTTGAAATTTAACCTTTAACTATTTACTTAAACATCTAATCGTTATTTATTACAATGATGGTCATTTAAATAAACTTTCAAATTAGTTTTATATACTATTAAGAAAAATTACACAGTTTTTGTTCATCGTATTTTAAGTTTCCTCCCCTGCTAAAATGCGTTGACGCTGCAAATTTAACTAGCAGAGCATTTGTTTCGAAGTGAGTTCAACAATAAAAATCGCGCGATGTACATGCGTACTGGTATTGGGCCGGTAGTTCGACCGCACCACTCGGGTCGCTCGCACGTGTCAGTGATTGATGTATCTACACTAGCGGATTTTATTCGCTTGTTATTTCTGGTTTAATTTTGTTTGTAATATTTATTTATTTTAATTTTAGTATAATTTACTGTGTTAGTTTTGTTTTTTCGTTACATTAAATATGTTTCCGATTGTGCTAGTTTTTTAATGAAAACATCTCCCCCTGTCGTATTTTCCGTGCTTTACCAGATGTCAGGGTAGAGATTTTGCGTCCTGGCAGATAAGGAAGTGAGATATTACTTCGTTCTTAGTATTTCACGTATATTATTTTACGTTAAACCATCAAATTACTGAAAGTATGCTTTGCCCCAATAAATTGACAATGAAGAGCTTAAGCTGTTTTTGTGATCTTGTAGAGTGCAATAATTTTGTGGTCGGCACTATGGATTTTGCCTCCATGAATACCAAACCGCACCTTAATGCTGATAATGTATATGAGCCTGAAAGTGAATCTGACAACTAATAAATTATATTAAAGAATAAAGCATTTTTTATGCTTTTAACGAAAGTGTTAACATCTTTGAACTGGCGTGATCTCAATCGTTATATTTTTTAATGTTTGTTTTAATAAGTAGAAATTCTTATTCAAACTTGTTTTTATTGAAGCTTTTGTCACCTTATATTGCAAAATATGTTCAATTAAATAATTTATTTTTTTTCGGCTACGTTTATATAAACAGATACTAAATATTTTTTTCTAAGTTACAAAAAAAGACCGTATGGAAATTTTAGTAGATTTTTTTTAACTATCACCAAATAGTGAATAACTGAAGTTGAGGTTTGTTTTTTATTTATATTTCCCCTGTAAAGTAAGGTATCTTGATCTTGCCTTCATGTCTTTATTCTGTGTAGAGTATCTCCCTGGTGACTTAAAATACCGGTAAAAGTAGATGACTTGACTCTTCATTATTAAAGATGCATTCAAACTACCTGATTATTTGAAATAGTTTTATCACGCCGCCATTCCTAATATCAGATAACCTCTTAACGACCCATTTATTAGTTCGATAGATGTCTTTTTTTTTCGCTGCACAAATTTAATTTCTATTTAAATTTAAGGTGGGAGAGACACTTTTCCCTTTATTTGAAAAACTAATTATGAAATTTTTTGCGCGAAAAAACGAATAAATTCTAAATGTATTGTATCTTAATTGGAATATCCGAACAAATAAAAAAGTTATAACAACTTAAAAAAAATCAAAAAATTAAAAATTTTTTTATTAAAAACAATATATTATTTAGTTTTTTCTTTATATTCAGAAGTAACTCTGCGCAAAGCTTCAATTATTCCGGTTATCATTTAACTCATAATTTCTTTAAATCCACTGGAAAGTTTAAAATTACTCTGCTACGAAACGGTAAAACTTGACTTAAGCAATTTTTTCTTATTGCCACATAATTGGTATTCGCAATGATAAAGAACTGATAAAAAATAGTTTTAAAAAATTATTAAAATACTCGAATATTCGATGAAAATTGTTCGAAAAATTTTTTAATTTAAATTGAAAATTATTTTTCCTATTCAAATACCAACTTTACTAGTATCTCAAATAGTTTTTGTTTTTTTTTCTATACAACTCTAGTTACGATTTTATTACTACTCGTACTTTAAAGTAAACTTAAACTATAATTTCCAAACGATTGACCACTAATATTAGAAACTAAAATAGTAATAATAATAATAAAAAAATGAAACAAAAACTACAAATTAAACTTTATTTAACTTCATTCAAGCTGCATTAGCAAAACTTCAATTCAACATAAATGAAACATTTGAACAAACACTCTTCAGTTCGAGCCATTACAAGTGGAATTTATAAACGTCCATCCATCTATTTGTTGATGACTGGCCAGTTAATGTTACTACGGTTAAATGTATAACTGACTGCTTGTTCGCAATTTCATTCGTTTTCTATAAACTTTTGAAAACAAAAATGTTTCAATCGTTGGACATGTGAATTAGTACTCTTTTGTACGTTTAACTGTACGTATGCAGTAAACTGATGTAATTCCAAAAAAGTAAAGCAATAATAAATAAAATATAAAAGTTAATAAAATATTATGAATTATAAATTTATCTGTAGTCTGCACAACGATTTAACGTTGCTCCTCATGTGGTGGCCAAAATTCATTTTCAGCCCCTCCATTCGATTTGTGTGTAATTTTTTTTTGCTTCAATCATCAGGATATTGTTAAGAATTGAGTATTTGACTTTCATATCTAATAATCAAAAGATTTTTAAAAGTTTCAAGCATATTTTTTATGAAAGTTATTTGAAAATTAGTTTTCAGAGATCCTTTCCAATATAAAGGCCTCATTAGTTTTTACTTTTTGTTGCCGTTCTCTGCCATTTTTTTCTCTATAAAATATTTTTTAATTACTTGTTCTGTGAAAGGAATCAGCTGTTTAAAAGCAAAAAATAATCAAAAGCATAATATTGAAATTGTGAACAAAAAATTGTTGTAAAACTTCTTTTGTTTAAATGAACAAAAAAAAAACAAAAAAAAAACAATTTACTAATTAAAAAATGAATATTTTGTATGATTCTGACTCTGAACTTTATATTTAACACCACAACAAACTAAAACATACGCACTGAACGTGATATTCTATTTTCTACAGATCTGTCCGTAACAAAACGGAACGAAAAAAACAACAAACCACTCATACAGATTTTCAATTCAACAGAAACAAAACAGCTGATTTAAAACAGAACAGAACGTACAAACTTAATGAATCTTAAAAAATAAAATACAAAAATTTTATAAAAAGTGCCATGCATTTGTTATTAAAATTGCTCAAGCTTTTTTGTTTTATTTTATTTTAGTTTATTTTAATATATAAATTTCGACCTTTTCCTAATATATTTATATTGTTACTCCAATTGAGTTTGAGGTCACCTTTTTATAAAAAAAACATCCAAATTTATTTATTTTTTAATCTTTCATTACGCTTTGGGTATCTTCTTCAGGAGGAAAAATAAGCAATAAATTAAAAAATTACAAATCAACAATTTCCTGTTCCGTTTTTGTATTAAAAATTGTTTGTCAATTGAAAAATTTGTTAACATTTTTTTGGAAACATGAGGAAATGAACTAATTCTGAAAATTTTAAAACATTAAAATTCTGGTATGTTCTACATTCCCCTTTGAAGTGGAATTCAATGGAAATCACTTCATTTAAAATTTTTTATGTTCCGCATTCTTTCTTTTACATTTCAATTTAAACATGCAATACAAATATACTCTACTTTTTCAGAACATCAAAAATGAAAAGTTTACTTTTCATATTTCAATTTCACTACTTTTATAAAACATGCCTGATTGTATTATTGTATTTTAATTTATATTTACTCCTTTAGCCTTGAATATCAAATGCCTATAATTCTATGCTACAGTATCAGCTCTAAAAATAATTCTTAAATCTGACAGTACATTAATTATCTGTAACATCTCTAACATATAAGACGTTTATACTTATTTTCTGAGTTCAAAATAGATGCATTATTAAAGTCCGGATAGTGATCTGAATTACGGCAATGTAATTATAATGCTATTTTTAGTGATGATGTATAGTTTCTGTATTTTAGGTTAGACTTATGTCCTGCAGATCACTATCCTTTGATAATGTATGTAAAAGAGCTATAATCCTACATCCCTTTTCATTTTCTATTCTCTAATACTCTTACGTACATAGTTGACTTACGTCAAGAGGCTGAGAAGAGGCAGTTGAAATAAAGTTGTCGTGAGAAGAAGTCGGATCAGTTGTTGAGTAGAAACTGAAAATCATTTTTAAAATTGTTAATTCCATAATAAAGTTGTTGTAGAAAGAACTATTAATCAGTTGTCAAATAAAAGTTGAAAAACATTTTAAAATTGTTAAGTTCATAATAATTCTTTTAAAAGTTGCCTGAAGACTTAAGTTGTTTGTTTTCTAAATAATCTTCGAATTATCTTAAATGAACTTTTTCTTAAAAAACTATTTTAATAATATTGTGAAATCAAATTAAATATTATATACTTAAAAACCTACATCTTAATAATCTAAATCACAGTGAACTTCAATAAATAAATCAAATAAAATTTAACAAAAAACTAAAACGACAAGTTTTAATTTTTACATGTATCTATTTTGAACTCAGAAAATAAGTATAAACGTCTTATATGTTAGAGATTGTTACAGATAATTAATGTATCTAACCAACTTGACAAAACAAATGATGCAGAAGTTCTTATTTCTGGGGCTACTTTTACGTACGATTCTCAGAATTTAGTCCCAAAAACAAGTGTTGTACTGTGTAATTAATATTTAGCTAATGTTCGTAACGATTTTAATCAAAAAGAATTGAGTATGAGACAATTGAGAATGTTCTATAAAACGGGGAATTTTAAATCGTCCGATTAAAAAAACGTTAACAGTGTTTTGGTACTCGCAAGTTCTTGTCAATTCGAAGTTCATTTCGGATAAAATATCTAGAAAATTTAAAATGTGAAAACTAAAAAACGCTTCAATAAGTCAGAAACTGGTCAATTTCCAATCTCGTGCTAAATATTTCAAGTCACAAATGAGTTAATCAATTCCAGCCTACACATGCTTACGGAATACGCTACAATCGCCATAATCAGTGTTCATGTATAACACAGTGCGACAAGAAAAACAAGACTTAACAACTCCAATGGGAAATGAAAGTAGAGCATTAAGTAAACAGAACTGCCAAAGGGTTTTGAAAAGTTAGTTTGATTTTTGTTCCAATTTTCACTTATAGTGCAAAAAATTGTCCAAAATGGCCCAACTTCAAGAGGCCATAAAAATTAAATTCGAGTTAACGTTTCAAAACCCCTTTTTGGTAGGTTTTTTAAGGTAATAGCGAACTTTCATTTCCCATTGGAGTTGTTGAGGATGGTGGCGGTGACCCGAAATTTTTATGACTGTAGTTATTTTCCTGTTGCTTCTAAACTGTAACGTACCGAACACATGAGCAATTTTATATGTGTGAATACAAACAATAACGCCGGCGGAATTACGGTGTCAAATTGCTAATATTCAACCTTGTATCTCAAATAGCGAACACGTAAATATCTTAGAACACAAATTGAAAATTTTGTTGAAGAAGGTTGTACGTTATTTTTATTATATATACAAAAAATGAGTCATAAAGACAAAAATTTAACACTTTTAGTTGGTTTAAAGCATATAAATAATATTGTAAATATTGCCAATCTTCCGAAAGGAGTTTTTTTTTCATAATTAAGGGTTTAATTTACATAGTTTTGAACTTTTTAGCGGTCACAACTTTAACCTAAATGTTTTTTTTACTGCTGTTTATAATTACAATTTTAATTTTAATAATTTTTATTTCTTGTTTGCACAAAATGTATATGTTAAGCAAATATCAATTGAATTTGACAGCATGTGTTAAAAGATTATTGCTCAGCAATATCTTCTGGCAATTATTACTAAACATCTGTTTGAACACATGTTCGTGCGGTCCACACGCAAATATCTTGTCGCAAATATCGGCAGTTGCCATGGCAGTAATTGCCAATCAGATTGCTAGTGGGGATGGATAGTAAGTTTAAACAGATGAATATGAAACTAATATCAGTTTTACAACTTATTATCTTTTATTTAGATAATACTAATGAATAAGTATAAAACTTGGTTAAACTTTTGCATAGTTTTACAACGTCTACTTTTTTCTTAATTAAATAAACGAATGATTTAGAGTTAAATTTTTCAAATATTCTTTTAGTCTGGTTGATAATATCACACCTAAAAAGCTTCTTAAAACTTTTACATAGTCGAGACCTAGAGACTCTGGAGAGTTAAAAAACTACAAATCATATTTTGTGGCAATCACACCAGTTGCTTTGAAACAGCAATTTTATTTCCAAAATTGAGAAATGCTGCAGCTGCCCTGTGCTATCAAATTAACTATTTTTTTTTCATCATGTAACGCACTCTATTTAAAATTTAGTGTTTACTGTATCTGTATCCACTATTTCTTATTTACTTCAAAGCTATTCGAAATTGGACATCATACAAAAACTTTTTTCTTGTTAAAATGCAAAGGAGTGGAAAGACAAAACAATAAAGCACTCGGAAATTAATTGTACTAGTGAAATGATTTTGAAAAAGGATATGCTTATCCTCGAAAAGTTTTTTGTTTAATTTTTAAGGCTCTTCATTTTGTATCTCATCAAGGCCAACAATTTGCGCTTAAATTCAATGGCCCAGCAACCAACTAACCCAGTGTTAAATGTTCAAAAGCGATTATTGTAGTTTCTCTTTTAATGAGCTTTTGTTCTCTTTTGTATAGATTTATTAGCAACACTTTCTTCTTTGCTTTTGTTGTAGTCCTAATATTATCGTTTGCTAAAACGATGCCTTTGAAAATAATAAAAGTAAAGAAAACTGAAAAACAAAAGTACGAATTTCTAAATTAACGAGTACAAGTTGATTGTGAATCAAGTTTAATTTTCTATTTTGTAGTTCTTTTGTTTATTCTTTTTGTCCATTGTCTTCTTATTTACAAAAGAACATCATTTAAGTTTAATCTTCCAATAAAGTTGTTTTGAGCAATTGCACAAAATGAGAATGAATTTTATTAAATATCTAGATTTATTTTACTGTTTAAGAAACTTTTGAATTATTTTGGTACCTTAACGAGTTTATTTTAGCTCTTAAAAATGTCGAATAATTTAAAAATAATTAACTCAGATTTTTATGATTTTTGGCTGCTGTCCGATCGTTTCTTAACTTCCAATCTCATCAGTGAGTCTCTAGCAATCACTCGTTGTTGTTTTATACTTGTGGCGTTTTCTTTTCCAAAAAGAAAGTGCATTGTTGTTTGCCCCTTTTATTGAAAATTTTGCAATAAAATTATTTTTGAAATTGTGAGTTTATTAGAAATTACGAGGCAAAATTTTTGTCTGCCCATTGCTACACATACAACGTGCTCTGCATCAATATCTTAAAGAAGCTTTTTGCAATCGTTAGTTTCCTAAATTTTTCTTTTTTAATTAAATTATGCATGATCAAGGTCATAATTTTAACTCTCCCTTACTTTTCTTGTTGTCCTTCGCAGTCATCCCGAATCTATTTTGGATTTGTACACACACACACCTGTTTGGACTCCAAGAAAGGTGAATATACTCAGCATAGACCTGTTTTAAAATAAAGCTATCCTGGTTTCATTGTGCAGTTAAAAACCGCAGTTTGGCGTCTGCTACAAAATCTTCGCCACCGTCGTCATTCAAGTTGCCCACAACACATTTGTAATGTCTTCGAAGACATTTCCGAGTGCATGCTCTGAATGTTCCTGCAAGTACAAGTCGGCGATGGCTGACGTTCGGTCACAGTTCGTCAGCTGTGCAAATGTTTTCCTCTCTTTACTTCTCCATGACATCAAAATGACTACTCTCCACTTTACGCACTTCATATGGTTAGGAGCTTCCATAACATCTTTATAATCGTTGTTTCCAATTAAGAAAAAGTTATGCCAATGCTCTTTAATCAATCCGGCTGGTTTGAAACCTTTCCTGATGCTTTACCTTCTTTAAGCGTTTCCAGCTCCATTTTCCATTTTTTCCAAAATTGATTTTGCTTTTCACTAAAACTAACTCAGTTATTAATACTTTATCCCCTCATCATCGCTGACCAGCACTTTTTGTTTCTTGCAAGAACCAAACTTAAAATTTCAATTGAATTTAAAATGAAGTTTACGTTATATTCCAGTCTGCAAGCCATTTGATCGAGAATTTTCATCTTTTCACAGCTGACCTGGCTGCGGCCTTCCTGAACTGTTACCCCTGAATCTTTGTTAGCTTATATTGCCTCGTCTTCTGTCTCAGCATTTCTGTTTTTTGCATGCTCCGCATCATATCTGAATCATTGCCGCAGAACCTCTTATTAACTAGAGTTAAGCCTCACGTCTTTCTCGAAATGTTGTCTATCTTTTTCTGTCCTTTTCAGCTTCTTGTGTAACGAAAAAGTAGGTCTACCAGTCACATACTAATGACCAAACAACTGCCACAATTGCAAGTTGCTCATTTCCAGCAGGTCACAAACATATTAAGAGAAACTTGTTCTTGTTCATTTAATCCTAAGGGTTTTGTGAGTAATGAATTATTTCATTAAATAATTTATGCTTTTTGTGCAGCAATTTTTATTTGTAAAATCGGGACGAAAATGCTTAAAGTGGCAAAAAAATATTATTGGAATTCATGAGCCATTCCAGCTAAAACTTTTTCAATTCACTCCTTTGTTCTAACGTAGTCATGTCTCAGAAAAAACTCTTTCTTCAGAAAACGAGTTTACATTTTTTAATTGGAAAATACAAAAAATATTCTTTCCTCAAGAGGCGAGCAAACAAGAAGTTTCTATGAATTTTTTTACACAAGATCAGGAACGATACGACAAATAATTCTGCATTCTTAACTAAAAAATCATGTTTTTTTGAGATATGACTACATTGCAATAGAGGAGAAAAGTGTTATCTTATTTTTTAATAAAAACAAATTTCATACATGGAGTCAGCTGGCTTTGCTAATATTACGTATTGGGTTTTGTAAAGAGGCTGCTTATTTTTCTTAAACAACGTAGATGTTCAGAAAGAAAACCAAAATTTTCTTGCTGTTTCTACACTCAAGAAACTCTTCCACTTTCTACGGCGAAGAGAAGTAGTTAAAGAAATTATCTTTAACAAATAACTTCTTGTGAGTGTACTAAATTAATGTTTTCTGTGCTGGAAATGCTTTCAGACATCCAACCTTTCCTCATCATTTACCGACTTTTACTTTTGCAACTCCTAGAGATTTTTGTTTTGTTTTGTTTTCTCTTCTTTTTTTCTATCCTGCTTAGTTTATTAGCCAAAGGTAGTTAGAAGCAGTAAAATAGTATCCCTTTGAGGGCATGCATAAATTTTCCAATCAACGTCAGTTTGTCTTCTTCACAACTTTCTGTGTAAGTATTTATTTACATTCACTGTTGTGGTGTTGTGTCGATTTATTTATACGGTTGTGTATTCCAATGTGTTTGTGTGTGGGTGTGTGTGTGTTTGTTGTGTGATCCTTGTAATGTATGTGTTTAATTTTATTGTTGTTGTGCTGAAAATGAAATTTAAATGAAAATAAAGTTTTACGGATTTGTTTTGTTTGTTCTAGAAATTACAATAAAAAAAGTTTTTAAACAAAATGCTCATGACTTTTTGCTGTTCGTTGTTTCTATTTAGGATTTAATAAAGAATTATAAAAAGATTCTTAGTTTATGAATATTGGCGGTATTTTAAAGTATGAATTCCTTGTTGAATATCATGTAGAATATTACTTAAATACACGGCAAATACGAAAATATTATATGTAAGGAGATCACTAGAAAATATAACACTCATTAGAAACCATTGTGTGTGTGACAATAGCAATTTAATAATAATTAACTGCCAGGCCCACGATGTCACACGTATTCGTTCTTTCGTACAATTATATTTAAAACAAAAACAAAATTTTAAAATTTGTTCTTGTTTCAAAAATGTAATAATTCAAAAGAAAATTTTCTTTCGATATCGACGAACAGGCAGTTATTGTTGTGAGACTTTTAGACTCGTTCGGTGAAAGGTCTTAGAAGGACTAGATTTTATACCAGGCCTTAAGGAACTATTCTGTGGCATGTTAATTGAGGACTAGACTTGGACAAATTACTCTAGGATAGTTATATTACCAGCTTTTAAGAAAACATTACTGGGACTGGTACCAAGAATACCACCACAGGACAATTACGTAAAGGTTACGTCTAAAACTTGTCACCAAATATCTTAATTATGTGAATTGACACCCTCCAATGACAAAGCCATTGAAAAGTTACCGGTATATCTCATATAAAATTCCGCAACTCGAACCGATTGCTACTCCCTGGGAACCGGTCACGTGACGTGTCTTGTGACAGGTTCTTTTCACTCTAGGGGGCAAAGTACGAACTGCGTATGCGTAGTAAAATATTTGTGCAATAGATCAGGCTGTACAGCATTTAACATCAAACACTACAATTCCTTCAAAAGCACAAGTTCAATACTCACCGCAGACATTCAATTGTGATTGGGTTTTGTGTATTAAATGACTTCGTGCCTACAATGACAGCGCCATGTTAAGGCAGTGAGTCAAAATGCCTAAATTGAAGCAGTAAAAATCATGTGCTTTAAATGTTTGTTAGCATTTTGACTCATTCATTTGCCATCAAAGATTTTGGCGGGGTTATACTATCATATTCCTATCCTTAGCAGCGCCCTTTTATACACAACTCTTAAGTATTTTCGTACAATCTGGTGAGCCTTGGACTATATAAGCACATGCAACAAAGTAGCTACATCATTTTCTATTATTACAAACTTGAAGTTTGCTTAACCCTTTTTGGCTTATCTGCAGAAAAATTCAAGGTATTGTCGGGATTTGAACCCGCGACTCCTCAACTAATTCTCTAGTGCATTATCAACTTGTCCTTGATCACTTTAAAGTGACATAATCACTATTTATTTATGTCAGTTTAAAATCAATTTGGTATCAATATATCAAAGTAAAAGTTTAATTAAGTAGTGCATAGTTTTAAATGTCTGCATAGAATATTTTACACAATCGAACTTTTTGTGTTTAACCCTTAGATTGACCCTTTTTGTGTTCTTCAAATACATATACACACAAGTACATAGAACTCTTATATACAAATATATATTTTTCATTATTATAAAATTTATAAAACTACTGAAGAAATTATAATTGGTAGTAAAAGTTATTTTTTTAGTTTAATTTAACACAAGTCAAATCAAAACTTTAAATTTTGTTGACTTTATGTACATAAATGGTTTGGGATTTTCGCAATAACCCGCCCCACCACGTTTCTTCCATATTGTTGGTAGGTTAGTTGTTTCATCCATTTTCTTGTTATTATTTTATTTTTATGGGTTGATTTGTTTAACAAGCAACCCTTTTCTTTTCGAAAACTTATTTTCAACAATAAGTATTTGTTTTATTTCGTAAACCAAAAATTACACGCAAAATCAAGTTTTTCTTAATTTGATTTTTAAGTTGTTCTTTTTAATTTTTCTTTTTTTAATATAAATTTTTAATGGCTTGGGCACTTCTGCTGTCCCTCATTGTTTCTTTTAGGTTTTTTTTTGCTCAACAATTTCTATTAAATGTTTTGTTTTGAATTTCTTTTAATTATTTTTAATGAACACAAATGAAATGTATTTTAGTTTGTATAAGTTAAAAGAAAAGAATTCCCTTGACTCTTTTGGAAAATTAAATAGAAGGATGATTACAAAATTCAACACGATTTAAAGTAATAAAAAAATAATAGCCGAAATCTTAGTGATGCTGGTGTAAGAATTTCGAGTAAATAATTAAGGAGTTAGTTTCTTTTTTTCCCAATGGAACGGGTAGATCAGGGGGCAAATCACGGCATTCGATATCGAGCGAAATTTCCATACAAATTCAAAAAATTTTGTATGGGATTTTACTCGATATCGAATGCTGTGATTTGCTCCCAGCTTTAATTTGGGCTACGACATTGATTTTTAGACACCAAAACATTGTGGTTTGTTGACCACAAGAAAAACTTTTAAAACACTCAAATTTTATGATCTTGCACTTAAATCCTTAAAATGTCCATCAGGAATTTTTAGCATGAACTGCCATTTGTTAAGTTTATTGAGCCCAATTTTGTTTTATAAAACTAAGCCGTCTGTGTAGCAATTTCATTTCACATACATTATTTGTATTTTTAATATTTTATAAATGATCAAATTTTGCCAATTTTTTGATAACTCAAGTGAAAATTTCAAATATGTCATTTAATGTTTATCTTAACGGTTGCATGCATTATTATGGCAATCTCAATGTTTTGCCGCAGTCTGCATGTACTTGCAATACGAGTCCTTTTGCGTGTCTTAGTTATTTGTGTAATTTTTAAATTTATGCACTTAAACAAAATTAGTGGCGGTGGAAACTGATTCCAAAATTTAGTCACATAATTTCAGGTACTTAGTTGACTGTGAAATAACAGACCTGATTTTAGAATGGCCACAATCTCCAAACGAAAAAAAGCTACAACTCCTATCGAAAAAATATAATAGCTTCACATTCCTATTGATTAATTAATTCTTTTATATAATGTTGTGAAATACATATAAAAAATTTTTATTAAATAACTTTGGTGGCGATTAAGTGCCATTCTATTTCGGATATTTTTATTGAATAGTAGCTCTGCTGAGTAATGATTTTCTGCTAGCCGGACTTAGAGACTCCGCCTGTGATGAAGAAAGCTCTTATGTGCGGCCGAAATATGACTAGGCAGACAATCTTTACTCCACTAAGAAGTAATTAGACATATCGTCGTCAAGAAGTTATCTTTTCGTATATCACAAAATAAAAACAAAAAAAAATTGATAAGACCGCTTCTCCAAAAAGCTCAAGGCTTAACGAGTCAAACCTGCTGCGTGAGCCGGGCCTAAGTTTCTGAACTTGTGTTCCAGAAGTAGTGCAAATTCAGATCATCTAATAATTTTTTTTGTGTATAGTATGGAATCTTTAGACTCAATTTTCCAAAGAACAATTTTTTAAATATACGTGAAGATAACTACGGGTCGACTATATGACGAGATAAAATTTGTTATGGATACCAACTATAACATATTTTTGAGACTTAGGGCCGTTAACAATAAAAAAATAGCTTAAAGTTAACACTAAACTAAAAACTTTAACTTTGGTTAGTGAAAATTCATTTTAACTTTTAATAAAAAAAAACTGAAATATTTTCTGAGTTTAAATTTGTAACTTGAAAAAAATATGACATTTAAAAATTAGTTATTTTTTTTGTTTATTTTAAAAATATTTTTTATAAATTCTTAAACAAAATTGTGATTTAAGCTTTTTCTTCTGAAAAATTCACATCTTTGTGAAGAAATCATGCTCAGATGTCCTTGGATGATTTCGTTATTTTATATTTTTTTGCATTTCCCAAATATAAATAAGTTCCTTGCATGATTCACAGCAGTTGAGAACTGTATGTTAACTAATTTTTTTATTGTTAATGAGAATTTTTAATTTCCAATTATAATTTAAGTTTAGACAAACTGACAGTTAGTAAACTTTCAAATTAAATAAGCACAACTGAACTTTGTGCTAATGGGGGTTAGTAGGGATTGCCAGAGAATCCAAGTCGAAATTGGATTTGAAAAGACGAGAAAAAAAAATACTTTTGTGTAATAAATTTCAATGTTATCGGTTTTATGTTCAATCTAAAATTACTATCTTTGAAACATTGAAATTCATCACACAAAATAATATTTTTATTGGATTTTCAAATGCAATATCGACTGCATTGGATTCTCTGAAAACTCTGAGTTACTTTTTTGGGAACTTATTTCGTATTTGATTTGGCAGAGCGAGATCTTGCTAACATAAAATAAATTCTCAAAAGTATTTATTCCAAGTTAATTCATATTAATGAATTTAAATCAGGTCTTAAAAAGATCGAAATAGATAATGCAGTTGAAACATTAAATAAAGTCATATACGAAGCTGCTTCCTTAGCTACTCCACAGCATCCTGAAAGAATAGGCAACAGTGTTAAAATATCTGCGGAAATAAGAGAAATTATAAGGAATAAACGCACCTTGAGGAGAATATATCAAAATAGTAGAAGCCAAACTGATAAGGCTAACTGGAATAGGGCTTCGAACTATCTGAAAAAGCGATTAAAAGAATATAAAAATGATTCAGTAAAGGCTTATGTAAGAGCTTTAGATGTGACTAGAACTGATGAATACAATCTTTGGAAAGCTACAAAATACCTTAAACGTCCAATAAAGAGAAATATACCAATAAAAAGTGTAAATGGAGAATGGTGCAGATCTAATATTGCCAAAGCTAATGAATTTAAAGATCATTTAGAGAATACATTTACCCCTTTTGAACTTTGCAACACCTCTCAACATAATGAAATAATAAATTTCCTAGATATCGCTTGCCTAATGGAACGGCCTATCAAAAGTTTTTCTCCCTTAGAAGTTGAGGCCACGATAACAAAACTTAATAACACGAAAAGCCCAGGGTATGATCTTATCAGCTCGAGAATTATAAAGTTATTGCCCAGAAAAGGTATTATTTTCTTAACTGCAATATTTAATTCTATATTAAGGTTAAATTATGTCCCATCCCAATGGAAATGTGCAAAAATCATCATGATACTAAAGCCAAATAAGAGAGAAAATGAAGTAGCGTCTTACAGGCCAATTAGTTTATTACCAGTATTATCTAAAATATTTGAAAAGCTCTTATTGAAAAGATTACTTCCAATTTTAGAATGTAAAAATATAATTCCTGAGCACCAATTCGGTTTTAGACACCATCATGGCACCCCTGAACAATGTCATCGCATTGTAAAAGAAATTACAAACGCTTTTGAAAAGAAGCAATACTGTTCAGCTGTGTTTCTGGATATCACTCAAGCTTTTGATAGAGTATGGCATGATGGCCTCTTATATAAACTTAAGTGTCTACTTCCTGCTCCGTTTTATCTTTTATTGAAATCATATTTACATGACAGAACATTTTATGTCCATGTAAATGGGGATGATTCTTCGTTTGGAAATATTAGATCTGGAGTTCCACAAGGAAGTGTACTTGGTCCTATTCTATACACCATTTTTACAGCAGACATGCCCATCACAGATAACTTAACTATAGCTACATATGCAGATGACACTGCTATTTTATCTTCCAATGAATCCCCATCTGAAGCTTCGGCAGTTTTACAAAGGCACCTTGAGCTTATCGAAGATTGGTTACAAAAATGGAACATAAAAGTAAACACTGAGAAATCTTTACATGTAACCTTTACGTTAAGAAAAGGCGACTGCCCAGCGCTTTCTTTAAATGGAAATATTATTCCAAAAGCAACTAAAGCGAAGTATTTAGGGCTCTATTTGGATAAAAGACTCACTTGGAGAGATCATGTCAAAAGTAAAAGACATTATTTAAATATAAAAACTAAAAAAAATGTTTTGGCTCTTAGGACCTAGGTCAGAACTAAGCTTAGATAACAAAGTAATTTTATATAAGGCAATGCTCAAACCAGTTTGGACTTATGGTATTCAACTCTGGGGAACTACTAGTAATTCTAATACAGAAATACTCCAGAGATATCAATCAAAAACGTTAAGATTATTAGCTAATGCACCATGGTTTATAACCAACAACTGCTTACATAATGATCTCAAAATATCTACAATAAGGGAAGAGATTAGTAATTTTAGTAATAGATATCTGGGTAGACTTAGTAATCATACAAATATTTTGGCTATTACACTGTTGGATGATAGTGATGAAATTCGTAGACTCAAAAGATTTCATGTACTTGATCTACCTTTTAGAGGCTAGGTTTATATAATTAATACGCATATTTGCATACACATACGTACTTAAATATATAAAATAGCTAGTTAGAAAATACGTATTGTATTTGTTTTTATTAAGCTCATTGGAACTTAATAATATAAGTTATTGTTATTATTTATAAGATTTGCTTAATGTTTCTTGTTAAATAGATTGCAAATAAATAAAATCGAAAACAAAAAAAAACATCCGACCTTGAGATGGGATTAAGGTTTTCCTTCTTTTTGCATGTGCGTATACTTACGAGTTTCCTAGTTTGGGTGGACCGAGCTCCTACCGCCTCGATTTGTTCTTAGTTAAGCTTCAAGAAAGTCGGACCATTCTTTTAGGAGTTTATAGTGCCTGAAACTGAAATACCAGATGTTTTCAATATAACAAATTGCAAAAGCTTGTGGATGCTGAACTTAAATCGTTTTTTTTAAATATTAAGAATAATTGTTATGCCGTTTAACATTTCTTTTAATTTTTATCAAAAACATTGAAACTCAAAGTTCTCTTAAGACAAACATTTTGCCTCGTAAGTGATAACAAAAGAATTTCTAATAAACTCACTATTTAAAAAATCACTATATTGCAAAGGGCAAAAAATGTTGCACTTTTTTCTAGGAAAGAAAACGCCATTAGTCAACTTAATACATAAAACTAATGTTTTCCGTATAAAAACGTTCCCTCACAAAAACTACACTTTAAACTTTTGCTTTTGCTTTCATTATCAAATTCTTAAATTTTTAAAGAGACACAAACGTAAAACTGTCTGCAAACGAGCATGTTTAATAGCGAGTTTTTTCTAAAAAAAAACATTAAATGCATAAGAAAATTGAGAAAGTAAAAGTGCCCTTCTAAAGTAATTTAATTCCCGCAAGGATACTGCAGTCTTTAACTAAAATTAGGCAAATAACTTAAGTTTATGTTTTGTGCTATTTATGTTGTTTGACAAAAAATGATCAAATGATATTTGGACAATTTTTCATCGAATATGTTAATATTTTTTTTTTTAAATTAAAACATTCTGTAATTTTTGTAAACGAAATTTTTCCCAGTGTATCGGGTTTATTTTTTCGCATAAGAAACTAAACTAATGCAATAAAGAAATAACTGCGAAATAAACGTATGAATAAACTTACAGGTTAAAAACCTGAAAGTTTTTATGAAGTAATTTCCACCATGATTTATTAGTCTGCTTATTTCAGTGTACGTAACAAACACACAAAAAAGAAAACTTATTAAACCAACTCAAGCTAAAGGAAAAGAAATAAATGTCGACCAAAGGACTTAAAAAACACCGCACACACACAAAACATTATTAATGAAAGCTTAGAAAAAAAAACGGTGAACAATTTTTATGAGTTCCTATCAGCCAGTTGTTTACTAACTTGAGCTGCAATTTATTTGTAATAATGAGTCACAGTTTAATTTAATTCATGTGACATGCATGCATATGCATTTATTTTTTACTTTTAGTTTTATATTATTATTTAGTACCTTTTTAAGTCAATAAGTCTACTTAACTACTGCCATTACAAAACTAAGGTAGTCGCCAATTTTTATTCAGTCATTGATATTATTTAAGCGAATTTTAACTTTATTTTTATTTTTTTTGTGTACTTTTTTCTACTTTTCTTTTTGCAGGAAATTAGTAAATTACCTTTTATTTGTTCAAAGTTGGTTGAATATGTGCTTAAACTTTTGTTTAAGTTACAAAAAAAAATAGAAAATGAAAAAGAAAGAAACTTTATATGAAACTACTGTTTCATTCAATTCATAATGAATTTGCATTTTCCTTTTCTTTAAGCTGAACGATAAAAAACAGTAATTTTATATTCATTTATTGAAAAGTTCATTTTTCTTTTGATAAACTTTTTGTAATGCCCTACAGTATGCCATAGCTGACTTTTTATGCGAAGATGTTTTTCGAGTAGATTTAATTGCATCACTCCTTTTGGAGAGTTGATGGTCATATAAAGCTAACACCACGTACTTTTTGGGCCTGCCTGCGATTTTGATTCAAGCCGCAATCAGTACTCATTCAAAACATATTATGGTTGCAACATCAGCCTGTGAATGTTTAACGTGTAAATAAAACTGGCTCGGTAATTATTCTCGTCGAGAGTTATGCGTTGGAACCTGTGGAACCACATTTTGATAATATAAATGATACGCTTATATCATATGATTATGCATGACTATATGTTATAATATTAAAATGGTTATATATTAAAATGTTCATGGTTATACGTTCATGGTTTGATAAAATTTTGTTAATAATATGATTCAACTGCAATCATGGAATTTAGTTATTTTTCGTCGTCACGTAAAGTCAATACCAAAAAATAAGTTTTTGTCTATTCGCTATCGACAATGGTTTGGTTACTTTAAAAATTCTCTTGCCATTTTCTAGGTGTTAGAGAGTACCAAGCTACTTTTAAGTAGTAGTAGTAAATATTTATTAGTATTGCCTTAATATGACGTTGCTATTTATCTACAGAATAAGGGAAAATAATGCTCTTTTATTATCGTCAGCTCAACTATAATTTCAATTTGATGCGACGTTGACAAATAGTTACGGAATAAAGGGAACATATTGCTCTTTTATTATGGTCAGCTCAACTAAAATTTAAATTTGATGCGACGTTGACAGATAGCTAAAGAATAAGTGGAAAATATTGCTCCCTTATTATGGTCAGCTCAATCATGTTTTGAATTTGCATCTGGCTATATTTACTTTTTACAAGCCTACACTATTAGGGAGTGTACAATTTGTAGGTTGAAAACGAGATCAGGATCCGCCTGTTGGGCTTATATATATTAGAGTATCCATTTATTTGACTTTTGGTTTTGTTCGAGTATGGAATTAATCGGTTTTGGGATTTCAAAACTGCTCGATTAATCGAATAAGAGTTTTATATTATTCGAATAACTCGAACAATTCAAATAATTCAATAAAAAATTTCAAATAATTCTATCCAATGGAAGAAATATATATATACATGTGTGTTTCATTTGACACTTTTATTATATTAATAAACCAACAAAAAAACAATAAAACAAAAATATAGTTAAAAATAAACAATAAAATAACAATTTATTTGCACCTACGAATAAAGTTCTAAAACTTTTAAAAAATGTTGGTACATCAAAAATTACGTTTAATAAAAAATTGCACTGGTGACGAGATTTGAATGACATCTATTAAAGTAGTCTTTTATAAATACTATACAACTTAGGTTTTTGCTTCTTAAACAGTTTATTTTTTTTTTGTTTTCCTGTAGTAAAACTTGACGTTGAAAATACCCTTTCTCTTAAAGTAGATGTTGATGATAGTGATAGGATTGTATTAACGAGATTTTCTAGTTTTTCTGATTGTTTCTCTGTCTTATCTTAATACATGAAATCATCTATTAAAGAAGTACTAATATAGTTTGTGCTAGATTTTTTTTAAATTTGTAATACCTTGTATAGTTTCGACAAGTTCACACAAGCGATTGTTTTTATTGATATCTACATTTTCTTCTTCCAAAATATCATCGTCCGATACATTTTACTGAGATTCAATATAAAACAACCGATCATGCAATTTGATTATTACCCTTCAAACTATATTTTAAAATGTTATCATTATTGTGGAACTTTGCCGAAATAAGATAAGAGTAAGTATACTAAGTACTTTAACTCGTTTCTCATTTATTCCGGCCTTAAGGCCTTAAGGTATTATTCGCCTTTTCGAAATTGTTGATTCAGAACTTTATTATTCCATCCAACTCAATTAATGATGGGAAATATTTACTGAGATCTTTAATGGCCATGTCATTTTACTCGATTAATTGACGTCAATTGTTCGAGTTATTCGTTAATCGAAATTAATTATTTCATTATTCGATCAAATAATGGAAAAACTTTACTCGATTAATCAAACAAATTGTAATCGAGTGGATACTCTAATACATATCAAACTGTAATTAATGTATTAAAAATAATTTTTTTTTTAGAAAAGAGACGACGTATTGCTCTACAATTAGCTTCTCTAACAGTTTTTCAAATTGAAAGTGAGCACATTTTTTTGGGGAAGCAGGTAACGTGGGTGGACAAAAATGAATAGAATTAATAGATGAGGTGGTCATGTATTATTGTTCATAAATAGTTTCTATAACAATTTGAGTTCGCACGATTAATTCTCAGTTTTTCTAATTATCCTTTAAGAGATGAGTACATTTTGAACAATTGGAAACTTAGACAATATCATAGATTTTTCTGAAAATTAATAAGTATATGATTGTCTTATATATTGTTCACATATGATTAAAGTCTTAAGATGTCGTCGTTGACGCCTTCGCAAAAAAATCTATTTTTATTTAAGAATGCAAACTGAACCCAATGGTTTTTGTCTAGGCTGAAATATTTATTAATTTAATTTTACACTCATTTGTAAAGTATCCAATATTCGTCTAGAACTTGACAACAACTTCCCTAACAAAGTTTATTTTCTTTATTGTTTTCCAACCTTTTAGACTTGTATGATGGATAAGTTCGTGTACTTGTAAGAAAATGTATAGACAATATATAACGTCAAAATATATGTATACTCTTCTCATATAATAAATTAAAATATATGTTATTACATGTTTTGCGTTTATTACTTATTTTAACACATTGATCGGTGTTTAACCCACTTTTCAAAGTGAACGTAGAAAAAGAGCCCCACCATAATTTGGTTTTATGTTTGTATTTAAATTTTTATTTTTTTATTTTTTTGCTGCTTGTTGTTGTGCTGTTATGTGAAAGGAAACATTTGCCAAGTGCAAATTTTTTATAATGACTTAATTTTTCTTGAAAACTTTCAATAACGAAGAGAAAGAAAAAACAAAAAACTTTGTATATTATTAGCTAGAACAATTTTCTTTCTTATAATAAAACGGAAGAAGAACAAAAAATTGAAAACTGATTGAGGTGAACGAAAGTGAATATTAAATAAGAAAATTATATACAGAATTCGCTTTAAAATTTTCCTATAATCAAGATGGTAATTTAACTATAAATTAAATATTTGTGGCTCATTTATTAAAAGAGGTTGAGGTCGAAATATTTTTGTTCTGAAATATGTTCGTGATTAGAGTATAGTAGATTTCCGATATAACGAACATTCTCTTTAATGAACATCGCACTTAACGAACAACGAATTTTTTATTTCTACTAAGTAAGAACCTTATGTAACGAATAAAAATTTTATTTTGTACTCAGTTTAACGAACTAATGTAAAACAAAACGATGCACAAAACAAAAATGATGAAGAGCTTGATGAAACTGATATTCTAGAGACCAAAATAAAACAGGAAGACGCCATTAAGCACTTCGAAATTTTTATTAAATGGGATCAGCAAAACAATGTTAGTAACACAAATTTAATGCTTTTGAGAGACCTTTAAGAAGATGCCATGAAAAAAGATATCAATTTCAATAAAAGATTGTATTTAACAAATTTTTTAAACAAATTATTTTTGTATTACGGTGTTTTTATGAATTTATCCTTTAAATAAATATTTATATTAAATTACTATAATTTCAATAAAATATATGACCACAATTCTGGTCGTTAAATCGGAAAACTACTGTAATTAAATAATGACCCACAGTTTGCTGACTCTCTTGCTTTTGCTATAATTCACAAGTGAAACTGCAGATAAATTTATTTCATTGAAAACCTTGTTTCTTTCAACAAATTTATTTGCATTATTTCGCTGATACTTTGTGTAGCTTCTTCAGCTTAACAACAACAAATCGGTTAACAGTTCAATGAACATTTAAACAAAATAGTTTAAATTAATTATTTTGCTTTTCGGGTTTTTGCATGCAAATAATTAATTAATTTTGTTTAATTGTGCATTTAATTTTTACCTGAATTATTTCTTATCCAGAAGTAGCAACACAAAAGTGTTACGAAATATTGGAAATAATAGAATGTTTGAAGTTTTCTTATATAAAAAATAACTCCAGCTTGTTATTAAATTAAAAAATTATATATATGAAAAATTGTAAAAAAATATTGTAATTTTTTGAACTTTTTATTCATATTTTATTTAATAACTTCATCAAGCTTAAGGTTACCAATACATAATAAAAAAATAATTTAAATTTATGTGTTGACCTTAAGCTTCAGGAAGTTATTTAATAAAAAGGTAAAAAAACTAGTTATGTATTTAAAAAAACATGCTAACGCAATTACAAACTGAATGAAAATTATATGTATGCAGTATAGGTACGGTAACCATTAGCTTCATGCAAAAATAGTGTACACACAATATCACAATAAAAACACAAAGAGCACTATACATTCATTCAATTTGTGTTATAAACTTGTGAAACACGCGTTTTGAATTTTGTGTTGCATTGTGAGGAAGTTTTATTGGCTGCGGACAAATCACCTGTTCTCTTTGCAATCTACTTAAAAGTGCCCACGTGCTCAAAGAATAAAATCAATACAATCAAAAAAATTGCTCGTCGTGCATGTAAAAAATCTAATTTAATTTTCGGTCGGCGTCACTCATATAATAACTTATGTAAAGTGCCCTTAATGATCACTTCATTTTTGTATTCTTCAACATATTCTCATATAAAAATACGTGTCACATAAAAATAAGTACATATATTGTATGATTATGTAAAAATTTATAACTCGTGTACTTCTAATATATCTCTACTGATTGAATTTGATTAAATGTTTTATTTAAATTCTATTAAAATTTCGATCAATATTAAATGGTGTGATTTGGCTACAGGTGCATTGGATGGATAAAAATATTTTAAGTCTTACAAAATTTAATTTTGTAAGAGGAGAGCTTCCGCAACACCTTTGCAACTGCTTTAAAAGTTTCTCCGTAGTCCAGATATTGCAGGTATTAAAAAAAATGTTTCTCTCGGTGTATTAAAAGAAAATAAAAAATTAACTAGTTCTAAGACCTTTTATAAGGACTATTTAAATTTGAAAAGATTCTAAATATTATATACTTCCACCTTTCTGATCTTCAGTTTTTGATAAACAGTACGAAAGTAGTGAAAAAAGTGTTCAAACTGAACACTTGTGAGATTAAATAGTGAACAAAAGAAGGCAGTCTGGAGAATAGTATGCAAATAGTGTACAAAAAAAAACCGATAAAAATTTATTAGTACAATTTTCACTTTTTATTAACAAGAAAAAAATTACAGATAAATATACACCTTGGAGTTTGACACCACAGCAGAATAATAATCTGTAATTGAATTATATACATATATGTGTATATCGAAACGAATAGTTTGGCTTTAATTAAAATCCGAGTTTACCCATTTATTTTTTCTATTTTTTTTAATTTAATTTTTATTAGAAATTTTTTTGGATAAATTCATTATTTTTATTAAGAGAGTACTATATATACAACAATTTTATTATTCATCAGAATAGCAGAACGGATCAGTACTGATTTCGAGGTCGCTAGAGCATCTCATCAGCGTTCTTTGTTCGATTTTATCACTTTTGACGGTGGATACTAGTAACTAGGAATATCAACTATTTAACCGTATCATTTAACGAATTAAAATACAAAAAGTGCAAACTTATTCATTTTTACACGTTAAACCAATTTCGGTTAGTAGGAAATCCCATCCTTGATGAATAACTACTACACATATACTTACAAACATTAATTGTAATTGAATTGTTTAGGAAGTCAGCTGTTTTAATCGACTGCACAAAATGACGTACATAGAAAATTATCAACTGTGCTAAAAGTGTAAGTGTACCGAAAAGTTCTCACATTCGATATAGAAATGGTTTACACGATTGTTCGATCAACGAATTTTCGACGTTGAGCATTGTTGTAATTTAAAGAAATTATTGATTTTCTTTCTGTCTCTATACCAATATTTTCATCCGACGAAAATCTTTCCAAATTAAAACATTTTTAAATATTTGTATTCACTCTTATTCCACCACTTGTCAACACCGACGTCACTTCAATACAATATCAAAAAGTTGGGTCTTTGCTATTCGCTCTCTAGAACAATATTGTGCTACTGACAATTTATTTCTGTTCTCTAAGGTCTAGAAAATAGCAAAGTCCCAATTTTTTTGTTATTGTATTAACGTAAAGTCGATGTTGACAACTGAAATAAGGGGATTATTTTTGACTAAAAATGCAAACTTATGCAAAAATTTATCTCAATGACAAAAATATAATAAATGTATAGACTAAGTATACTTAGTTTAATTTAAATCCAATAAAGCCCATTAAAGCCCAATAAAGCCCAATTAAACCCACTAAAAAATCCACTAGGTTGGTTTTTACTAACACTGATAAAATATAAAGTGTGCAATAGCCTAAAATAGTGAATATTTGGTCATTGTAACCATTAATAAATTTAAGAAATTTAAGAAAAAGCAGCGCTGCAAATTTCAAAAACAACTATTTTCAACTCACTAAGAAAAAAATATATATTATTTTATATACATCAAATTTACACGAATATTATATATATTACTCCTTTATTGGAACGTAGTCATATATTTAAAAAATCGGTTTTTAGAAATTCATCTAAAATTTTTTTAATGTACTTACACCTCAATGGAACAAAAAAAATCCTCTCTAAGAGCTGACATTTTTCACACAAAATGAAGAATGAGACGAAATAATAATTCTGTATGCTTAACTCAAAAATCACGTTTTCTAAGATATGACTACGTTGCAATTAAGGACCGATTTATGTATGTACATCCTAAAATATGATACTTCAATCCATGTCTCAAAGAAACAAACTGATAAATTTTATCTCCACCGAATCTAAATTATACTTTAAAACACAAGTCATGTCCATAGTTATTAAAGTCCTCCATTATTCTTATTATAATTGCTTAACACAAACAATTGAATTAATTAATATTTTAGCACTTCTAAGAATATAATTTAATGCTGAATATTCTTTCTTTTTTCTTTTTTTCTCACTTGCCAGTACAACTTAAATAAATATTAATTACTTTTCAGCTGTGAGCCTTTTTTTCTTATTTTCTTTTTCCTATTCCATAATTTAATAAATATGAAAATAGTATAAAAAGAAAAGTTTTTATATAAAAACTCAAAAGGTCATAAATAAGACGCTAAATTATTCATGGAATATTATTTTTTGTTAGCAACTTGAACTAGAGGCTAAAAATTTAATTAATGATCAATAATGGCTGACAAGCCATTCATCAATCAGCACCTAAAAAATAATACAATATTTTTTTTCTTTATGTTTCCTTTTCTTTTCATTTGGGTTTTATTTGTTTTATAAGTTTAACTTCCGTTTTAGAACAAGAAGATTAAAATTTAATTTTCCACCCACTGACTTATAAAAGCCCGCTGCACATAAAATTTTCTTCAACTTGTGCTTAAAATTTCTATATGTAGTTAAAACGTTTTTCATTGCTTAAATTACTTTATTTTTATTTTTGTTTTAATTTATTTTTTCTTTTCAACTGAAAATCGTTTTATAAGCGATTTTCCTTTTTTTACAGTATTTGCTCTTCATCCAACGAGCAGCACAAAATGTTGGAAAAATAAAACTTTAAACATTTATTTACCGCCAAAATGTTGCCTTAGTAAATGTGCCATTAGCGGATGTAATAAAAATCATTAAATTGTTGCAAATAAAAATATAAATTACAACTGAGAACAAAGAAATAATAGAAAATAGAAAAAAACTAAGAATTGAATTTACGTACGTCAGATGATATTGTAAAGACATGCATTAGATATACGAGTACTATAAATAAATAGAGAGAGAGACGAAAATGAATAAATTCAGTTTCTTTTCAAAATGTCAAAAGAAAGTAGTTAACGAGCTCAGACAAAGAGATGTGCAAAGATAACTGAAATATTTTAATGAAGTTTTGTTTTAGCACATTTCGTTACACTGAAGAAATCTTAGTAAATATCTTTTTTTTGTAGAATTGTACATTGAATTTTCATTTAAGATTTCCAACTAAAATATGTAGGTTCCTGTTAGGATCACATTCAGGCTAATGTTTACAGAAACCCTGACCCAGGATTATACACGAAGGGAGTTCAGCAATTCCGAAATAATTAGCCTGCTCTTTATTCACTTATTTACATATTTCTAAAAAGTATTCCCGAATTCCTTTACTATATAAAGAGTGTTCCAAAGTTAACGCAATATTTAATTAAATGGAAAACAAATCTAATAGTCTTTTCATTATTTTTGAGATATTATTCAATAGTAAAAACACGCTGTTCAATCGAGTAACGCTCCAGTTTCACAAAATATAAATTGCCAGCTGTCAAATTGTTTTTAGGCCTGCTTGCATTTTATTTCTCGAATGGCGGCATTTCAGGTTTCTCGTTAATATTGGTACAAACTTTAATTCATCATATCCTCGGAATATGCAAAAAAATTTCTTATAGCGAAGTTGGCCATTATAGAAAATAGAAGGAATTCACATTTTCATTGTTTTCAAAGCATCAGTAGTAAGTGCACATTTTCTACTTCTTAAGAAGTACTATTGTGTCGAGCGTACTATATGAACGATTTAAAACTAACGTCTACCGATGCGGCTTTAGACCTGGTAAATTGACCACCGAAACCAGAAAAACAAATCGACAACTAGCAGCTGTTCGGCGCATACAAAGCTGCCTTTGACAGCCGGATACAAGCAGAAGTAGTTAAAGCCATATCTGAGTTTTATATACCTGCACAGCTGATACGCTTATGCAGAATGACGTTAACTGACACAATATCATCGTGTAAAATTGGGAAAGACCTCTCTGACACGATTAATACCAAGCGATGTTTTACACAAGGTGACAGTCTAGCTTGTGATTTAGTCAACATTTTTTTGGAAAAAACCCTACGTGATGCTGCAGTTAATAGAGTATGCACAATTTATATCAAAAAGCACATGCTACTCGCTTATGCCGAGAAAACTCGTCATATTTTGTAAATAAAATCGTAAGAATAGTCAGTATTAATAAAAAAAATTATAAAAAAGGTACTCAAAAATCGTCTGTTTTATACAACAAAATCTTTCATTTAAAAATTAACAATTCAACAGATTTATTAAAAACAACAAAATCTTTAAACAGCTTATTCAATTCAAAGCAAGATTTGAAGAGATTTTGTGTCGAAACAGATTATATACTTTCCAAAATAAACGTTAATTTTATATTTTAATTTAAAGAGATAGATTTAAATAGAATACACAAGTATACAGTTTTTCATAAGCTTGCAATTCATGAGTAGAGTCGAATTAATTTTTTTATTTATTCGATATTATACGCGTACAAACATACGTACATACATATAAAATAGAAAGGACATACATATTATTAGCGGTATTCACACCGAACTTGTTAATTCGTTACTCGATAGTTTGTTAATTTGTTAAAGTTACCAACTGTGGGTCGTTAAAACTTTGTTAGTCTGTTAACTTTCGTAGTAAAACATACTTAATTAACATACTTACTCTCAATGTACACTAAAATTGCCAAAACACAAATATTTTTTTAGAAATGTATCACATATGACTTTTTATTATATTTATTTAGAAACTGCAACAGCTGATTGCGAGTTACCAACTAACAGCTTTTCTATCAGGGGTGCCGTATCGTTAATTTGTTAAATGTTAATACGGTAGCGCGTTAAATATACAAAAACAAAATGCGTGTAAAAAAGTAATGATTAACGACTAACAAAGTAACAAGCTCGGTGTGAAAACCCCTATTGCCTTAAATTGGGTAATTACAAAATAAAAATACTATACGAGTACATACATATCATAGTTATATTTTTTATAATATTTTTAGTAATGCTAACATTGTAACATTCAGAGAAATTATTTTTTAAATAATCTTTAAATAATCCCCTCAAGGGCTCCTGCTTCCAATGAATTTCTTATCTTGGTTTTATTAAGATTAATTTTGCTAAATATTCTTTCAACATTAACTGAAGAGTTTTGCAAAGTCATTAAGTTATTTACAAATTCACATAAATTTGGAAAAACAGGTTCATTGTTTGGTAGATTAATTGACTTTCCTCTTTTCCAAAATATATCTACATTTGATTCGCTGTCTCCAAAATCCAAAAATCATAGTTCTCTTATTTCATGCTGAATATCTTGATATTTTTCTTTAGAGACTAGATTAGGAAACCCTTTTAATAAAGGAAGAATTTCGGATTTGTTCAAGATCACAGATGTTGTAATTAAATTAAAATTTTTTGTAATTTTGTCATCGAAATCAATTCTTTTTTTTATTTGATAACACAATTCAACGTAAGATGATATACAATTATCAATAAATTGATTGAAAGTTTCAACATCAATTGTATATTGTCTTAACATTTCTTTTACATACACGCCAATTTAAACTTCTTCCTTTTTAAAAAAATGTTTACGGTTATGGAAATAAATTTTATTTAGAGGCGTATTTTTTATACAATCATCTGCTAAAGAATTATAAAAATATTTTTAAAAAGTTTCATTATTTCACAGTACATCTTGTGAATTTGAATTCTTTCAATTTTGTTTAGATTATTCATCAAATTAAGAACATATTTAAAAAAACAAAAGTAAAGCTCGTTAATATCATTCAAATTTTTTAATATTTTTTAAAAGTATCAATATCGTCGATATTGGCCGCAAAGCAAAAATATATTTTTAGAGCTTGACTTTTTGCCATACGTAGAGGTTATATTGAGCAAAAAATAGTGAAGTCAAAAAATCGTAAAAGTGTAAGGGAGGATACTAAGAAAAATCGTCAAACGTAATTTTTGAAATTCGCTATAAAAAATCGTCAAAATGACGTAAAATCGTCACGTTTCGCACCCCTAGATAGAAGTTGAACTTTTCTATTTTGTTTATATTTGTTGGCTTCTAACTTAGAAAACTCAAATATTTAAGTTAGAAGATAAATAATTAAGAAAAAAATCGGGTTTGAATGTTTGAAGGAGTTCGAAGTCTTTTCCAATGTACGAAATATAAGAACAAAAATAACAGCAAGGGATGGCATCATTTATTGATAGTGCTGATAAATTCGTACTCTTTAAATGATTTGCTAAATTCATACATTGCTGATCCACGATCGCACTGCCAGGCTTTGGGCCACACATTTTCTTATCAATTCATGTTCTGCAGGCGTAAGATAAAATTAATTAATTTTAATTTTTCCCTTTGCTGTTAAAAATATTGTCTAATAAGTCGAATGCATTCTAAATAACAACGAACTTAACTCTAATATAAATTCATTGGAATTAAAAATCTCCTTAAAAAAACAACATTAATGTTTCACAAATTATTAAGGATTAAATTTTGCAAAATTTCAAGTACAAACGGAAATATATTTATCCTTGTTAATAAAAAAAAGGGATCTTATTAAGCCAGACAGCTGCAGTTGTTAACAAAGTAGCACAACGGCATCATCAGTTACATGAATAATGGTGGAAAACTTTTCTCTTGTCTGTCTTCACACAACATGATAATTTCTTTGAAGCTTAAGGTTTACAATTAATTTTAATGAAGGCGGATTTTTAACAATATGTATTAAAATTTTTCTTTCAACATTGTTTTCGTTTTCGTTGTTTTATCGTTATGTAAAAATTTTGCATAAACTTGTTAAATCAAAAGTAAAAGTTACATTTTCTAATAATGTTTTTAGGGTTTTTTTTACAAGACAAAAATTTGCTTGCTCTTGTTATGCATGATGAATTGAAAATTTTTGCATTAACGCTGGCTAAAAGAATCATAAAGAAACACAGAAATATTCATCGCTCCTGCTGAGGGGGTGTATATTTAACCCGCAATCAAAAAGGCATCATCATCTTCAACTAGAACAAAATCATCAAAATCGAAATAAAAAAGAACCCAAAATAAAACAAAAAATGCAAATGTTTTTCTTTTACGACTTCAGCTAGGAAAAAAACAAGCAAGAACCATTCAAGCTAAAAACCCCATAATATCTTATAAAACTGAAAGACGTTAAAAAAAATTAGGAAATAAAAAAACAGCCATTAGACCAGAACAAAAAGAAAAGAAAATGCACCAAAAACCAAAGTTAGAACTTTGGTATTTCAACGAAACAAATGGAGAAAAAATAACAAAACAACTTTCCTTTTGCTTTCTATTATTTAAGTAAATAAAAATAAAAATCTCGTTAAGAAATGTCTGAGAGGTTCCACGTTTTGTGTTTTTTTTTTAATTTGTTTTCTTATTTCTGTAAATAGCAAAAATGTGCGTTCTGACTTTTTACTTTGTTGTTTTAGAAAGAAAAATGGCCGAATACAATAAAACTTTTGCATCAAAAGTTTTCTTAGCTCTGTAATGTTAAAAACTACATTTTATCTTTGATGGTACAACTACAAGCAACTGATATTACAAGCTTGTGTAAACTCCCTTTTAATGTGCAAGAAGGATTTCAGAAAGTAATTTTGTTTGCGATTAATTTGAAGTCAGACGCGAAAAATATTTGAAATATTTTAAATGCAAACACAAACACACGCATTTATATGATTCCTTAACGAATAAATTAAAATCCATTCAGCACTTTTAAATGAGAATTAATTGAAGATGTTTTTAATCCAGCACTATTTTTGAAATAAGTTGCAGTTAGAACTGATAACATGAATGAATGTATTGTCTGTCTACACTAATAATATAAAATTTTGGTGTAGATTTTTTTGTATATTTTAAATTATGCACGCCAACAAAAAATTTCATTGTATGAGGTTTTTGGTTCGACCAACAATTAATGATTTTAATTCTGCCGATAATTGATTACACTGCAGCCTTTTTAAAACAGCATCTCATTAGCAAACTTTCGGGTTTAAAAATGAAATTTGTGTTTATTATGGCAACCTTCATTTAGAACATCAATATTCATCTGCAAAGGTTTGATTATTTATTTAACATGAAGAAAACAGTTTTAAGATTTTCTAAGGATTATAATTTTTGTTTTGTATTTTTAGTTTACTAAAAGCATATTGTTATTTAAGTTAAAAATAAAAAAAGTTCTATAATAAAATCTATCACAAGTCCATCTTTTTCCCGCCATTTACATTATGTTTATTTACAATTGATGTATTTTTGGAACGTTCTCTTTCGTAAACAAATGGCCGAATTACCGCGAGAAAGATAGAATTTTTCTTTTTACCAGCACTCAGTTGATAACCTGAAGTGATAACTTGATAACCAAGACTAACTTGGGGTGAATACGTTTTTTCGTTTCGAATCGAATCGAAATTTTCTCCGTTTTAACAAATTTGGTATTCTGCGTTCTGTGGTGCGATTCACTAACTTTTAACGATTCGTTAAAAGCAAAATTTGTCTACAAATATTGTTGTTTGCATTAATGATTTTGCAATTCATTTACCTTTGTTAATAAAATCGATATAATTTGCTACCATGTGGCATCTTTGTCAATATATAGGAAAATCACAAAAAAAGATTTTTACAAAATTTTAAAAATTCAATAAAGCAATCACCCTTATTCCAGTTGGCGACATCGACGTCACGTCAACACAATACCAAAAAATTGGGGCTTGTTTATCCGCTGTCGAAAAAAACTGGCTACTGCTGACAGGCTCTCGTTGTTTTCTAGACCTTATAGAGCAGAAGTGCACTTTCAATAGCACAACATTGTTGTCGAGTTCGAGTAAACAAGCTTCATTTTTTGGTATTGTGTTGACGTGACGTCAATGTCGCCAACTGGAATAATGGTGAATAAAAAGGCCACTGAGTCAACCAAATCCTGATAATCGCGTGGCTCTGCCCACATTTCTAAACATGAAATTACATTTTCACAGGCAGCAATTTTTGCGCAGATTGTATAAAAATTCTTTTAGAGGAGGTCATTAAAAAATATCATTTATTTGGTATGTGAGTGGCAGTGGCCGCTTTACTTTTTTTAAATTGTATTGTCAGCGAAACTCAGTAATTTTGCAACGTTTTAAATAAATCGGTTTAGTATAAATTGTTTAAAAATATTATTACCTGTGTATAGGCGTGGCCCTGCCCACGATTCTTATCATCAAACCGTATTTTTAAAGAACTGAATGTGTGTAAAATTTTCTTAAGTTTCGTTTAAGTAGAAGTATTTGAAGAAGAATATTTATTTAATAGGGCCTTGTCAGTGCCCCTTTTTTGATATTGAGCTGTTTAAAAGTTGCAAGTACAGCTATAAAAACTACACTAGTGATTCGGACAAAAAAAAATTTTTATAAAAAAAAATTTATTCAAGCTTTAGGTCTCGAAAATAAATATAAATTATTTATTTTATCCGATATTTCGCTTTCTCAATGGAAAGCATCTTCAGGGATATATTTAATTAAAAATTAATAATAGCAGTTATTGTTTCCACAAACCAATAAAAACTAAGTTTTTATTATTAATTTGTTAATTAAATATATCCCTGAAGAAGCTTTCCATTGAGAAAGCGAAATATCGGATAAAATAAATAATTTATATTTATTTTCTGAACCTAAAGCTTAAATAAATTATCTAATAAAAAAACATTTATTGACAGCATCTGAGTTATTTTTCACGGTTCTTTCGAAAAATTAACATTAATTTTTTTGTAAACCTTTTATTTCTACTACAGCTTTATAAATTTTTTTTTAATTTTCAGTCTTTAAATAACACCGCTTAAGCTTTAATTTATATGAATACATATGAACACTGGCTGGTACTTTTTGAAATTTCAAAGAACAACGAGGCCATACGACGACATGTAAACAAATTCTAATCACTGGTGGCCAATAATTTTATTTTAAATTATAATTTTAGCTCTGTAGTGTCCACTGACCCAAATATGCATACATTTTTCTTGCATACAGTCACACAATGGCTTTCAATCGTAAATGATGTCATGATGCGGTTTAGTAATCAGCATGCATAATAATAATAAAATAGTAAAATATTCGAGTGCCAAAACCGCAACAATAAAAGGATTTGATAAATCATTGAATTTTTACAACAACCGAACCAAAGACACTCCTCCCTTATCAACAGTGCAGCAGCAACAATATTGAATGGAATTTAAATTGAAACAAAAATTCTTGACAGAAAGTCTTGGCAAATTCTTCTAAAAATTTAACAATACAGCAAAAATTAAACAGGCAAAATGCATTCATACATCCACAACTAGAATCGAATGTGGCATAAAAGTCTTATTGTCACCCAATTGCATTTTCTTTCGATTTTGAATTATTTTGTTTAACGTCCAAGCAAGAAAGAAAACTAAAAAAAAAATAAAAAATTGCAAGACACAAGCAGGCATTTTCTTCTTGACTAAACTTCAATCGGACTTTTATGAGAAGGCATCAGGCGAAGCCAACATTAAACTTCTCATCATTTTTGGCATGCGAAATTGTATGAAAGAAGACAGTGATTAAATTTATAACCCTCTCTCTACTGCTCGCACTACACCATGTTGCTTCAACACATTTATGCAACATTTTGGCCTCCACATGAGTAAGTGCCTCCTTCAATTCCATCCATTCTTTGTCAACAACTCTACTACAACCGTTCGTTTTTTCTCTTACTTTTTATTATTTCATATCGGAAGTGCAGTTTTAGCTTGTATCCGCTCAAAATTCATCACAATGGAAAATCGTAATTGCAAATTTATGAACGAACTCAAGCGGCTTTTGTTGCATTCAAATGAAATTTTAAATTGTTTGTACATGTACGAGGCCTCCTTCGTTCTCTCCACTATAGAATTTTAACACTCATTCTGGATTAATCTCTGTTTTTTTATACAACTGCCTCTGTGTTCGTTTCTTTTCCTCTTGGATTGTCTCTACTCACAACTGTTTTATTCATAGTTTTATATTCTTTTTCATTCTCATATTTATACGAATTGAATTGGTGCTTGTGGCTGCAAAACCGCAGATAAAATATAATGCTTTGTCAACTTTATAAAGTTTTTCTTTTACTTTTACGATTTGTTAAATTGGAATGGGAGGGAAAAAATTAAAACTTAAAAGTTTTTTTTTTTAGTTGAGACACTTTGAGAAAATTTGACATCCACCTTAACATTAATTCTTTAAATATAAAGAAATTTTTGTTTCTACATGTACGAGATCGATCTAGAAATGTCTGCAACGATTGTTTAAAAAATGTGATAACATTGTCAAGCTGTAGTTACTTTATTCTTGGTAGACCCAGCAAACTTTACTTTACTTTGCTGTAAAGAATATATAATTTTGATTGGATTTTTCGAAAGTAAAAATTTTTTATTTTAAAAATATATTTTGAATTGAAAGTTACATTGTTCCACCAGTGCGTGGAATTGTTAATAAAAAATTATATGCAGCTTTCAAGTTGGTCCCTCTACAAATAAATTTGTTTGGAAAAATTGCAATCAGCATTTTCATTTGTAAACGTCTTTCTTGGAAACGTGCAACTAAATTAATTATTTAAATTACAATTGTTTTTCTACACATTTTCATTCAACTTCGATTTTAGTTTTTGATCTTTCAACGTTCCTGTCCTCGAATATTCTCAGCCAATACGCATCGCCTTTAAATAAATTCATATATTTTTAACAAAGTATGCCGAAGGTCATTTTTAACGGATTTAAAATATTAATAATTTATTTCAACAGATGGAAATGTTCATCACGAATTGCTCATATTTTAGGCCAATAAGGAATTTTTTTTTATCGGAAACTCTAATTAAGGAAAAATATTTACACATTTCGAAGAGGATATCCCGCCGAGCTTTGCGGACTAAAATCATTTTCAGATCCAAAACATTCATTGTTGCTTTAACATATTTTTGAAATAGCTTCATTTTTGTTAGCGACTCTGAATAATCTTACGATTCTTCTTACTTTATCATTATTCAATTAAGCTCTCAGTTCAAAATATTTACTATATTGATTAACACAAAATCGTCCATTTCGTCGCCATAATTATTGGAAGAACATTACGGATCAGATGGAACTACTCTTGAGTTTGGAAGAAGTTTATAAAATACATTGAACACATTTCAAGAGCTAAACGCAACTTCATGTTAATAATAAAAAACATTAACATAAAAAAAGTTACTACTTTTACCTAAACATAATTTTTTTTAGACTAATTCTGTGTTTTTTCGGAACTTGCACCTCTTTATATGCCACATATCTTAAATGGCAGAAATACTTTTTATTATGTATCTCTACCTAGTTTGTATTGGGGGTACCGTGGCAACTGTCTAGTCGTGCCCATATTTCGTTCAACAATACACTTAATATCAGAGTTATTTGAATAAAAATGAAATATTTGGAATCTCCCACTTCTCGAGAAAAGATGTTTAATAATTATTACATGTTTAGAATAAATTATGTTTACTAAAATGTTTAACCAGTTTTTGGTCCCCGAATTGTGCTGAAGTGTGTAGATTACGACAATTGGCATAACCGCATGCCATAATGGTTTAATGTAAAAGTAAAACTGTTTACTGACATTTTATGGAATATCATCTGCCAATAAATTTTTATATTCATTGGAATTTATTCAAAAACTCTAAACTAGAAAATATAAAACTAACAAACTTTTTAAAGCAATATTTCTCTCGGTGTTCTTATTTCATTGAAACTATTGATAAAAAGTAAAAACGTTTCTATCATAATTTTTATTTTCCATCTACTATTCCAAGCCGATTGAGTGTGAAATTGTCAGTGGACAATTGGGTCAAAAGACGACAAATTGCATTTAGGAAGGATATTCTGTAATTGGCAAATGTGTGTATGTGTTTCGCACAATATATGGTCTTCGAAAAGTTTTCAACAATAAAATACAATTATTATAAACTTTTTACTAGAGAAAAAAACACGAGTAAAGCTACATAAATTGACAGAAAAGAAAGGAAAAACTATTGATCTTAGTGGTAGCAGTAATTTAGTGCACTAAAAGGTTTCATAATGTGCTTAATTTATTATTGATTCGAGGTATTTTAATGTTCATATTTCGTCTCTATTTGTTTCGAATTTTATTTAAAAATATCACTATTTGCTTATACAATTTATAAGTTTTATTTTGCACCACAATAGTATACATACATTTGTTGATATTTACAATAATTATTTGTTTTTCTTTAAAAATATGTAGACTAAAAAAAATATGTGAATATACAAATATTTTTTTTATACATGATGGTGAACAAAATTGAAACTGAAATCAAGAACAAAGTTAAAAAAGTACGAAAAAATTACAAGTAAAAGCGAAATTGTGCAACCAACTCATTCTCGTTCTTATTTTACTTTTTGTATGTATGCATTTTTATGCAACTTTTGGGATTTGCTTTAACGTTGCAAACGCTGAACATGTTGCAGTTGTAGTATATTGAACGCGATGCCAATAAAGTATTATATGCGAATTATATGTAGCGTTATGTAACATCATCATCATCATCATCATCGACAACAACTGCACCAGCAGCAAACAGTAAGTGCAACTAAAAAGGAATTGCAATAAGCAAGAATGTAGTGAAGTGGTACCTCGTTACGTTATTCAGTGAGTTTAATATTTAAAATATACAATTGGTTGCACTCATTCACATTTCAAAATTACAGCAAAAAACCTATTGCCAATACTGCTGTAGTTATGGTTGCTGCTGATGCAACAACTTTTGGATGGGTGCTACCAACAGGAATTGAATTGTATCACATTTGCAGGCCCGGAAGTTATTACTCGTTGCAGTTATTCGAACCGTGGTTATATAAGGAAAATTAATCAACACTTGATATTAAATTGTGAATAAGAAATTTAAACAATCACACTTTTTCAAAAAGCTTTTAGTCATACTCCTATTCCTGTATTAGCCATATTAGTATTCTACATATTTTACAATGGAACACTGTTCCAAATGTTATACATTTTTGTAGGACTGTAAATGCTGCATCCAGTTATTTTGTTATCGAATGACTTGAGGCCTTCATTAATCAGAAAACATATAACTTCCCAGCTGCTTAGTTAGTCCCAGCTCTGAATAAAAGTAAATATTGTACTGCAAATGTATATTTTCTTGTATTTATTAATACAGAATGTGTCTAATGAACCTGGATTTAAAGCAATTTTAGAATATATTTTCAATAAACGTTTAACACTAGCAATAATTATTGATCATAATCAATACATCTTAAAGCCATAATTTGGTAATCAATTTTTTAAGTCAATCAGAATCTATGTCAAATTTAGAAGTTTTCAAGCTGGTGGTTTATGGGTTAAATTTATTTTTTAATAGAATCCTTTAAGTCTTACATTTCTTTGCCAGTGTAAATATCTTGAATTGCTAAAAACCATATAATTTGAAATAAAAATGCGCACCAAAACGTTAAAGGGGTACTATATGCTCATACAAATAAAAATATATTTTATATATTTTATTACCATGAATAGAATGTATTGAAAATCTGTTGGCATGAGAGCAAAAAAAAAAAAACGAACCTGATTGCTGCCGGATAAAGAAAGATGAGTGGGAGACGAAAAAAGTTTAAGATTCGGAATGAAATTGAAATGTATTGTGTTACTCTATATCGCATCGATCTGCTTGTAAAAAGCCAATTTATATGTTAAATTATTATTTTAGCAGGTTCACTTATTCATCATTTTTTTTTTTGCATGTTACTACACTTTAGATGTATATACGAAATAATATTGCCATTGTCTTCTTTCTTCAGTGACTTTTTTAAAAATTCTGTATTTTTATTGGTAAAAATATTTGTTTCTTTTTTTTTGGTAGTCAATTTTTTTTTTGCATAAATTTGTGTATTTTTTCGATTTATTTTACGTGAATTATTCAATATTTACAATACCGTCAATATGACGTAGCAAAAGGAAGCTGTAGAGTACGTTGGGGAAACATCAGTTGTCATATTTGCTTAACGCCATGTGATGAAGAAGTTGATACCACTGCATGCTTTATGTCACTTTGCCTCTCTCGACACCCACCCACCCAATTTAATTCTTGCATTGCAGTGTTTGGTAGTCAAATTTAAAGGAGATGATATTTATTTTCATTTTTTTTTCCTTTCAATCTTTCAATACGAAATTGCTATTGGGTGTCAATGTGACTGAGTTATTGAATGCTTTTCTGTTTTGACGTTATTATACGTTTTCCTTTTTTTTACAAAAATCTGCGTATGATTTTATGATTGTCTTATTGTTACATTCATGTTATTTGATTACCGTTTAGTAAGGGCATTAATGCGTTAGGTATTTCATCACAAAGGCAAAACTCAATTTCAAACTGCAATTTGTGTAATTGGTAAGGCTGATAAATAGTTGAAATATAGAAATAATTCATTTAATTTTTACACAAATACTTTTCAGTGTTATAAGGCAACCTTACAATCATGTCTTTATATAACTTAACATATTGCAATGCAATGCCATTTTTTTATTTTTGATGATTAGCGATGTGATTATATTGCAAAGATCATACATATAAATTTTAGCCTCTCTTGCCGTCTAAAACCAAACTATACTTTCGTATGGAATGCAGAAAATCCCGAATTTATCTATGAGATATCAGTTCGTAGTCCATATTATGCAATTTGTTTGTGGTGTTACTATAGTTTGCATTCGTGCATTATCCTGATTAATATTTCTTTTCTTAAAAATTTTTCTAATTTTTCGATATTTTTATTAATATTTTATTAATAAACTTCCCCATGCTAAAGGTCAACAATAACATTATAAAAACTTTATTTTTTTTCAATATTTCGCTTTTTCTATGGAAAGCTTCTACAGGGATATAAATAAAATTAATAAAATCAATTGTTTTAAAAAAAAACAATAAAAAACTTATTCTAAAATTTTATGAAAAACGAAAATTGTCATAATTAAAAATTAAAAATGCAAAATTATTTAAATTACTGAAAATGATAACACAGTTTTACAAAATTGAATGAAGTAGAAAAACCTGGGACCGGATATTATTTTTCTTGTAGGGCTTGTCGAGTAAAACTAGATTCCAATAGTGAAATATGCCGGACACCTCCAAAATCCGGATTTACGGTTAAAAAACCGGTTTTTGTACCTTTTGCGCACTTATAAGCCTATAATTTTGTTGATAATGATCCGATTTTCAATTTCTTACTAGATTTGGAAAGAAGAAACTGAGATCTTTCGAATGACATATAATTTATCTAAGAAATTTGGGTGTTATTGTCGAGCAAACACAAATTTTGTAGATTTTTCAAAAATTTTTCAACTTTGGTGACGTTTTTATACAGTATTTTATTAAGAAACTATAATACTGTTGAATTTATGCAAAAAGTACATTTATTTACGATTACAACGCATATTTGGGTTTAAAAACAGATAAGTTATTGACTGAGTTATTTAACTTTTCATGAAAATAAACTTTTAAACATTTCATACAAATTTTATTAATCCATTAACACAGTGTGACAAAAAAAAACCTGGGATGTGATATTATTTTTCTAGTAGCTACTGTCGAGTAGATCAAGATTCTGTATTTGAAGTTTCCGGGACACCCCCAAAATCTGGAGTTTCGGGTAAAAACCCGGGTTTTTGTACCTCTATGCACTTATAGGTCTGTACGTTAGTTGAATATTAACCGATTTACTACTGCTACTACTAGAAAAATAATATCACATCCCAGAAATTGAAAATCAGATCATTATCAACAAAATTACAGGCTTATAAGTGCGCAAAGGTACAAAAACCGGGTTTTTAACCGTAAATCCGGATTTTGGGGGTGGCCGGAAATTTCAAATACAGAATCCTGATCTACTCGACAGTAGCTACTAGAAAAATAATATCACATCCCAGGTTTTTTTTTTGTCTCACTGTGTAATGTATGTATGTATATCATGAAAATTATTCAAATACAACAGGAAATTTTACGACATTAAAGTAATTTCTAATTTTTGTATTTTAGTTTTTAGTTTCGACAATTTTTCTTTTTCTTAAAATTTAAAATAAGTTTTTTTTTGGTTTTTTTTCAAAATTGAGCAATTGCTTTATTATTAATTTTTTTCATATCACTGATAATGTTTTCTCTAAAGAAAGCGAAATATTAGGAAAAATTATATTGTTATATTGTTATTTTTGACCTCAATTGCAAAACATTTTCTATGTTCTTTTTTTAATTTAATTTTGTTAAGAATTTGAAAGAAATAATTGCTTATTTTTGATAAAAATTATCCCTTTCCTAGACGTTATTTATAAAAATTTATTGGACATGATCTTACTATAAAAGGTTTCATTTTGCAATGTAAAAAAAACATATTTTTAAGCGAAATCATAGGGTGTTTTTTGAAACGTAAAATGTAAAATTATGCCAATAATAATGAAAAACAACAGAAGCCAAATGGGCACACGACTACGCTTGCAGGACCATATTCTTTCCATGAAAATTTCCCTCATCAATTCGGACATTTGCGGCCACAAGTCCTCGATAATTTCACGAATTCCATCGGTGAAGCTTTGAATCGATTGCGAGCTATAGAAAGAGAACTTTTCTTTCATGTAGCGCCGAAAGAAGTGGAAAGGTAGCCGATTGTAATCGCCTTTTGAATAAACCTTAGGTCAAGAAACTTTTCACACAAACTTTTCGGTGCCGGTTCTCCCGTTACAAAATTAGTCATATTACTGTTTCCGAAGTGGTAGGCACCAGTCGGAGTTCTCGCAATGACTTAGAAAACTATAATTGACGTAATCAAAATACTTTGTGATCGGTTCAGTACTATAATACGTGTGAGTAGGTTACTTCTGTCTGGCTGATTTATTTTTATATAAAATTGTTTGCTTGTGATTTGCAAAAGGAGAAGTAAAAGTGTTTTTAAAAAAATATTACTATTTTGGGACTATAGATACAATTACGATTCATAACTAATGCTACCATTCTTATTTGCACAAGTTCTACTATAGAACCAGCACTTGATAAGAAATATATATTATTTTCTGAACCTTTTTTTTTGTTATTGAAATTTTGCAGAACAAAAGTGTTTTTGCTTAATTTCATGAAAGATCTTACAACTTTGCTGCTTCATTATTAAACAAGTCGTTGTAATTTTTGATTAAACTTCATGCAATTAACAAGTTTATGAGCAAACGTGATTTAAGCGTATAATCCGCTGATGAGGCTGTGTCTTTTATATTTTAAAATATTTTATATATATATATTGTCCTTGTAATTGTATGGCCCTGCCAAGCACCACAAAACCATTACTTTTGTCATTTCTTGGGATTTTATTATAATATTTTTTTCTGATTTTATTATTATTAAAGCAATATTAAAAAAAAATATCTTTGGTGGAGATTCTTATTTGATAAGGAGCACAAAGCTTCTTGTGGTTTGATAATTTGTTTTGTTTCTTTTTGTGCTAAACGGGTAAATATTTTATAATAAGAAACAAAATGAAGGAACGAGAAAGAAAACTTTGTTTAATTTGCCTGAATTTTAATTACTCAAATTGCCTCTTTCTTACGAAAACACAAAATAAATGTTTTTGTTTGCCAGAACTTTATTTAATTTATTACTATAATAAGAAAAACTTTGGTTTATCATTTTGTTTGTAAAAAATTATCATACATTTAAGAAAAAAATCGTTTAATTTTATAAATTAAGACGATACCTTGAGTTAAGTAATTTATTAGTTATTCACCTTTTAAAGAACGTGCTTTTTAATGAAGTATTTGGTTAATAATTTAAGAAAATCCTTGATATACTGAAGGATTGTTCTAGGCAAAACATAAAAAATTTTTAAATTGAACAAATGCAACAAATAATGGGTGCTTCAAGTGACTTTTTTAAAGTTAAATAAAATTAAATAAACTTAATTTCTTTTGGTATATTTCTATCTCACAATTGACTCGGATGACATTAATCGTAAGGGTGTGGATCGTTTCTGAATTATTCGCATAGCATTGGTTTTTAATGGAACAGAAAAGGGTATTCTAAAGTAAAATAGGGCCAAGTTCAAGTGGCGTCAAGGGATCAGGTGACTGCATTCGCTTGAATTTTCGCTGCCAAATTTTTTTAAATTATTTTGTTTGTATATTAACACTAAAAAATGTTTTATTAGAAATAACATTTTTCGTATAAAAAGAAACTTCTTACATTGTGCTCTATTTTATAAATTACCAGCCTACTATAGAGCTAAGGCAGTACCACCAACCAGCGTACTACTAATAGTACCAATTGAAGTATGTATGTGACACTGATGTAGTTAGAACTATAGGAGTTGCAACTGCTGCTTCTCCCAGCTGTGTATCCAACACATTTTGCACTATTTGTGCCTTTGCATTCCAGTATTAATCATATTATCAAAAAATAAAAATTCATCTCGTAAAAGCTTTTGATAATGTTTATCACTTTTTATTCTATATATTTTGTAAATAATTCTTCGCTTGAGGTCCCTTCTTTCAGTTCCGATTCCAGCAAATAGAGGGAAGAAAGCACAGACTCACAAGTTTATATCTTAAGTTTGATTTTAAGTTTATTTTTGATTTTTTGTTTTAGTTTTAATTTTGAAAAAAATTCTTTCAGCGGAAGCACTACTATGAGACAAAGTAAATATATATATATATATATAATAAATTCATATGAATTTGAATACATATGTTCTTTTTAAAATTTCCTATCTCGAAACAAAACTTTTCTGCGTGAGTTATTTTACGGATATCTTCATACGTTTTATCTTTTTATTCTGTTTATTAATATTGGCATATTGGAACTTTTACTCATTTTTAAAAAGGGCCAAAAGTGGTATAAATTTTATTAAAATTCTACAAAGGGATAAATTTAAAAATAAATATAAAAAGTGTCATTGGTACGAAAAAGGGTCGAAAGTGATACTTTACTATTACAACGGCAACGTTTATGACATGGTTGGCTGCCCGGAGTTTTCAGTAGCATATTCGAAAAAATAGGGCAAAGCACAATTTCAGTCGCAGCAGTCATGTTCTCGCCAGTACGCAACTTACGACAACAGCGACCGTGAATGTTTTCCAGTAGCAAGCCAGTCTCACGAACATTTTACCCACTTGTAGGGTGATTCACTTGGCCCAAAACTTACTTTAACAAAAAGGCATTTTGGGCAACACGGCACTCGCATTGGAAATAAGATGGCAAGATGTATTATACTGCTGGATATTTTAACTCTATATTTTGAACAAAATATCTGTTTTAAAATTATCTTTTTAAACAAAAAACATAGTAAAATTAATTAAAAGTTAAAGAAGTAATGAATCAAGCATATATGAGTCGTCAATTTTGACATCATTATAAAACTTAGAAAATACAGTTTCAGAAACATGTCGATTGCTGGAACAACACAAAACGTATATAAGAAATCAAATAGTTATATCGCTTTCTTATTGCAACAAAGTCATACTTCAAAAATTAAATAAAAATTGTAAAAATGCGATTAAATGTTAACAGGTATATTGATGGCATTAACTAATTAGTGCTCATAATTTTAACTTACATCAAGAGAAAATTCTGAAAATATTTGTGTAGACAAATAAGTTTTTGAGATATACTTTTGCTTCAGTAACTTAATTGTTATATATATTTTTTTTAAGATACGACTATGTTGCATTAAAGAAGCGATATGGCAAGTCAAAACAGTTTTCATTTAACTTGCCTGCAGGCACCCAACCCCTTCAACGGATTCTGCTGAAACAACAGCTACGATAAGTCAGGACCTTGTCGTTCATTTTGAATGGTGCTAAAATGAGCAGAAATCGTAAAAAAGTGAAGAACAAAACGTACAAAACGAATACACATGTACATACATATAAAATGATTTATACAATTTTATTTGTGATTATGCACTTGTTTGTGTTTGTGTAAGCAGAATTTTATGTGAATGTGTGTTTGAGGGCACACCAAAAGTACTCGCATTTGTATGTATGTGTGTAATAAAACTGAAGGAAACAATATATTGTTAAAAATTGACAACTGTTAGTTGACGACACTGAAAAAAATATGTTTAAAATATATCTTTCTTAAGACTCTTATATTCAAGCTAAAATTCATGTCATATGTTATAGGACGCGAAGGTAAAAGTACTTTTATTCCCTTTTTTAATTTGCTAGAAACAGCAAACGAATGCCAAAGCCTTTATAAAAACAAGAAAAAATTTAAATAAAGTAAAATAAAAGTAATTATTAAATTTATTTAATCGAGATTGCCTCGATATCTTTTTTCAAAGATTAAAAAAATCTTTTGTTTGTTGAGGGTTTTTATCTAGTCTGTATAAATGCATTTCATTGGTGCGAAAGCCAATCAGTAGACCTTAAACCATATTTTGAAATATTTCAAACTTATTTACTTATACAAAAACTTTTAGTAGTAGGATTTAAAACTTATTCAAAAATCCCAACAAACAAATTATTATATTCGATATGAAACTATTTTATTTCTTTACAACCTTTATACAATTAGATGCCTTTACGGTGACAATGAAGGTATTTAAATATATTAAATATACTGTAATTTTTATAATTATAATTAATTTTTATATATAACCTTTAGATCGAATATTTTAATTTTTATTATAAATATCATAATGTCTACGGTCTCTGCTCGTTACAACTGGGTTTTCTCTTTTTAAGTTAAGAAAAAATCCTCCAAGTGTAGTTAGCATTATTCACATGCCCCATCTCTCAAATGTATGTACATACATATGTATGTATGTATATAAAAATTTAATTTTTTTCCTCGAAATTTGATGTAACAACAGTTGGTGTTATCATCCGAAAAAAGCAGAATAAAATGAAATTGGAACTATGCGATATATGTGAGAGGATGTGTTTGTATGAATTTATTGACGAGGATGTTGGTGCTTGTTACGTGTACACGTACATACAAGTTCGTATGCATGTATGTGTTTGCACATGTGTTAGTAAAATTAGAAAATATGTCGACAATTTGCTTTCATTTTCACATTTATGTCATAAAAATAAGCAAATGAAAAAGAAAGATATGTCTGTAGCAACAAATATTTCACCATAAAGGAATTGCTCGCTCATGTAGTTGGCCCATTTGAGCGTCATTTAGTACAGTGATTTAAAAACTTTTCATTTTGGAAATATACCTAAAGTTTTTGAATTATCTTGAAGATATCTTAATTAAATTTTATGTATTCAGAACTTAAAATATCTGCTTAAGACTCTCTGGCCTAGAAAGAAATTGTGATCTTGGAGTATTTGGTTTTAATAAAAAAAATCTATATTATTTCCAAGGTGGCGTCAGAAATGTCCCTTCAAGCTGAGACTGCACGCACTAAGCGATTTTGGAAAAAGAACAATGTACAATTTATGCATATTAAAAAATCTCTATTGACTCTTGAGCGCAGTATCAAAAAACCGAAAGCGAAAACCATTTAACCACGGTTTTATTAAAAAAAAATTAACCGGTTTTGAATAATTTATAATTCGGAATAATTTTTACTAATACAATTTTTGATTTAAAAAAAAAATTGTTTTTGTAACTTCTTTTAATTGTCACATGAAATTGTTTATGATATACGATTTCAGCCGATAATATGAAAAAATGGGAGTGCAGAATAAGTCAAAGAGGCTTCGTTCATTATTAAAAATGCTTGATGCGCATTCATTCTTCATTGAAACAGTAATAATTTTTTAGCATAATTTTTTCAAGTGGATGACTGACTCAGCTCCCATATTTTGGGATTTGTGATCTTATTTGGGATCTGTGATTTATAATATCAAGAAGGGCCATAAATAAAGCTTATCTTTATAATAACAAAACAATTCTTAAATTATTTTTCATATTTTCAGTTTAGATTTTTTCAATTGTAATTTGTCTTAAATTGGAGATTTACAATAACGAAATTTGGCAATAATCAAATCAATTTTCAATACAGAATAAAAATATCGTTAAGAAAATAAAAAAATTAAAAAGAACAAAAATGGTTCAGTACAACAATTTTATCCCCGAAAATACTAATAGTCTTATTCACAAACGATTAATAAAGTTATAGTATGCTTAATGTTAGATTTTTATATGAGAAACCCAGTTTTAATGCACACATTAACTTTATTAATCGTTTGTGAATAAGGACATAAATTTTGACCTCCAAACGACGATGTGCTGATGAGGTATCTTGTGTCACTGAAAACGTATGCGTATTTACCGGTAGTGCGATCCTGTAACTTTTAACAATAAACGTTAACGTTAATTTTTTGATTGTGGTAACAAAACATCAATTCTGTATTTCGATTTTAACAACGTTGTTAAAAATTTCAATCTGGTGCAATTTCTAACTATTTAACTAGCAGAGACACAAACCATTATTTTTTAATAGCTTCCTGTTACTTTCAGAGTGGGAAGGCTCAAATCGAACGTCCACAAACACTACTTCCTTTATCGTCCTTCCCATAACGAATTTTCTTAGTTCCGGCAATGCATTGCATATGTAGGGGTCATCCCCTGAGTGCTGGACCACTCAGGGGATGACTACGACAGTAGTCGTAAATTTGTAAATTTTACTAAGAAAGAAAAGTCTAGTAATTAAGGTCACTTCCATTGAAAAAAATGCGGTATAAATTCTCCATTAGGTACCTAGTGATATTACAATAATAGATTTTTGAACGAAATTTCTGGAGAAACTTTGGTTCGTGTCTCCGCCAGTTAAACACGAATTTATCTTTACACATGTCAAAATAAAGAAAAAAAAAACGAACATATAATAATAAAAAAACAATTGTTCAATTCACAAGCTCAGTCGCATGGCTTATCGTTTAAAAAAGACGATATTTGTTTATGTGCTTGTGAACAGACAAATTTGTTGTATCGTCGTTCTTGCGTATTTTAAATGTCAATTCAATGTAGTCTGTTTAAATAGTGAGTTTGACAACAATTTTTAATTATTATTCAACTTATGTACGTATACGTATAATTTTTGCAATAAAATTTATTAATACATATAAATAAAAAAATTAAAATAAACATAAGTGATGTCTCCGGAGGAAATATCACTAGCTATTGCAAAACTGACCAAGTGCAAAATCGAGATAAATTAAGATATAAATACATTCACGACAAGCAGGCTACACGGAATACATGGCTACAAATTTCTCTGGCTTTTTCAAAAATTTGCAACTTTTTGCGAAATTTCGCGTTTTTTGCAATGTGGGTGACTTATAACAAATTTTTCAGAATATATATGCTGATCAACATATCATCTAAACTTAGCTTTACAAATAGAATTTTGCCGTACCTCTCCTCAGCACAACCATTTATAAAGCATATAAAATTCAAACGTGTAATTATAACACACTTTTGTATGAAAATTACCAATAACAAAAATACAATACTGTATAATTAGACGATTACACAACACATACGACGTTAATACGAGCTTGTGAATTGAACAAATATATTGTGTGTTTTAAAAGTTTTAAATTTCATGCAGCTAAAATAGTTTTCTAAGCCAATCCAAACTGTATGTCTATAGTTTACTAAAAAATCAAAAATTTCAAAAACTAAAATTTAAAATTGAAATAAAGAATGAAAAAATGCTTGCTGTTTAGCTAACTGAAACTGATGAAGTTATTACTGGACTAAGTGGTAAACTGAATTACATTGACGGTTATTTTGCTGTTAAATATTTTTAACAATTCAACTGAAGCACCACAGGAATCTCTAATATTAGATGTTTATGTATTTTCCTCATTGTAGGATGAAATCTGATTGTACGCGACCCTCAATCCCAACAAAAATATTTTCCTTTAAAATCAAATAAATATGAAGATTTTATAAAAGCCGGCTACGCGTTTTTTTGCCGGAAACAGTATTCGAAATCGGGTTTTTAAAAAAGTAATTTTTTGATTAATTCGTAAATTGAAAAAAATCATTTTTCTGGATACTCTACTCTTGAGCCACCGAATTATATATATAAAAAAATAACAAATGTTTTTGAACTACTGTGCACAGCCGCACTCATTGATGCGGGGAACAATTTTATTAGGCATGACTTGCTATATTTTTTGCTTCGTTATATATGTATATATTTTTTCTACCACCCGTTAGATTTGAATTGCTGCATTTTTTTTTCGTTACACTGTGTGTGTCACTAAACACATAAAAAATGTTGTTTAGTTCTTTTGTTAACTTTTACGTTTTTATTTTCTGTTTTATTTTTCCAAAATATCAAACATTTTTGTTGGTTTTAGATCTTCAGTTAACAATTTAATGCCAGCGAGTAAAACTTAAAAAGGCTAAATTGTTTGTATATACTTCTAGTTTTGTATGCTTAACATTGTTACTGCAGTAGAGTTTTGCTTTTGTACTTTTGCTATATTTGCTTGATTTTTAATTTATTTATTTCGTTTTTCGTCTTAAGCTTGGTACTCTGTTTAAAATTTCACGCGAAATGTTGACATAATCCATATAAAAAAACTTTACATGAAATATTAATAAAAAATTTTTGCAAAAGTTGTACTCTGTTCAACTCGTGAGAAATTTATGAAATGTATCTGGCTACATTTTCTTGCCATCTGTGAAAAGATATGACTGACATTTATTTCGCGCAAAATATTGACAGCTGATACAATTTTTTTTGTAGCTTTTTTACTTTTAATTTTCTGTGCCAAAAATTTCTTTAATATAATTTTTTTCTTTTACACACTATAGAAGGAACTTTCTCAGTGTTTATAATTTTAATAATGGCACAAGCAAGCAAACTAAAACATTTGTTTTTCTTTACAAAAGTAGATCAATGTTGCATACTTCTAACCAATAAAAACGAAAGTTTTTTCCGAAAAATTAATGTGGGCATCACTTGTTACGTGTCAAATTTTTCACGCGAAATAATCAATGTTTCTTAAAATTTTTCACAAATTCGAACAGAGTACCAAGCTTTAGGCTTAAAGAATTTTTTCCCCTGTAAAGCTTTGTACTCTGTTCAAATTTGCGAAAAATTTTCAAAATGTAGAGCAAAATTGCTTATTTCGTTTGAAAATTTTTACAACTGATCAGTGGCGACAATACCACGATTTGTAATAAATTTATCGGTTTTATTGCCTTTTTTTATAAAACAAAAGAAATGTGTTTATTAAAAAAAAATTAAAACAAATGGACAACAAAGTAATTTTAGGAGTTTGTACTGCAATGTATCAATTAATACATCTCGCAGCTGCTGTGGAGGAGCTCATTGAATACACACGTTCTGCAAAAAGCACTCACCTTCATTTTATATTTTATTTACATTATTTTCCATTATTTTAATTATTTCTGGGCAGCAAACTTAAAATTAAAACCACTACGCCCAGAAATATTTGATCAGCTGTTGTTTCCAATTCCGCACGAAATAAGTGGTGCTTACATTATTTCGCTGTTGAATAATATGTTGCCAGAAACATGTTGTGGTTGAAAAAATAATGCTTCCAGAAACATTTCGTATGTTTTCACAACATGAGTACAACTTCCGCCATATTATTTTGCAATTATTTCGCATGATTTTTTTTATATGGAATTTTGACAGCAGTTCGCACGAAATGATGAACAGAGTACCATGCTTAAACGTTTGACGATTTCCACATTTTCATGCGACAAAAAGTTTTGTATGACTGGAATATGCATGAAAGTTTTGTTTTATATTTGTTTTTACTTTGATCATTCTTCTGATTGGCTGAAGCTTTTTGTACTAAAAATATTATAAAATAGAATATTCTATCTAAGAATGGAGAAATTGAATGCATTTAATATTTACGAGCACAAGTGGATAACAAATATATGGAATATGGAAAATGTATTCAAATGAGAATTGTTTATGAACTAAACGATTGAAAACTATAAAACCCCGATACAAAGGACATTAATTAAAAAAAATCGACTTTCAGTAGCCTGGTAGCAGCTAAAAACTATTAGTCCAAAACAACAAGCCAAACATCGCACCTTTCTTTTGCAATGCCAGGTTAATAATGTCGTATTTTAACAATTTTCTATGAAATATTCTTACCCCAATTCGAATTTTGTAAAGTTTTTCCTTAACATAAACAAAAAAAAAAGCAAAAAAAAAACTGATTAAAATTGTAAATTTAACACATCACATTAAACAACTTTTTTCTTTAAGTGATAAGAAGCTGCCAAAGAACAAAACAAAAAAAAATGAACTCGAAAATATATTAAGTTTAGTTTTTATCTCTAAGATGACACAAAAATAAAAGACAGTTTTGATTTACTTAAAAACAATTAAATATCAATAAATCACAGTTTGTGCGGCAATGAATTCTTATCGTAATGACACTATTTAATGGCCTTGTATTTGCAAAATGAGTGAATAGAGTTTGAGCTTGACATTCAGCAGTCGACAAGTCATTATGTGCGCTCCGCTGTTGAAGAACGTTTGTCTAATTATCGGTTGTTTTTTGTTGGCATCCATTAACGGTGCAAAACTGAAAAATAAAGAAGTGCAACCTAGAATTATCGGCGGTCGTGTTGCTGAGGAAAATTATCCTTTTATAGCTTCGATACTTACGGACACAATATTCGGTCGTTATCATAGTTGTGGTGGATCTATAATTAATGAGCGTACAATTCTAACAGCAGCTCATTGTTTGTCTTTCACTTCGCCATCGAATATTAAAGTTCATGTGGGTGAAAATTCTCGCGAAGTGGTAGAGGGAAAAGTGTATGATGTTGAGGCCATTTATTATCATGAAAAATGGACTAATGCTAGACAAGATTATGACGTGGGCTTAGTGAGAATAAATGGCTCATTTATATTTGGCCCCAAAGTGCAACCTATAAAACTTGCTACACATAGTGATAAAATAAGGGATGGCAGTTATGCTACTGTCCTCGGATGGGGTTTCACTGATACTAAAGATCGAAAATTAGCTGATTACTTAATGATGGCAAATATACCAATAGTACGCCAAGCAACGTGTAACCGTCATATGAGTGGTTTAATTACCAAACGAATGATTTGCGCAGGATTTCGTAATGGTGGTGTAGATGCCTGTCAAATGGATTCAGGAGGTCCTTTGGTAGCCAAAAATAAACAAATTGGTATTGTGTCATGGGGTGTTGGCTGCGCGCAACCCAATAAACCTGGTGTTTATGCACGAGTTTCAGAACTTTTACCCTGGATTAAGCATATTTTATTTAGTAAATACAATGAATCTTTGTGAAATAATAGTTCTTGTGATAAACGAAACTAAAATTCACAACGATAATATGTAGTGAAATAAAAAAATATGTATTTTAACTCAAACGTTAGCAAAATAATACGTGTATTAAATTTAGTTACTAATGTAATTCACAATTTGCTAAAACTGAGAGGATAATAAAACAATTTCAATTTGCGCTTGAATATAAATTCGTCTAAAATTTTTTTTTCGTTAAAATAAAAATAAGACAAACAAGAAAAAATGTAACTTCCTAAAAAAGAAATCAAATTTAAATAATTGAAAATTAAGCAAATAGCTGAATGGAAAAGTTAAAGTGAAAGAGCTAAGATTGTGGAATAGATTGTGTGACTCGGTGGCATCTGCTTTTTAGTTCTATTTATGGCCATTGGCACCAACTGAAATCTGTATATCCAGAGTCGCAAAATATTTTACTTGTAAATATTAGTTTCAATTTCACAATATTACCACTGTTCCATTTGTCTAAAGAAGTCTGTATATCAAAAATATAAGCTATCGGACCGTATTTAAGAATCTCTATTCTTTGCGACTTTTATAGGAAATTTATGTTTAATATGAACTTATATCTGAAACCTTTTCAAACTATGTCGACCTCTAAATATACACACAAAAATATGATTGTGGCAATCATAATACGTATGGTTATAAATTATGATTGAACTATATGGCTTGTGATGAATTATAATATATTTAAATCGTATCATTATCAAACCAATGTCGTTTGATGAATTGTATTGTAGATGAAGTTAATAATAATATATGAGTTAAGGAATTAATTGTTCGGCTTGGGGTCTGTCTTTTTTTGTTTAATAAATAAATAAAAAAAATAAGAACTCTTTTTTTAAGTTTCTTATTTTTATTAATTTATTTTTCCAATATTTCTACCAACTTTATTGGTCATCTTCAGGGAATTAATATTTTATTTTAATATGTCATAGTGTTGTCAGCTGTTTATACTTATAAACTTTTTCGAAATATAGGCAAAATAAATAAATAAAAATAAAAAACTTAAAAAAAGAGTTCTTATTTTTCAATTTATTTATTAAAGAGACAGACCTCAAGCGGAAAAATTATTTCCTTAACTCATAAATTATAAAAGGTCTACAGCACTACACGTTAATAATAATATTGTTCGTTCTGACAATAATATAATAAATAAATATTAACATAATATATTTGAAAATGGTGATGAAATATAATCAAACTATTTTAAAATTGTCCAGGAACCAGTGTAGAAAAGCTTAGTATTGTAGAAGCCCCTGCGTGCTTGTATGTAAACTTCAAATACTTACATTGTTTTCAATATTAACTAAATGAAAGTTGTAGTTGTACATTACTATACAATACGTATGAAATGCACCGTATTGTGATTATATATATTGGCATGATTTTTAATTTCATATGGATATATACTAACAGAATTATTTTGTGTATAAATTTGGTTCTTATGCACCCATGTTGTTGCTTTTATGGTTGGTAATTATTAAATATAAAAATGCAAAAGATAACTTGTTTATTACAACTATTGTCATCGTAAAAATATAGAAAAGCAACAATAAATTGTTTGCTACTACTATTCTGAGTTGTTCGCAGCTAATATATTGCTGTCTAACCATATGTTTTCTTTGCGTGCACTTTCTCTCACTCGATTTTGTCTCAAAGTTTCTCATACAAACTGACTGATATTTACATAAATATAATTATAATAAATAATAAAATGCAAACAAGAACTGGCTATCGTGAACATAAATATGTTAAATATATAAAAAAAACAATAAAAGTTTATTTGCTATAACCATACGACGCTTGTTACAACCATAATATTATTTTCCCAACTATCTGTAAACATTTCGTGCAGATCAGTTTGTGTGTATTTTAAATAAATTACATCTCTCTTGACGGATGGAATATAAGCGCCCTTGTGAATCTGACTATTTTATCATATTTATGTTTTGCAACAGTGTAAACAATGCAAATTTTATTAATATTTTTTTATTCGTACTTTTCTAACCCCGATTAAATATGTCTCAATTCCACCACTTTCATGTAAACTTTAGAAAGGTTACACCAATTTGATATTAAAATTGCAAAGTAGAAAATTAACAATTGCTTGAAACATTTTTGTATGCGTTTATATTGTTCTTCCGTTGGTCCGAGTTCCTACAAGACAATTTTTTTTGTAGCAAGTCAGAAATTATAGAATAGTGTGCACTAGTTTCATTTTGTCATTTATAATTTTAACCGGCAAAAAAATTTAAATAACTAACACAAGACATTATAAAATGTGAATTGTAAAGAAAAGTTAAATAATAAAAGTGCCACAAATGACGTTTGGGAACCAGGATTTGACTGTTTTTTTTTTTTTTTTTTTGTGGCAAACGTTAGAAAGCATGCGCCATGCATGTTTATTTACGATCATGATTGTTTACGTACACATCCAATTGTGGTGGACAATCATCCAGTAAAAGATTAAGTACTGACGGGTTTGTTTGTGTTTTCAGTGTTTTTGGCCAAAGGCGGACAACAAATGTTTTGTTTGTGATCTTTTTTGCGAGTTTTTTTTCTCTTTAAGAAAAAAATCAAAACAAACAGAAGTAACTGCTTGATATCTTTATAGAAAAGAAATGAAAATTAGAGTTACTTCAATACCAATTTTAGCACACAAAAGAGCCTCATAGTCAAGTATGTCCAAAATAGTTATAAACAATTGCGCGGATATAGACTTATAAAAAACAAATAGACAGACAAACGGACACAAAGTAACAAACGAATGAAAGAGTTAAACAAACATACATACATGGCAATCTAATTAAGACATTGTAATCTTACAACTTTCAATAAACAAAATAAAAAAAAAAGAAATGAATTCTTGCAGACAGACAGCAATAGATACACATTTATTTACAAACGTATGTAAATATGTACATACATACATACATATATACGTATAGCGAGACAATGGGACCAAGAAATATTTGCATTGTAAAAGTAGTTGTATGTTTGTTGTATTGTGTGTTAGTTTTCGAGCAACATTTGAACATTTTAATGTAGTTTTCAGTAAAACAAAAGCAAACAATCAAAAGCGTAGGTGTTTCTTTGTATCCCATATATAAAATAAATTATTTATATATATATATATATATCTTTTCGTTTAGCTGGATCTCTGCAAGGAAACCGTTAGTTGACCTTTGTTTTGATAATAATTTTAAGCGGCGGCCTTTTTCTGTTACCAGTCACTTTTTTCTTTCCAAAGGTACTGACTTGCATATAAAAATGAAAATAAAATCACAAATATTACAGGGTTTGGCATAATCTAAAATTTGTAATCGATTTTTTAATTTTACATTTTCTTAAGCCATCACTAGCTTCAGCAGCTCCACGCCACTGTGAGCCAAGGCATTGGCTGACTGGCAACACCAACGCATTTACATCCATCATTTGTCAATGTGGCACTTTATTTTATTTACAATATAGATCAGTTGAATATTTGCACCTTAATCTTGATTGAATTGGGATTTTTACTTTAATTTATTTTCTGTCTTTTTAGTAATAATTTGTTTAACTTTACTTGGAGTTTCCTTCTTTGAAGACCTTCATATGTCATGTTAAATATTTTTAATATTTTTTCAAGTTACGCAAATATTTATTTTATATTCGTACTAAGCAAGCGTACGTATTCGAAAAAGGTACAAATTTCAAGGTGTGTCTAATTGTTTGACAAGTTATGATAACTTTACCAGTGAACGACAAGCATGTGCACTTATTTATTTTTTAATATTTCTCAGCGTGTGATATAAATGAACTGATAACAGCTCAAATGAAAACAATTATTTAATTTCACTCGAAAAACTGTAGCACAGTGGTTAAGCAGTAAAACAAACTGTGGCTAAAAACTCTTAAGCCAAATACTTTAAGTAATTATTTTTCGTACCACTCATTGGTGTTTTTTTATGTCAAATTTAGTTTAAGCTTTTTAGCTATTTTAATTTGTATTAGTTAATTATATTATTTTGCTATGAAAGAAATTTTTTGAAGACGTGATAATATTTGAGAATTAAATGTATATAAAAAACAAAAATCTAATTATTCTGTCGAAACAATCAGAACAGAAAAACATTCTGTTTTCGATGGACGCTACACTTCAGCTGTCATGTCTATTTTACTACCTGGCTGTTTTCAGTTAACATAAGCATCAGTCAATTATACAAACTAATGCAGAGAAATTAAAGTAGTAGTAGTCAACCATGTACGAAAACAAAACAAATGGTTACGTATGGTTGGGATAGTAATACATATGTTGCAACAAACAATTTCTTGTTTTTTATTTTTTAAAACAACTATAGTTGTGATTTATGACTAAGAACCAGGCAAAAAAGTATGCGTCATAACTGCTAACTCTTACAGGCATGTACTAGAGGGCCGTCCAATAAGAGGCTTTGTTTTGAAAACGAGCGTTGGGCCCGTATTCTTTGCATTCGATTTTCCATCGCCAGTTTGTTCAACTGCGGCTGCATGTGCTCGATAACTTCACTAATTACATTTTGGAGGTCTTTAATCCATTGTGGGCGACTGGTGGCATGGAACTTGTTTTAAAAAAAAAAATAAAAAAAAATCTAAAGGCGCCAAATCACAAGGTACCGGGGGCCAATTATGACCAGGTATAATCAAACTTACATATGTTAGTGGATTTAACAAAGATTTTTCGCTGTCTGTTTAAGATTTGAATCTACTTTTCTTGCAAAGAATTCTTCTCTGGACAATGTCATAGAACGGCTGTTCCTTAAGTATATCAACAGTGATCGAAAGTGGCTGCGCTTAAGTTGTTGCAAACAAATCAAAAGAACAACAATTTCAATAAATAAAAAGTTAACTAAAATAGATTTCATGGCATGCAGGACAAACAAAACTTTAATATTTTTGTGTTTAGATGAATGTAAAAACACTGTGCTGCCAGTTTTAGCTAAAAAAAATGGTTGTTGTGATTTAAATGATGTAAAACATCAAACAAAAATTAATAAAAAACCATAAGTCTTAATAAGACCACACAAATAGTGTTTTTATTATTGCATGCAATTGCAACAATGAAGCAAGCAACACACAACTGCAACATGATGTTGTGTACAACAAGAAGTTTTAGCTATTTAAAAGAAAAAGGAGGGGCAAACAAATTAACAAGCGATAATGAGCAACAGTTCATGCAATTGACTTCGTGAATAATGAAATCGAATGAAAAAAATTGACATTTAATGAAAAGTTCACTTTTTAAATGCTTATTTATTCATTAGAATCACTGGTAGTTTTTAATAATAAATTTAAGTAAGTAACGGCTAACTGCAGGTGATTAAGCTGCTGCTATTTAAATTGTTCAAAATGGTGCAACTTCACACTAGAGAGGCAGTTCGGAAGAGCCAGAGAAGTTGACAACTGTCATGTTAAATATAGAATTTAATCATGGTCGTTTATTTTTTGCTTGTCTATTCTTTAAATCTTTTTTGCTTTTGTTTTCTCTTCTAATGATGTTCAAAGTATGATAAGGATTTTTGTTAAGGCTTACGACTTTAAGACAAGATTTTAAAATAAAGATACACGATTTCACTCAAAAAAGGCAGAGATTTTAAAAACAAAATTCTATCGAAAAAAATATGTCTGACGAAAAAAAAGTATTGGAAACTATTGTTTAAACATAACATGCTTTTAATAAATGATTTTTTTTTTGCCATAAAATTCTTCATAGTTTATGAGGTGTATGTTTGAACGTATGGGTGTTCAGGTTTCACAATGTTCGCCAGCACTGTTGTAAATTATATGTATAGTATCTGTGTGTTCATGTACATATAATTTTTTTAACTTAGAAGTTATCTTTGGTTTTGGGTTTTTTTCGAGGTGGCGATAACTATCAGTTATGATGTCGTCGATGACAATGGTGTTACAACCGAAACAGCAACAGCTACAGCTACAACAACAACAACAGCGACAACTAAAACGACAACTGCAATGTTGTCATACAGTATTAAAAGTAGATTTTATTACGAGGATTGTTGGAAAATTTCTGGTTGCTTGATTTGAGCACATCAAAAGTTTAGAGTTGCAAGTCCTCCATTTTTTTTTTGTTTTGTTTTATTAAAATGCGTTTCCACCAATGACAATTCTTTCTATTTCAGGGGAAAGTATAACGTTACCAGTTTCCAAGTAATAGCAATCGGTTCTAATTCAGGAACTCTAACCTTAACACGTCTTTGTCATTCAATGCTGTCATCTGACGTATTAAGTGACAGCTTAAAGATCAGGTCGTAATGTGCTTTCTTAGTGAAAGTTATATCTTTTTATATCTTATTACACACATACATCAAGTTTTTCTGCGCAAGCTTTCATTCAGCTGGGAAAAAAACAAATAATGCAAGCATTTCTCTTGCTATCTTTTTCTCAGCTGAATACAAACTTGCGCAGGAAAACCTGATGTCTTCTTGGGCCAGGTCTTACTATTTTACATTATAGATAAAGATAGTTAAATATTTCTCCCCATCGGTGCTTTTGGAAAACCCTGTTTTGTCATCGAAAAAACGTGATCAATGAGCGCGAGAGTTTTAAATGCGTCGTTTTTTATTTCAACAATATGACCGGATATAACCACGCTTTGTTGAAAGCATAAACGATACTAAAAAAAATTTATTCTATTTTTATTATGTTTATGTTATGTTATGAAAAAATATCAGCTCGGCTGCTAATAGAAATTCTTTTTAATCTGTTCAACATCGCACCGCGGCATACATGTTCCATTCTCCTGATGTTTGTTTGTGATCCTCTATCTCTGCTTTGGTACGGCCAATTGTAGAAAAAAATTGCCACATTACCAACCGCAACTTGTTTGTTTAAGGTCCTACGACGCAGTCGGGGAAGCCCCGTAGACTAGTAAATAGCGTACTAGACTATTAGTCGAGTGGTTGCAGGTTCGATTCCTGCCTAGACCTTAGGTGTTTCTGCTGGCAAGCCAAAATGGTTTGTGTTTGCTCTTAAAAAAATATCTCGTTTTTTGTGAACATATTTCGTTTTCTGTAATTCTGTACTTTTTCAGAAATATTAAGTTGAATACATTTTAGATAAATTAATCAAGTATTACTATATATATTGCGGGCATTTAGCCGGGCGCAAGGATTTTCTCCTCCTCTGGCGGCTTTCATTTGCGCGCAATAATTGTCTTCTCTCAGACATATTTCAAGTTAGCTTCGCTGGCCTTTGGTCGGCTGCAAAGATTTTTTACTTAGAGCGATGTGTAAAATCGGATTTTGTCAGCAGAGCGATGTCCAAACTGGATTCCCTCTGCAACGCATTTCTATACTGTCGGCCTTTAGCCGGACACGAGGATTTTTCCCCCGATGTATGTTCAAAACTGGCTTCGCATACTGCATTTCTGCATAAGCTGCCTCGGCCGGCCGCAATGTTAACCTGAGGAATGTCCGGAGCTGGCCTCGCTAGCTAAATTATTCTTGCATTGTCAGCATTTCTTCTCTGTACTATTTTTTTAATACATTTGTCATATATCTAATAAGCCTCTAATGCATATTAGAATTATTTTTTATATTTGGGAGGTATTTTATTGCGACTTATTTTATATCTTTGCATGGGTGTTATTTCACTATGAAAAAAGTACCATAATTTGGGATTTTTTTCAATTGGAGTTCGGGAATTCTTTTAATGAACTTTGTTGAAAAATATTTAATTTTTTTTAAATCCCATTTCGTTAGGAATTGTTTCTTTGGAAGTCATTTCATTTAGCCGCCCCAAATTTTTAGCGCGACGTATCGGGTTACTCAAAGTTGCAGCAGTGCAGTGCTGATGCCATATTCAGTTTACAAATCCCAAAGCCATGTTTTTTCTACTTTCAATGCAGGTTTTTGGGATTTTGTGCTTTTCAAAGTTTTGCGTGCAACCCTGAAAACAAGACCTAGTATTCTCAATCAGCATTTGAAATAATCAAATTATAATTTTTATTTAATATAAAATAAAATGTTAGTTTCTCCAAATGATCCTCGTATATTCCAACAATATAAGGAAGTATTAATAATTCTTTCATTCTGTCTTACCCATGAAAATCATAAATATATGAAATCGTTTTTTTTAGTAAAAGTTTACTTTCATATGGAACAGTAGGTAGTGTACTTGGCTTTATTATGTCCACTAGTCGTAGACACTACTACACCTGGATCAAGCTAAAAAAATGTAAATGATACTATTTGGTAGTTGCCGTCTAAATGTAAAGCTAAAATAAAACAACAACAACAACAACAAAAATTAAGAAAAACAAAGCATAGAATGGCAGTTTTTCTGAGAGGTTATAAAAGTTTGCTTTCCATCTACTGCTTGATCACTTCTTACTTTAGAACTGCAAGCCACTGCGTTATTAAAATTGTTGCTATTTTTGTTGCTGTTGTTGTTGTTATTTTTTGGCGATGTTGCTGTTGAAGAAGAAATGTAAGCGGTACATGGTTGTTACATGTGTTTGTTGTGACTAGACACCATCTTATGTGGCATTCAATAGTGCACCCAAGGGACACATCCATTATCGGCTGCCATGTGAACTTCGACAAACACATTGAGCTTTTTTTTCTTCAGCTTCAACTCTTCCTTATACTGTTCATCTTATGTAACGCTAAGAGCACTAACTTTAGTTTACCGGCAACTGTTTCTTTATTTTAATGCTTCTAAGCAACAAAACAAAATTTAAGATTCCAAAGTGGCGATAGTGACAAAATGTGTTGCCTTAACATTTTTTTTATATAAATTTTATTTTATTAATTTTTCTTTGTGTTTTACTGTTTGGTGAAAAGGAGTTAGAAGACGATGTTATAAAGCATGCAACAGTTTGGAATTTTTATAGCAGAAGTGCTTTTGTTTTTGTGGCCGATCTGTGGAAGTTCATGAAAGTCGTGTGTGAAGTTCGTAAAACCTTTTTTATTCCAAATTTCTAAGGAGAGTTTTTCGCTTAGTTTTCAAAGATTTGAAAAAAAAAATCCAGTATGCTAAGACTTCTGTAGTACTCTACGATATTATGTGTGACTAAAAGATAAATAAAGATACAACCGGAAATGAAAACTAGAGTTTCTGTTAGTCACAAGCACAGTAGAGTTTGTAGATCGCGGACAACTGGCAGAACTAAAAACATCTGGTGCTCGGTTCAACTTGCCTAGTTTCATAAACGTAAATGTTTTTATTTTGTTGTAATGCTATGAACGCACGTAATCACAATTTCTTTCTGAGAACTACAAAAAATGCACAAAAAAAAGGAAATATTTAGCAAACGTATTTTTTGATTTCTTGATTACTTGAATATCATGTTTGTCAAATATATAAGTTAAAAAAATATAATTTCAATACACCCAAAGCAAAGAAAGCAAAACAGCTTCTCGAAGATCAAGAATATAGAAATGGTATTGAATTTTAAAATATGGACTTATATCGTTTTTAAGAATACCAAATGGTTTTGTCTTATACCTCTGTTGAACTATTTTATTTTTCTTTTCCAAAATTGAGAAATTGAAGTGCATACCCGTTTTGTGTTTAGAACATTTATTTCGTGGGCATTTATTTCTTATTGCACATATTTATATTTTACTTCAGATACGAGTTCAAAGACAACTTGATGAGAATTTCCAACAGGGACCAGACTCTTTTGATTATTTGTCTAGAAGATTGTTTTCGAAGAAGCAACAAACAAATCCTTTTCAGGATACCGAATATAATCCTTGGGACCTTACAATAGTGCCAATTCATTTGTCCATGTAGCAAACATCATCAAAAAGTAAATATATTCTTCTCATCCAAAGTAGGCGATAGCATTAAAAAGAGGAGAGTCACCTTTTGCATTTAATTGTATAGAAACAAAAAATTCGACGCTTATGTTAGAAAATCATGTGCGACATTGTTTTTAGCAATTGTTGCCTCAAAGTTAACTATTGTAGCTTTTAAACGTGTTTTAAGTGTGATTTTGACTATGTTTGTAACACCTTATATGTACGAAGCCATCGACGAAAGAAACGAATTCTATGTGGCTATTAACACTTCTTTTATTTAGTTTTTTTTCCAATTGCTTCCATTTTTATCTTATGGTCTATTGAACACTACAATTCCATGCAATTCCAAATGATGCTGAGCCAAAAGTGAGCAAAGACCACGCGTTCGCTCTAAAAACACTTAACACTAGTACTACATAGAACATATTGCTGACTATTGAGCAACATCTTTGCTGCAGGATCTTCCTCTTTTAATGTTTGGTTGGTTTCGGTTTAGTTTTCATCTATGTCCAACTGCTATAATTGCTAAGTAATGCTTAACTTATTGTTTAACAGCTTCTTAAAGCCTTCATTTGGCACTCTTTCCCTCTTTTTAATCTTCATAATATTAACAAAAAAAAATTATATATATTTAATTGGACACTACTTCCACCAACAACTGACTTGTGCACATTTAGACTGTTGTTATCTTTCTTTAAATTGTGTTATAAAAAGTACAACAGAAAAGCACATTTTCATGCTTTCATTTGTAAATTTTTCACAAAAAAAGTTGCCTTTTTTCCCAAATGAGTGTTAAAGAACTTGTCTGGAATACAACAGCTTTTCTTTTGTGTTTCCTTATTTGATTTGGCAATTTTTTCAGTCATTTAGTGCTTAAAATTATTATTGTCTTTAAATTACATCTTTGTTAAATATGAAATAAAAAAAAACAGCATATTCTTCTGTTCCATTAGAAGCTACAAATTGCTGACATTTGTCTGAGAATATAAAGAACTTCAATAGTTCATCATGTTCAATAATTATTCATTTCTTTCAGACCATTAATCACTCATAAATAAGCCAGTTTTTTTTTGTTTAAAGTTGGATAGGAAAAGATTGGTGAATAATAAACTTTAATATAAAATATTCAACAATCTTTTCTCATCCAGCTTAATACAAAAAAAGCTGGCTTATTTATGAGATGAAAATCATTTCGCAATCTCAATTAATTTTTATTTCAAGGGTCTCTTTAAAGTCGAACTTGTTTGTGTAGAATTTTACTGTATAGACTACTTGATGACAATTACTTATGTATGTAGTGACTAGTGTGCTAGAATAATACTCTGAGGGTGGCAGGTACCACAGCCAAGGCAGGTACCACAGCCAAGCCAAAAACCGCTTAATTTATTAATTAATTATTTTAATGTGATTATTTTTCGTACAAATTGGTTTTTTAATCCAAAATTATTATTTTGGCTAAAGTTCGTAACATTTTTTGTCAGAAAGAATTGGACATGAGACAATATTCCAAAGGAACAAGGGAATCAACGTTGTTTCTGTTCTGCCGTGTAAGTTGAAATTATTTAATGTTTGTAAGTAATTAGTCAAACTTTTATTTGATTTATATTGAAAAGAATTGTTTGGCTCAAGTTCAAATCTGAGTTTACCCAATTTTTTTTAAATTTAATTTAAGAAATTTTTTATATAAATTCATTATATTATTAAAAGCGTACTATTTGGGACAATTTATTATTCATCATACTAGCAGAACGGATCAGTACTCATTTCTAGGTCGCTACACCATCTCATCAGCGTTTTTTTGTACAATTTTACCATTTCTGAGTAGTGATTAGGAATATCAACTATTTAACTGTATTATTTAACGAATTAGGCATTTTTACAAGATAAATCAATTTCGGTTAGGACAAAATTCCCATCTCTGATGATTTTCCATATATTCCATACTCTCTCTCTCTCTTATTGCGCGCCATTGGCAGCTGAAATTAAGCTGTTTGTCCATTAATGTTTACTTGGTTTTTGGCTTTTGTAGATTTTTATTTTTTTATTTTGTGTCGTCATTCCAAATTTTCGAAAATCGAGCTCTCATCAGATCTCGAACCTTTGACTTTACTTATAACTGTAGAATCATATATAAGTGTGTACTGTTATATATGTATAATTGTCATAATTTGAAGACGTCTGCAAGCGTTATAAGAAAATTTTCAGCATTCCATGGCGTCGCACTTCACTCCGTGGAAGAATGAATCTATCAGCCTCGATCCGCGCCTGTTCAGCAGCAAATAATTTTTATTTGAATACATGTACGATTTGTAGTTTTAAATACTTAAAATTTGAATCCATTAAATATATATTTCAAGTAGTGACATTTGTAATTAAAATTAGAAAAAGGCATTAGCTTTGCAATAATTATTCAATATATCCTTAAGTATGGACTGGTTTTACCTGCCCACGTGTGAATGAATACAATGCAAACAACTTTGATGTTTAAGCAATTAATATTTTGTTTAACATTTAAGAGAAAACAAAAGCACAAATGCACACAAAGACTCAAAATCAATAAAAATGATAACGATGCTGATGCCGATGACGATGATGTATTTAAACCAATAAAACCACATTGATAAAAAAAAATTCAAAAGTGACTCGAAAATTGTAATTATTGCATGAATAACGTGTTTTATAATTACAGATTCCTCTTTTCTCTTTTGCCAGTTATTATTTTCCATTATTTTGTAGTTTTCATCCGTACGGAAAAATAATACAGCAACTTCAACAGCAACAACAATGTCGAAATTAAAAGCATCAATGCTTCATTTGTAGACAACCATTGAGGCAACCGACCACTCAGCCAACCAACCAACAAACCAACCAACTCATTTGCATTGTTATACATTTATTGACAACAGACTTTGAAACACGCAATGCAATCATATCAACATCCAACAGCAATAGAAGAACTCATCTTACTAAGCAGGACGGACTACGAACACACACACGCACAAAAAAAAACAGCTCAACATGTTTGAAAATCCGCATAAAATTTCACTGGCATTTCCTCTAATACAAGTATCCGAAATTGTGAAATGATAAGTTGAGTGTAAGTGTAGTTGTGGTTTTAAGGACACACCAATATTCATGGTTATAGAAAATGTTGCATAACGTATCCATTAGTTAGACAAAGTATATATACAGCTCGTATCATATTTAACACGCGCAAAAGGCGCATTTTGTCATTACTTTTACTGCAGGTAGGTATTTTGTAAAAGCAAAATATACGAGTCGTTTAGAACAACACATCATCACAATATTTAAATTGAAGTTGATTTAGCCGACATTTAAGTCTGAGTTTTTCAAGTTGATTGCGAAATATTGTATTTCTTATTTCAATAGTTACAATGTTTAGCCAAAAGAAAGTTCATTAGTGATTCTCATATTTATTTGTCTGCTTTTAGACATTTTCAGCAATTTTTCAATAGTGAACAGTTTAAGAAATTTTTACTGCAAAAATCTAAAAAATCTAATTAAACGAATATTTATTTTTTTTTAAATGTACAGCTATTTCAATTTTTTTTGTGTACATTCTCTCAAAGAATGTATTTAACCAATTTTAAATAATTTTGGGGCGAAGGCCACAGATGCTAGCCAGTCCTCATTTAATTGTATTTTTTGTAAATTAACTTTTCAATAAATAAATTAATAATAATAATAATTTTAAATTATTTAATGTTGATGTACAAGGGAAAAGCGCTCCAATATTCAATATATAAAATGGAATACTATAAAGAAATACAATTCCTTTTTGATCGTAAGTTTTTGATATCAGAAATGCTGGTGGAAATAAAATATGCATATAAAAGTATTTCTGAAATAAAGACTGTTGTCAGGGAAAATTAATCTTGCTGAGAATAATATAAGAAACGGACTACATTTACTAATTCTTATTTCGACTCTATAAACAAAGAAAAATCGCTTAAAATTAAAATATTTAATAGGATTGAATCGATGCGATAACAATCAACAGTCAAACAAAAATATCGGGGCTACCGATACGAATTTCAATTACAGAAAAAATATATAAAACACCAGCAGGATTATTTAGCATTATCATACAAACTACAGCCTAAGTAACGATTAGCAGTGAAAATCAATAATTATAAGATATTTATTAAATAGCAGGGTTCAGAAAAATTCAAATATGAATATTTATGCTAAATTGTCTAATTGTAAAATTTTTTATTTTTAATTTTTATTCGCACTTTTTCCCAAAATTTATATTTTACTTATTCAGCAAAACATTACAAATTTTTTTAAAAACAGATTGCAATTGAGGGGTATAGCTAGTTCCTTTTTTGGTTTATGCTCGCATTCGAAAATGAATAGCTGAGATTTTTTTTTTTGATTTTAAGCACACATGTATAATTAATTAGTTTTTTTCTTTTTAGTTATGTACTTTTTAAGAAAAACTTAAAATTTTAACATACCAACCACAGTGCACAATATTCCATAAAAAATATACAATAACAAAGAACATACAATCAATACACATATATAAACATACTTACGTACTTACATACACAAGACGCCACTATGCACACAAAAATGTTTTTTAAGCTGCGTATATTCAGCATGAATGTTCACCGTATACTCAGTGAATATTCATAATGAATATACGCGGCTTAAAAAAACAAATACACTCATGTACATGAACATTCAGATTACAAATTTTTTGCTGTTCATTTTCGAATGCTATTTGGTATTCATATTTATTTTTGTATAATATAGAAAGACTTTATTTTATGTACAAGAACGAATACAGCAAACTATTGCTTGTCTACTCAAACACGAATAGAACGAAACACAACAAAAATTAAAAATTCGTATTCATAAATATGAGTAATGAATGAGTGAATATTTGGTACTCTATTACAAAGCAACAACAAATTTAAAATTGGAGGATAAAGACGACTTTGCAAGTCTGTTGGAATGAGACATGTCGTAGAAGATAGTCTCTCACTAGCGAGGGAACTTAGGCTTAGACAAGCAAAAAAGCAGATCTACGACATCTTCTGGCTTGGACGCAGGGGAAAGGAAAATGGAAGATTTCCTCCTGCGAAACGAATACTCTAAATTCTATTCTTTTATAATGTGTTACTTAAAAAAGCTATAAAAATTTAATTTTTATTTAAAATTTCTCATCCCACGAGTTTAAGAGAAAATGGGGCAAGTGAAACTTATAAATGCTGTCAATAATGTATAGAAAATTAATAAAACGAGAAAATAAAAAAATAACAATGTTTTTCTAAAAATTTATCTTAAAGCAATCAATTGGTTTGCTGGTAATTTGAAAAGAAAAGATTTACTAATTAAAGTTCATAGTATGTATGCATATTGATGCATGTGTTTATTTAGGAATATTTGATGTATTTCAATCGACTATCAAAGAATGTAATTAAAAGTTTTCAAAGTTTGTTTAATAATTCAAATTACTGTTAATTTGATAAATATTTATTTGAGCGCAAATAAAATGTTTGCAATTATGTATTATTTTAATATAATTTCATGATAGTAAATATACTTGAACGTAAACTATGTATGTAAATAAAAAACACACAATCATATGCAATTCACCACCACATATATAATAGAAAAATACTCACACACACACACACACAAAGTATGTAAAGCAAACATCGATAGCTAAAGCATACTTAACGGCAAAGAAAAGTGTTTAATTGAAAACCTAATTGAAAATGTCGCATGCGAGAGTAAACAACATTTAATCGCTTGCTTTAAATAAATAATCGTTGATGTTAGTGTTGTTGGTTTTAAAGTTGATTAACACACGCACACAAACACACACAAAGGCCAACAAGCAAAATTAATTAAAAAATATGAGTACAAACAAAATAAATAAATAAATAAATAAATACAAAATATTTATATGTATCATCATATAAATCAGGTGCGCACAGTAGTTTATAAAATATGTGCAAGGTTTTCAAGAGAATGTTAGGAGGACGTGGAAATGAAAAGTATGAGTTAGGGTAAAGGACAAAAGTGATTTCCTCCATCGTGAACACTTAAAGTCATTTTATAGTGGATTAAAAATTAAGAGAGAACAAAAGCAACCCCTGCTACAAAGCATTTTTAAATAAATATTATATAAAGATAAAAACACACTTTGATGCAAAGTAAGTGGCAACACATCTGCCAAATCTTCTGCTTTGGTACAATTTCAGGTTTGTATTATGCAACCTACAATTCCTAATAGATTTCTATTTGACTGAAATTTGTGAGCTGGGCAACCCTCTTCAGAACATATTGGTTTGTAGCTACTCGGATAGAACCCTAGGGGTGTGTTTGCGGTCATTATCATGCTGCAATTCCCAAAAATCTTGGACTAATTTCCGCTGCGTATGGGTATATATTAGAGTGATCGATTATTCGACATTTTCCAGAAACCGGTTTTCGTATAGTTCTAATATTTGAAATTTTGAAAAACCTGGTTACGGTTTACAAAATTCAGAAAAAACCGGTCAACCGTTTTCTTTACTTAGAAAAAGTTTTGATTTTTATTTGCTTTATTAAAAAAAGAGTTAACAATTCATGTAAATACTATAAAATAATATCAAAATTAAAGGTGAAGCATAAAAATTAGCTTCATACCGTTCATATCATAGAGTTTTTGATTGATTATGATTCGTCAAACTACATAATCAAGGAAAATTTTAGACTCTTACGATCGAAAGCAGACCCTTTGTTACAGAAATTCATGTATGCGTGAATTTTTTACACTCTTGTAAAAAAAGCGTTGAGTTGTCTTGTTCAAAAGTAAATAAGTCTCTTATATTATAGAAAAAATTAGAGAATTGCAAGGAATACTTTATTATTATTGATTTTATAACCTGCTTAGCTTCTCCTTTAAATTACATAAAAGTGTAGTTATATCGTTACTCTGCGAATTCCTTTGGTTTATTTATGAAGGAATAGTTAATAAAATTCTCGCTTTTGGTAAATTTTCCAGTTCTGAGATATATAATTAAAGTATTCAAACCTTTTAGGTGACGTTAATTTATTCGTTTTTGGTCTGCAATCGATGCAAAATGTCAACAAAACTAAACAACGATTTTTTAATAAGCACTTTGATATCCATTGCACGCAACAAGGCCAATTTAATAAGCCCCTGCTACCACTTCATAAGATAATTTCGTCATAGTTAAAAAACCTAGAACTTTTACATTGAAAAAAAAAATACTTCGATAATAAACAGAAAACGTTCGTCTCAGTTTTAATATAGTAAAAAGTAATTTTCTTTGAAAATATACAAATTGAAAATTATTCGTCTGAGCCGGTTTTTTAATTGTAAAATTCCGGACTATTCGATATTCGTAAAAGCAACATTTTGAAAAAACCGACAATCGTATTGTAGAAAATCCGGTTTTAAAAACCGGTTCAAAACCCGAGTTGATCACCGTGGTATATAAACAGAGTATTTCAAAAACTGGTTTTTGAAGTATTCAAAAATTTTTTCTAGCCCGGTTCAAATAAGGGCTTGTGAAACAAAAATTCGATTAACCGGATATCACTCTAAGGTGAACAAATACCATTTTTTTATATTTTTTTATTAGACTAACTAAATATTTTACATTATAAATTAAATTTTGGGAATATGAAATATTTATGAAATAGTTTCGTTGAATTTGATGTATTTCATTTCTTTCATAGTTTCATTGAATTTATGAAAGCGAAATTTTTCCATTTTATGAAAAACCCTTTAAGTTTAGACAAAATATTTAATGAGTACTTAGAAATCTTAAAAAAGAATCGGCTGATTTAATTTTTTTTAGATATTACCTTTCTACGATTAAATTTATTTTTGAGTTATTATTGAATTATTTTTGATGAAATTTAATTATTTATTGGTGAAAATTGGAATTATTTATTAATATAAATATTACAGTTTGTTATTATTTCCAGACAGAAAAAAGTGTGTGAAAAAAAACTTAAAAGTTTAATTTTTTGATGGCACAATATCGACAAATTTTTGTCCTTAATAATTGGTCCACCCTAATATACATAAATACTCTTTAAAATTAAGACAAATAATGAACAGTTTTTACAATTTCATTATTTCAATGAAATTAATTTAATCGGATAAATTAAAAGAATTTCATTGGGTCAAGGCAATAACTTTCCGGAATTGAAGTGTTAAGTTTTTACAAAAGAAAAAAAAAAAAGATTCATTATCTGATCTGATGTACATATTTCAGTAGACTTTCTACTTTTTTAATCAAGCCATTGAACAAATCAAACAATCTAATATTGAAAAACTTATGCGTTTTATGAAACACTTTTCATTATATATGAAGGGCTCAGATCTGAAGTAAACCAAGTCACAAAAAGACAATTCGAAGATATTTGAGTTTCATTAAATGTAAAAATAAATATAAATAGAAATTGAGATCCACTGACTCGGGTTTTTTTAGCGTTACCTTAGGAAGGAGGCACTTTTTTACTTATTCCGTTACAGAGTTAAGCTTTGCGGAGAATTTCGCAAAAGTTTTGAAATTTTTCATGTTTTATGACTTGGTTCACTTCAGCTCTGAGCTCTCCATATAATGATATATATTTTTAATGAAACATTTCTCATTATGCTAATGAAGCCTTACATTTGTTGAATTCGAATGATTTTTTTTTTAAATTGATGTAAAAATGCACTAAATCTGTGAACAGAATGCTTTCTGTGACTGGATGGTTCTGTATGCAGGCGGTCACTTTGATATGTTTATAAATATTTTCTTTTTATATTTTACTAGTTGGCTTACTACTCTAAAAATTATGTACAGCACAACAAAAAGATGGATGATTGATCTTATTTTTGTCTAAATTAATGTCAACGCGTTAATACGTATGTACGTGGCTGTATGCTGCTACAGCACTAAAATTTCTGTCATGAGTTTTTCCGACAAAGAAAATTTATTTAAAGTATTTTATATATGCTATAATGTACAGAGACTTTTTAGATAATTCTGAGCTTGTTCATAATTATTAGAAAAAGAGATTATTTAAGAATGTTTATTATTATTATGTTTGTTTTTGCGCTATATATTGGACACATAGCCACACCACATTAGCTGTATGAAAAAAGGTATTGAAATTCTTGTTTTCTATTATTTGTGTGCATACAAAATTTGCGATCGATTGAAAAATCTTAGAGAAGGCTCAAAATGAATATTGATTTTTCTTTTGAAAAACCTGTTTATGAGTGATCCCCACTTTTTGAATTACTTATAAAGTTGCCATTTGAGTCGTTTATATAAGTCATATTTTTTGGATTCATTAATATGTAACGCATTTATACATACATTCAGCGACAAGCCTCATACTAACATACTAATGTGCATGTATGTGTGTTTTATACACCGAGTTGACAAACATACACAATAGAACAATGGCCGTGCATTAATGCATTTGCATACTGTCACAGCAGCAAAACTCAATGTTTTGTAAGTTTTTTTTCGAAATAAAATAATGCGTAGTTGCAGTGACAATTGTTTCTATATAATGTGGTTGCAGCTATAATTACTACTCACTAGTATTTAGCATAAAATATCCTTTTGCCACCCACTCCTTAGATTCCATGTTTTCTTTCACACAAATTTTTTTTTTAAATTAAGTTGGCTTAGAATTGATTCAATGCACAAACATTTTACGCATAAAATTTCTTGCAAAGTTAGAAAATGCGAATATGTTTTTCTCGGAAAAGTTTCTATCAAATCTGCTAAAAAAACATAGAAGTCGAACATAAACATAATAAATATTTGTAAAAGAAACGATATTATGTTCGCACGACTCGTTAGATTCTTCAAAAACCAAAAACCAAAAAGGCAATCTGAGGTTACGAAAAATTAATTTTTATTGAATTGTCTATAAACCCACCTGCTTATGTCACTCATTTGCAAATTTTTTGTCAGATAATAATTGCGTGCCTGTGGTAATAATATCGGAATGTATGACACTTTACGGTTTTAAATTAGTAAAAAGTATAAATAAATACAAAAACAGGCTTACACATACACACAGTTCTGCAAACTCACGCATATACCGGGTGGTCAAAATACAGGAACGTATTCTTTTAAAATTTAAATAAAATTAACTAGAGTAACTTCGGGCATTGTGGACTATGGAACCCCGCATTATTACGGAACTTAAATGTTATTTAGAAGCTCTCGCTGTATGTTAAAGCTTCCTAAGAAATATTAAGTTTACGCGATTTGATATGAATACGGTTAGTTACCAGTTGGGCCGAGAGTGAAAATGTGAGATGTATGGGAGGTGTATATTCAACCCATTATTTTGTTCCAAATTACGAGGGCCACTAATTATATTTCAGGAATACAAAAAATAAAAAAACGGCTTTACTGTGTTTCTAAATATTACCCTTGATGATTAATACACTTTTGCATTCGTTTAAACCATTTCTCATAGCATTTTTCCATTCCTCTTGAGACACCACCAAAACATGTTTTTTGAACTGTTTCTTCGGCGGTCGTAAATCGTTGACCAAGGAGTTTACCTTTGATATTCGGGAACAAAAAGATGTCATTGGGTACCAAGTCAGGACTGCACGGAGATTGAGTCATTAACTGGATGTTTTGACTGCTCAAAAATGTACGAGATGTGCGGGAGCTCCCATTGTCATGACAAATAATGATTCGTCTTCGTTAGTTTTACGAAGTTCTCCGAAGACTTCCGGCAAACAAAACTCAGAATTGACAGTTCTACGTTGCTCAGGCGGAGCAGTGGCCATATAACCCATTCGGCCGAGGAAACTGGTGACCATTTGCCTCGCTGTGCTTCTTCCACGAACAACTTTTGTTGGATTTTGTTCGTCTTGGAATACCCACATTGTCGATTGCTGTTTTGCTTCCGCCTCATAAGCATATATCTATGATTCGTTAACTGTCACGATTTTATACATGTCTTTTGAAGCACCACGGTTGAACTTTTTAATCATTTCCTTAAACCACTTGACTCGAGCCTTTTTTTTTGAGCGATGATATATTATGGGGTATTCAACGAGAATAAATTTTTTCACAACTAAGTGTTTCCTTCAAAATCGAATGCATTGAAGTGGAGCTAGTTTACGCACTGCATCGATTTTTTGTGGCAAAACAACCGATTTTGGAAGACCTTCACGGAATTCGTCGGCGACGAAACTACGACCACGATTGAATTCACTGTACCAGCGATATACTGTGGTTTTTGATGGTGCTTTATCGCCATAAAAAGTACTAAGTTCACCGACACATTGTTATGGAGATAACCAAAGTCGAAAACTGTGAAATGTACTTGTAATCCAACGAAAACCTTCTCTTGAAATTTCCACTATTTGTCAAATTGATTTTCTAAACTCACTGTAAACAAAACAAATAGCACATCAAAACGTTTTGAGTACGTTTATGTTAAAAAATTTCAGACTTTATCATTGTGTTTCCGGATTTTAACTAGTGACATTAGTGTTGTCAGTTCCCTTAATTTAAATAGTTCGCCTATTTTAAAAAGTTTTTATATATATTTTTTTATTTTTGTGTGGAAATAGCAAACTAAATAACATTTTCTGGCATTTGAATTTTATAAGTTTTTTAAACGTTATTGTATTTGTTTACAAAAATTTGGCAATCGGTTAATGTGGAATACTTAAAGGCGGGTATTCTGGAACCCTATTTAGGTATTATTTTCAATAAGAGAAAATATTGAGTCATACCAAAAAAAGAGTAATTAGATAATGAAAGTTAGTGGAATTAGTAAAAATCAAATGGAAACTAACTACATTAGTCGAAAGACCATGTTCGTCACACCACATTTTTTAGAATTCAAAGCGCCAGGAGGGGTAGAACCAAGGCTTAGTCTTACATTTTGAATTAATTGCAATAAAAAATACCACATTCTCTAACAAATTTATGTTGTTTTCTTATTTATATTTTCATTCTGGTATTATGGCATATTGGTCTACATAACCCATCTGGGGGTTCTAAATTACCATTTGAATATTCCTATTTTCGTCTAAGATTTTTCAATACACACAGCTAGGCAATCGATTGCAATCAATCCGATAAGAATTTTGCTAATCAGGCCAATCACTAATATTTCTTTCTCACGGAAAATACTTTTCTCGAGAAAAAATTCCTCCAATCACAAATTTCGGGGGAACAAAAAACGTGGTTAAGTGGCATCATCAAATTTCAAAGACAGATGTTTTGTTTATTTTATTAACATTCCAGTCGTAATGAAGCTCTGAGCGATTAAACCACACGCGTCCTTGGCAATTATTATTTAAGTGCAACCAGGTCACTGTTAGTTGATTGGCCTTCGAATGGTTTGCGTCCCACTCTCGCACGTTTTAATGGTCTATCTCGATTAACTGTAACGGGCTACGGTTTTTTATGGAATTTTCCATTACCGCGTGCAACCATTTTTAACAATACTGGTGTAGACCATAAAAACTCTAGGAGTGGATCTTAGGAATTCCACTTTACATACGAATGTATAAAGCGCCTTGCAGTTCCTACAAGAAGCATCTATTCGTGGGATACTCTGGCAATTTGCGTACTGCTATGCTAAAAAAATCCCAAGGAATTTTTGTCTGTGATTGGGCTGAATGTGTTTTTGAAGAGCGTCAAATCAAAAATAGGGGTTCCACAATACCCAAAGTTGCTCTATATATACAAATTAAATTTTATTTTGATTAAAAATAATGAATATTTCCATTATCTGACTCATGTGGTGGTTTCGCAGTAGTTTTTCCGGTCACTCTAATTTTTCAAGACTGTACGGTTTCGCTCCAATGATTTGACGATATTAGCTTTCATGGTTTCTAGATTATTCGCTAAGCATCGGTCGTTAGCTGTACCCCACAATAAAAGTGTAAAGAGGTTAAATCTCAGCTGCGAAGCTATTAAATAACATTGCCAAGAAATCCTACAACACGATTACCGAATTTAATGTGCAAAATATCGATCGTTTGATGAACGGTGTGTCATGGTGCGCCATCCCGCTGAAACCAAGTTCATGTCTTTCATTTTGAGGCCGTATAAAGTCCGCATTTATGGCTTTGTAGTGCTCGCAGAAATGAACTGAAATGGCATTTGCAGGAGCATTTTGAGAAAAATAGGACGATGATGCCTCCCCTCCAAAATCCTCAATAAACTGTTACTCTCTTTGAAAGTATAAGCTTCTCTGTAATTAGATGCCGTCCTTCCGTTGCCGAGTTAAAAATGCAGCTCGCTCAGATGATTTTATGGGCTAATTCGATGTCCGATTGGAGCGTCTGTCAAGACTCAAACAGAAAAGCCGTAACGAAGTTTTTTCTTGGACCGCAGAGGTATGACTATGACTGGTACTCAAAATATTTTGGACAGAAAAAATCTATCAGTGTTAAAACGACATAAGATTTAAAAATATACTAGTATTTAGATCACCCGTTTCATGCATAAATAAACAATAATATGCTGTTCAAATTTTAAAAAAATCTAAAGTTTTTACTCAGTATTGCAATCAAGTGCAATGTGTATTAAATTGTGTAACAGGAAAAGGTCCTTATAGCGGATACAATATGAAATAAGTACCTTTGGATCGCTTACAAGGATCTATTTCTTTTATATTGATCTTATATTTTATATATTTCTCTTATATTATTTTCTTAGATCCAAAGGAATTTTCGTATTAGACTTACGTTCGTAGCAAATTATAAAGAAAAGAATTGAACATAGAAGAAGTTTCGAGGAGCAAAAATAATTGCTAATCAGTTTCAGCCTACACAGGCGGAGCATAACACTGATTTTTTGCCGAAACTTGCTCGTCAGGGCAACACATTTACATTTCCTATGCTATTGCCCAGACTGTGCTTCATCACGGTATATGAATAACGCGCCTACGAGACGATTTATGTATCTCAAAGACATGAGTTTTGCAATTTGTCATGGTATTTTTGTGAGCCTTCCAGGAAGGATAACGCAAAGCAAAACAAAGCGGTTAAGTCTTGACAGCACGCATGAGAATATAAAAAGATCACAAAAACCAATATATTAAATATCTAAAAAAACAAACAGTTGGAAACAAATTATCCAGTTTTGCTCTGTTTCACTTTAAATATTTTTTTCTATAAATTTTTAAACACTTGTAGGCCTTTTGTTTGTAAATGGAATTTTATTGCAAATAATAAATAAACAGTATGTATTTGAATGAAAAGTTACTCTTCTTCTGCTACTCCCAGTTGCTTGATACACGCACAATCATGCATAAATTCCTTTTGTATTTTGTTTAATACTCGTAAATAAAAACTGTTTAACAGAGAGTGGGATAAAGGACACCACAGTCTCTTGTGTACATTTTTTCTATATTATTTTTCATTTATATTTTCATTTTCACTTGTTTATTTCCATTATCTCTCTCCCTAATAGTTAGATGTGTGTGTGGGAGTGTGTGTGGCTGTTCGTCTGCCTTTGTGGTGTGTGTGTAGTTTTTTTTATTCTTTCTTTCGTACACACAATAGGTTTGACACTTTATTTTTAATTTGTCACAAATGTCACTTTATCATGTGTATGAATGTGTGGGGGGTAATCTATTTGAATGTATGTGCTTGTGTTCGTATGAATGTGTGTGCAACGACAGAGACAATTAGAGGAAGTTCATTGTTGTTTATTAAACCTTTTATTCCTAAAGGGAGTTGTTACGAATTTAAATGTGGTTTTAAAATAAACAACGGAAATTAAAATGAAATCAAAATTTATTTAAGTTTTCATAATTTAAAGTTTAAAGGAGGTGCCCTTGCAACATTGCCGAATTAAGAATATTAAAAATAAATAAACCAACTATGGGCGAGCTTCTGTAATGGTGCCTTAGCGGTAGGGGCCAACAGCGCGCAGTGATAAGTTCGTGTGCCAAAATCCTAGAACTATTAAATTTTGTACACAATAAATCGGCCAACAAGAAACAATAGTATGAAAAATATTTATATTTTTCCGTGGCGTTTTGTCATTTGCAGATCGAATGTTGAGGTCTAAAAAATGGAAAAATCGATATTGTAAAATTTAAAATTTTTATACTTTATTTATACTGGGGTTCTATTTAAATTTAATCAGAAGAGAATGTTCGCACAACTTGAGCAAAAACAGCGAGAAACGCATTTTTAAATTGATGTATTTTATGGTGTTTTTTTTTTTAAAGGCGAACTTTGAATAGATGAGAGATATCTTATTTTTATTCATTAGTTTTTCATTTGTAAGTATAAACAAATAAACATTTCATTGAGCTTAAAAAAGTAACTAATATTTTATTCAAAATTAGAACTATTGATTTTTGATTTTATAAGTTTAAAACACCAAAAAGGATTCGGTTGTTACGACGCTTTTATGATTTTGCTCAAGGCCCAGGGTTTTTACAAACACCATGTGCGCACTGTACATCGGAGCAATATATTTACATGATACACTGTACGATAAAATAATTTTTTTTTAGATAATTGAATATTATATCTACAGCTTTCTTTGTATAGTGAAATATAACGAAATTTTTTTAATACAAACTAGCGTCACAAAATCCAATTTTATCCGAAATCAATACGTAATCAAACGGTTTCTGTCGTTTATGTTGAGTTTGAAGCTTTTATGCCTTTGAACAACTATAAATAGTAAACATTGATGTCAAATGTATTTATGTATATGCCACTCCAGACCACTACTTTGCCAACTAAAGAGAGCGTATTTTTCAAAAAATGGAAAAAAGACCCATACAGTGAAGGGTTAGGGGGCTAACCCTTAATGCAAGGATTAAAAGATGTCCTATAACGATTCACTACAAGTACATTAATGGTGGATCAATTTATCTCCACTTTGCCAGATATCAAAATTTTGTTATTGTTTTTGTGAAATTCTTTTTTCAAAATTTTTATCCAACTAATTTTCCAAAATTTACTGTGGAAATCATTTAAAATTTAATTCATTTTAGTACTAAATATATAAATATTTTCTTAAAATTATTAAATATAAATATAAATTATTTATTTGATTCAATATTCGCTTTCTCAATGGTAAGCTTCTTCAAGGATTTGTGAATGAAATTAATAATAACAAATGTTTTGTTAAAATTGTTTAATAAAACACAAGGTTTATAATTTTTTCGTTTTCACTGGAAAGTGAAGAAGCTTAATAAAATATTTAAGTAAGCAACGTGTAAATAAAGTTTCCTCAAAATTTGCATAAAATTAACAGATTCAGCTATATTTTGATAAAATATTATAGTTTAAAGGAACGTGCATATTCGCATCGTACACAATATGCAATAAAAAACCTATTTTGAAAAGTTTATTTCTTACACACAGAAAAAAAATCATTATAAAATCATCTAAAACAAGGTTGATTCAACTAGTTTTGTTAACAAATTTGCTTCATAAGCGTTTGATATTAATTTAACATGATATTAAAGTAAAATAAAAGTTATAGTTATCCACTTTAAAACAACCAGAAATCATGTTGAATTGACGCTGTACTCCAATTGAATCAAAGAGATTGCCATGTCAAATTAACGTTAAGATCCTTACTGAAAAAAATAATTAGAAAATTTATAACAACGTAAAATTCATGTTGAATCAAAATAAATTTATTGTCGAAACAACTATTAAGCCATTTAGAATTAATGTTAAAGCCATATTGAAGTAACAAGAAAAGATATTAAAATTACAACGAAATTCCATGTCAATTTAACCTATTTCCTGTATAAAAATAACATTTATGTAATGTTGTTTAACAATGGGTCAAACCGTTAGTAAAAAGCAGTTAATTAATTTGTTTTCTTTATTCATTTTAAACACATACATATAGCAAATACATTTAGGTTTACAAATATTTGTTTTTTAAATATATTTTAAGATTATTAATTGGAAAAACATATTAAGGTGGGCTTGGGAACTTTGTGTCGTATTTTGAATAACTGGAATGTTTACTATAATATTTCGTCACTAACAAGGTTAGTTTTTTCTCCTCCCGTTGCTAAATTTTCCACAAACCTTTTTAAATCCATATTATCATTGTTAGCTGCAGACATAATAAAAAATTTTATTCACTTAAAATTTATAACACTGCACTTCTGATGCTTAGTAAAGCTGCGGTAGATTGAAACTTGCTGTTTCTTTAATGCTGTAAAGTTGCGGTACTTTTTGAATTTATTGTCTTTTATCATAACTTAATTTCATTGCAAGATGTTTGACGTTGTTTCAACATGTTTCATGTTGTTTTTAAATTTTTTGACATGTTGATTTAACTTAAGCCAACGTTTTTTAATATTTAAAATTTACAAAAGTTTTTTCAAAGTATTCCATTGTCATTTTTAATGTTTATAACAATGTTGATTTTTCAACAGTTAATCTTGTTTCAACTGTATGTAATGTTAATTTTACATGAAAAACTGTAATTATTACTACAAAAACGGAATTTAAAAAATTAAACATTCATTAATCTTATTTTAACTCTGTAAAAGGTAAAATTTAAAATATACAATGTTATTTCAATGTGTTTAATTTTAAATTAACATATTTGAATACTAAATTAACAATTTTAACCATCGATTTAACTTGAAATAATGTTAAAAGAAAATTCAATTGAATTTTTTCCTCATATTAACATTTGTTCATGTTGATTTTACATTGGGTTTTTTGCTGTGTGAACATGGTTTTACGTTACTTATGACGATATATTTTTTTTATATAAAAATGAATATGTGTTTGCTCGGATCCTTTCTAACATATTTTAAACTTTTATATTGTCTTTATTCTAATCAATCTAAAACTGAGTAACAACTTTCATAACTAATTTTGCCCATTCGATATATGGAATCACTGTGCAGCTCTTAAGAGGTGAATACAACAATTTCAACTACAGCTGCCAAATTATTTATGGAGAGGACAATTTTAAATATTCAAACAACACAGGTGTACCGCACTAGCGAGAATAGCAATGATCACCTTAGAATCTCATGTATTCGAGGATCTGTTTGATATCGCAGACATGAAACTGCAACATATAAACAATCCCATGAGCTCAGACTTTGCGGTGAGCATTTCATATTAGAAGAGAACCGTGGCATGATAATGTACAAAGTCTGACACTGACCTTATTTGTATTGACAATTCTTTTTCAATATTTTTCAAAATTACAAAACCGTGCAACGGTTTCTTATAGAAATCACATGCAGTTTTCCTTTGGCATTTTTTCTTTATTAATCAAATGATTTGAAAATTACCAAATCGTGTGGGATTCATTTCACTGCACGTTTATTATATTTTATTCTTTAATACATATTTTTCATTTTCATTTCACATATTTTTGTAAACCACTTTGTTAATATAAGTTTTAATTTATTTTTTTAGTGCGGTAGAAGAGAAAAAGTGATCAAGAATAAATTATTTTCATTATCCTCATTTTGTACCAACTTAAAATTCCACTTAAAAATTGTTTGCATTAATATAAATTCCTTTACTATCAAACAATTTGAAAAGAAAAAAAAAATGAAATTAATTTTTAGAACTGGAACAATTGTTTATATTAAGTGTACAAAAGCATGTAGAATGTACTCTACAAAAGCAAACGTCCATTCGACACAGATAAGAAGTTTAAACGATTTAGCCTTCTGATTTTATATAAAACAAAAAAAAGGGACTTTAAATGCTTATAGTTTTTTTAACGAATACTTTTACATTTTTTGAAAGCAAATTGTTTCTCTTACCAAAAACAAAGTGAAAAACAAATATGCAGCAATTGCTGCAACTGCAACAACAGCAAAATGATAGATAGTACATTCTCGTATACAAGCATTTTATATAGTGTTCATATATTTTATTCCATAGTATATTGTATTGTTGTTTTAAGTATTATCAACTGGAAAAGTGTGTGTTTATACTATATATAATTTAAAATTGCACATTTACGTAGGTGTTGGTTACTGGCTTTCGGTTCCTCTTCCTGATGAGTTTTGCACGTCCATCAAATACAAATAGAAAATTTTTAGCAAATAACATCATGTTCAAGCTTCATGTTGATAATGATGAAGATGAGAACCATGACTCACAAACTAAATCAGTCCATGAACATTTTTTCTCTACATCTCCAACTGCTTAAGTAAATTTTCAACATGTTGCCATCAAAGTGTATGTATAGCTTTCAATATGTTGCATGTCGCATCTCCATGCAGCAGTTACTAGGGCTTGCTGTAATAAATTGTTCAAAAATTCACTTAAACTCATTTCGTATTTGAAATGAGTTAAATTATTCAAGTTAAACATTCAACATTTAAGTAAATATTTGACTAAAAACTTGTGATGTGATTACAAAATTTAAAATTGAAATCGTAGATGTATGAGAAATGTTGTATGTAACTGTGGCTGTGTTCTTTTTTTCTTTCTTTGCGCTTGTGTGTGTGTTGTTGGAGAATACTTGGATGTGCTGTGCAGCTGGTATTGCATGTGTATCTGTTTGAGAAGCATAAAAGGTGTGTAAGTGGCGAAATTTAATTCCAACATATGCAGGATGAGAGTTTGAAGTAGAGATACAGGGTTTTTCAACAAGAACTTTATTTTCTAAAACAAAATAAAAGAAAAAATTTAGATGAAGGTGATTAAAATTTTTATGAATTACGAAGAGAAACTACACCACGACCACCCTGAAAGATGTCGGTTCTTTCATCAAAGTTTTTTATCACTTTTTGGCAAAATGGCGTCTCTATTTCGTTAATAACATCACGGATTTTGAGTTTTAAGGCTGTAATCGATTCGATTGGCTCCGTATAGACTCTGCCCTTAACATAGCCCCACAAAAAATAATCCTGTGGTGTTAAATCACACGATGGCTGGCCACAACAGCTGATTTTTGTGAAATTATGCGATCGGAAAATTTGGTTTGCAATAAATTGATCGTTTCATTGGCTGTGTGACATGTGGCACCGTTCTGTTAAAACCGCATGTCAGTGATATCCACGTAATCAATAATAGGACAAAATTGAGTTTCTAATACCTCACGATAGCATAATTCATTGACAGTTACCGCATTTCCAGCCTCATCTTAAAAAAAAACAGCCCAATCACGCCTTCAGAGCACATAATGCACCATACAGTGACACGTTGAGCATGCAAAGGCTTCTCAATAATCGCTCGAGTATTTTCAGAAGCCCAACTGCGGCAATTTTGGTAGTTGACGTTTTCTGACAAGTTAAAATGGGTTTCGTCTGAAAAAATGATTTCTTTAGAAAAACCAGCGGGTTGTTCCTGAAAGAATTGAGCGAATCTACGGCGATGTGAATGGTTGGTCGGGTTAAAATCCTGCACCAGTTGAATATCAAATCCTTACACATAATTCGCCATGTGGTGGTGGATTTAGATTAGCCCAATTGTTGAGAACGTTGAGGAATTGACAAATTTGGATCGCCTTCAACACTGTGGCTCACGGCTGCGATTTTTGCAGTTGAATGACCCGGTCAAACAAGTGATGGTGTTGGCACAGTTTGTATCGAGCCTGTCAATTGAAATTTAACAACCCATTTCTTAAGAGCGGTCTCAGAAGGACGATTATGTTGCCCGAAAATATCATGATTTTTACGAAATGTAACTTTAACTGAACCATCATTTTCATAGTGGATTTTAATTGTTTTAATGCTATTTTCGAGCGAAATCGAATTCATTGTAACAATTGTTAATTTTTGATTATTTCAATAACCGAGTAATTGTCAAGTCGACTAAAATGAGTACCCTTAAATATTATTTTCATAAAAGACTGTTCTTTAATTAGACTTTAGCAAATAGATTAAGATTACTAAGATTTTGCTTCCTACAAAATATATTTGTTATTCAAGTGATTAAAAAAAATTTAACATTTCTTATGTTTTTTATGAACATATATATAATTTTTAACTTCCCGCTATGGGAAATTACTGAAAATTGCGTTTTCATCAGATTTCCTCGTTTTGAGGTGCTGGGAGTCAATTCTGACTACTTTCGCTATATTTTCCATATGAAAGTATGTATGTGTGTGTATGTATGTAAACATCTCATAAAAAAATAATGGCTTAACAGATCGAAACAGAATCTAACACCTTCTAAAGGCATTCAGCGCACTTATATGTCGTTAAATAATGATCAGATTTAATTTGGTTGATTTTAGGATTTTTACACATAAATTTTTAACTACTTACTTAATCAAGTCGAAATTTTAATGAAATAACGTCGATCCTTGATGGGAAATTTCGAAATATCCTTTTACTATTAGTAGCTTGTGGACTTAAAAAAACACGTTAATCGCTTCCAACTTGATCAAAATCGGTACAAAAGAAATATTAAAACAAAATAATTTTGTTTGAGCAGCACCATAAGTTTTCATTAACTTCCGATAATTATTGAAAAGTTTTTAGATTTTCGACCATCCCATATTTTGTTTTTGTATAATGGTGATAAGTACTTTTGCAGCTTACGCAAAATTAAACGGGAGAATGTGTGCAAAACGATTTTAAGTATGTGAAGCAAAATAATGTCTTAAAATTTTTTTAGCTGGGAGGTCTTCATTCCTTGAATGCTACAAGCATTTGACTGTTAAGGACAAATTATAATTGGGATGTGTTTTTTCTTGTAAAACTGTTTTCAACCTTTTTTTTTAATATAACGTAGTCTTAAATCGCCATATCCACATGCATTTATCATTCAAAAATATTTTCAGCCGCGAACAATATTTCTTTAACTATAAACTTATATGTCATCCCTTTATTCTTATTAAACACGCTTATGATATCAGAAATATGAACTAAGAAGATCCAAGCATAATGTACCATAAAATTTACATGTTACACATACATATGTATGTGTATGTAAGTAATGTATGCGGTTGCATGCATTTTCCTATGCTTAGTTGTATAATTATTTTATAGATCATTACTGGTTAAAGTCATAATTATATTTTATGCCTGTAACAACATGACGACAGACACAAATTATGATCACTACTAAATTATTTGCACCAACAAACCGTGGCAAGATGATAAAAATATAAACTGTTCATTAAAACATTATTTCAAGATGCAACTGTAGTTGGTTTACTTACTACAACACCCAGCAACTGCAACATTAGTTGTTGCGTTTTATCTTTGCATATTTAAGACATAAAAAATTGAGGGTGCAGAAAACATTACATAGCAAAATGCATATTTTGTACATATCACAAGTATTTGCTGGTGTTTCTTTATTCTTTGTAAATATTTGTGGATATGAGTATATAATATTTTAAAGATATATTACATGCGATTATATTCTCACATTTTGATTACAATATGTTGTTCCGAATCAGGAATTGCTAAAGACAGCAACAACCCAATGAATTTTAAATTTTTATCATGAAATTCCTTAAATCACATACGAAAGGTTTCCTTAAAAATTACCTTACGGGGAGAATGCAATTCTGTGATTATTTTTGCAGCATCATACATTGCTTTACTTATCATATAGTGTAAAAAAAATACTCTGCATCAGAAGGAAATATATTACCTTCTCTTTGACAAAAAAACGATCCGTATACATTTTTGTAAGAAAAAAATTTCTTTGAGCAGCATTCCAATTTTATGTGCGCTGAGTTGTTATCAGAGGCCCCAGTCAAGCATGAATTGGGTTATGTCAGGCTATGCATGACTAAGAGGGAGCTTTGTCTCGAACACGTAGACTCTGGACTTCCCAAACTACAGTGGAATTTACTGCTCACTTTTTTTAAATGTGTTCTGTTAAAAATGCATTTACTATAATTACAATACCCCAAATTTAAAGCAAATTCTATTTATAGTAATTTCATAAGCCTTGCTAAAGCTGTCTTATCTTCTGGTATTGCTCCTGCGACAATCCTCTGTGCCAACAACTTTTAAATGCAGTACTGCGGGTCTTAGAGGTTCCATAACCACGTTCAGGGAAAGATAAACATTTTAAATTGTAATTAATGTTTGTAAGCAGTGATTTCAGATATGGTGATTTATCGCCAAACGTGGCGATAACATTTTTTTTCGGCGATGGAAATTTTTTGAAATGGCGATTGGCAATTTACTTGGCGATATTTGCACTCCTTAGCGATATTTTTAACTATATCTTTATGATTTCAATAATGTTAAAAATATGTCATTTTTTCCAAGGAATTTATTCGTACAGGCGGTGCTAAGTCCCGGTGTTCTATATTTTCCTGTTAAAATCGACTTTCTGGCAGCTTTTTTTACATTCAAGTCTGATTAATAAAGTATGTGATTCGGCGAATTAAAGCAAATTAAATACGTATACGTCTGCCTTGCGTATTAATATGAGCTTCACAATGCTTTACTTATAATAGTATGAATATAGATAATAAACATATGTTGCAACACATTCGTTGAAATTAAGGATGCCAATCGGGACTGGTTTTCGCGAATACCGGGATTTGGGATATCAAAAAAGCAAACCCCGGACTTTCGCAATTTTTCGGGATCCCGAAATTCTGAGATTTTTAGAAATTCAGATTTTTTAACATTAAAAGTCTTTTTATAGATATTGAAACAAAAAATTTAAAATAAAGTTCTATTAACGCGAAAGCTTAATAAAAATGCACCGTTGTAACATTCAACAATATAAATATTTATAAAAAAAACGCCTTTGAAAAAGGTTCACAAACAAATGTTTTATAATTACATAGTGAAATATATTAATTTTATATATTAGAATATAACAAAACTATTTAGTATTCATAAAAAACAATATGCAAAACAAAGTTTCAAAAAACTCAAAAATGTTGCATAAATCGTTATTCTTTCTGTAATTCGTTTGTGAAGAGACTTTTCCAGTTCTTGGCTTAATTTGCTTTCCAGTTTTGATGCTTCTTTTATCATAAAAGAAAGCACAGGATCTGCTTTCCAAAGATTCATATCGATTTGACATAAGGTGTTTAATTTTGCAGTACTCTCGCTACAAAACTAAAGGAAATATATGTACGAAGGTATGTACATATATTTTGTGGGTATATGTGTGCATATATATTATTGGGTACTTACTTCTGTGTGTAGAAGGGAACACGTGAGGATTTCTTTAGGGATTTAAATATGTATGTTTGTGGGGGGTATATACATACATAAAGTCAATTGGCAGAAATCTAGCTTAAATTTAGCCAATATGCTTACTAACACCCAGCTGTCCAAACTTCTGTCGCTGGAGGCAAGGAGGGGATCTTCAGGAGGGGGATACCTGGCTCTGCTGGGAATAAATTAATAAAACAAATGTGTTCTTCAAAACAAACTTACATATGTAGGTATATAATTTATTGATTTCAAGGTGTTGAGTTGTTAACACGTCAAGTGTCTATCAGTAAGTGAGATTACATTAGATTTTGAAAAGGTATGCTGCCCAAATTATAAGAATTAGTCCCAAAAAGGAAATTTTTCAGTTACAACAAAATTATTTCGTTAAGATAAATGTTCGTTCAAAGATGCTAATTCACAATAATTAAATGCAGCGTAAATAATTTTGGTAATCATTAAAAATTCATATAAAGTAGTAAGTATAATCGTTTTTTTCCAAAGTTTTGAATAAAGAAAAATTAATTAAGTAAAATTCATGACAAAAATATATAAATTGCTGTTTTGTTGAAAGGCTTTTAAACATTCTGGCCGCCTTGGCCAATATGGCCAAACCACTATAGAGTCCTTTGAAGGCGTTGCAGGGCCCGTAGCGCTCCTTGCAAAATACGTTTGGGGCTCGGCGAACGCTTAGTTGACCGATCTCTCTTGCGTTTGGAGGACCTCTCAATATTGTTGCATCTCGGATGATTAGGCAAAGTTAAGCGGTCTTGCACTCGCAATGGCCTTGCGCTTTCTGCTGATTGCCGGTTGACAGGTCTGGAGCGATGTGACGTCGTCGTGGTAGATGGTTGTTGGATCGTCCTTTCTGTTGCACCATGTCTTGGCTTATGGAGTAGGGTGTGGTGCGCCCACCCACACTTCTGGCATACCTCAGATGATGTACATTCCTCGGTCTTATGCGATCTTGCCAGGCAATTTCGGCAGTAACCATAAATTCGGACCTTATACTGGCGTTCGTCAATGTCCATGTCGAGGAATCTCTTACAGAACCTGAGGGGATGAAAACGTTTACACAAACGGCATTGATGTATTTGGGGGTTTCTTGGTGCCCTGTGGGATAAAAGAGATTATTAGTAATAATACTATGAAGGAAGGAGCGTACTATAATTCGTAGGAAGAAGTGGGAAGTAAGTGTCGGGAGTGTTGGATTGTATATTCGTATATGTAAATTTAGAGAACAACTATCAAAGATTGTGAAAGGGTAAATTAAAAGAATACGCAAATTTATTTACGTTTCAGTAGCTATACTTATGACAGGTAGAACGCAAAGTTTATTTATTGCTCGAGTGACCATTCCCGCTTGGGTTTTTAGGTCCGCAACTCGAACAAGACCGTCGTTTCCAAAGTAAATTTTGATGATTCGAGCTAATCTCCACTCGTTGGGGGGAAGGAGATCATCCTTAATGACCACAAGTTGTCCTTCGTGAATATTTTCTTGTGAATGTTGCCACTTGTATCTTTTCTGTAAATCCTTAAGATACTTTGGGCAAATTGGTGATGCAAACATTTTAATTTTTTCCAACGATCTCGAAGGGACAGGGATTCTTTGGGCACCTCAGGAAGGGCGAGCAGAGGAGCTCCACGAAGAAAGTGTCCGGGAGTAAGTGCGAGTAGTTCGTTGGGATCGTCTGATATAGGCGACAAGGGTCTTGAATTCAGGACGGACTCAATTCGGGTTAGAAGGGTAGTGAACTCTTCAAACGTATATTTACTATTTTGTGCCACTCTTTTAAAGTGCATTTTGAAGGATTTTACACCCGCTTCCCACAATCCTCCCATGTGTGGTGCATTTGGGGGGATGAATGACCACTGAAGACCTTGAGAAGCGTATTTTTCTGCAATGTCATGAGAAGTACATTGGATGAATGCTGTGTATTCACCATGAAACGAGCGTTCTGCACCAACAAAGTTAGTTCCGTTATCGGACATGACCTTTTTGGGTAATCCTCGGCGTCCCACAAATCGAGTGAAGGCGGCTTGGAAACAGCCGGTGGTTAGATCTGAACATAATTCGAGGTGTATGGCTTTCGTGCAGAAGCAAACGAAAACGCAGACATACCCTTTATGATACGGAGCGTTCCTCACAATGGAGGTTTTAATGGAGAATGGGCCGGCGAAATCTACGCCAGTGAAAGTGAAGGGCAAGGAAAAAGAACTTCTCTCTAATGGGAGAGCTGCCATCAACTGAGACTTTACCTCCTTTTTGTACCGAATGCACGTGAGACAATTCCTGATACAAAATCTAAGGGCTGTTCTTAGTCGTGGCACAAAATACTCCCCTCGAACTACTCTTAACATTAGACTGATTTCTGCATGCATGAGGAGATTATGTGTATAGAGAATATAGAGCTTGCAGAAAGTTGACTTCACCGGAAGAATGATTGGGTGACGTTCATTAAAGGGAAGATCGGAGTTGGAAATTCTACCGTTTGATCGAATAACCTTATTTTCATCAAGGTATGGGTGTAGCGGATATAGAGAACTTTTCTTAGAGACCGTTTTATTTTTGAGAAGGGAACAGATATCTTCATTATAGTGTACAGTCTGGGTTATATGAATTAATTTGTACTTTGTATTGGAAAATTCTTTACAATTGATTGGTCGAACCCGTTTGATTAGAGACGATACGGACTCCGCTGAGGACATCCTTTTTACCGAGGCCGTGAGAGCTGGTTGGGATTTTGGCGTGTTTAGTGCCGCTCCTTTAATAGCCTCGAGGAATCGAAACACATAAGTCATTACCCTTACAGCCTTGTCCCATTTGGAAAATCGATCTAAAATATCCCCACTTCCGACACCACAATCTTCGCCTCTGTCGGCAGTGAATGAGTAGAACAGGGTTGCGCTTTGCTTAATTTCCAGGGAATGTTCCTTTAATATTATGGGCTTTGGCCATTCCTCGGGTGTTTTTTGAAGCCAGATTGGCCCATTCCACCATAGAGAACTTTCGAGGAGTTGAGGAGTGTCGCAACCTCTAGACCCCAAATCGGCAGGATTATCACACGATCTTACGTGTCGCCATTGAACATTTCCAACATTTCTTATTATTTGTGCCGTGCGATTGGCGATATATGTTTTCCATGTATTAGGGGGCTTTTCTAACCATCCTATGACGATCGAAGAATCAGTCCAAAGGAATAGCTCATAGTTATGAAATGGCATTGAATTAACGACTTGTTTGATTAATTTAGACAACAGAACTGCTCCGCAGAGCTCTAAGCGCGGGAGGCTTACTGGATCAATGGGGGCGACTTTCGTTTTTGAAGCGAACAAGTGAGACATAATTGATGAGTCTACCTGGATTCGAAAGTAAATTACCGCACAGTAGGCTTTCTCCGACGCATCACAAAATCCGTGAATTTGAATCAAGCGAGCAGGAGCGAAACCAATCCAACGTGGGATTTTTAGGGTAGAGATTGTGGGAAGATTTTCGATGAATTTATTCCATCTTTCCAATGTGGTGGGCTTAACGTTTTCGTCCCAACCGGTTCCATCCAGCCAGAGTTGTTGAAGGATAATTTTTGCTTGAATTATTATGGGGGAGATCCATCCAGCTGGGTCGAAAAGTTTCGCAACATTGGAGAGAATTTGTCTTTTAGTTATGACGGTGCTTGGGGAAACAGCTTCAATCGTGTAGGAGAAGGAATCCGAAAGTGCGTTCCATTGAATTCCCAGAGTTTTCGTAGCACTTGTTTCTTTAAATTTGAGAAAGTCAGTATCTAGTATATCTTCTTTCGGGACGGATGCTAAAATTTCGGAAGAATTGGAGGTAATCTTTTTCAGTGGGAATCCTGCGGATTTCAATGCTAGAATGACTTGAGACAAAGATTCAATGGCTGACTGTTTATCATGGGAGCCTGATAATATGTCGTCTACGTATATATCTTTCCGTAAAATATAAGCTGCTTGAGGGTAGAGCTCTTCAGAGTCATGCGCTAGTTGCAGAAGTGTCCTAATGGCTAAATATGGGGCACAATTCACTCCAAAGGTTACGGTTTCCAAAGCATAGTCCTGAAGGGATTCATTTGGGGTCTGACGAAAGAGGATCCGTTGGTACTGTATATCTTCTTTTGCAACAAGAATCTGTCGATACATCTTCTCTATATCGCCATTAAATACATATCTATATATTCTCCACTTCAAAATTAAACTCATTAAGTCGGCCTGTAGGGTAGGGCCTACATGAAGCATGTCGTTGAGGGAAAATCCGGAGCTTGTTTTCTTAGACGCATTAAAAACTACCCTTACTTTCGTGCTCTTACTTTCTGGCTTAACCACCGCGTGATGTGGCAAGTAGAAGGATCTGTAACCGTGTGGAGACACATTTTCCGCTGACACTGTGGGTTGCATGTGACGCAACGTTATGTATTCTTGTAAGACTGCTTTGTAGGTTTCTGTCAATTCTGGCTTTTTGTAAAGGGACCGTTCCATACTAAAATATTGTGCTTTTGCAAGGGATCGGGAAGATCCGAGACTTATTTCAGTTGGGAACTCAGATTTAAATGGCAGTCTAACCACATAGCGACCGTCATTATTCCGATAAGTTGTGCGGTGATATAGGGATTCACAAAATGTGTCTTCTTCCGATTGTTGACGTTGAGAAGGGACTTCCTCTTGCTCCCAAAACTTCCTTAATTGATCGACCAGCGGATCGTTCATTACTTCGGTCACGCTAATCGAAAACACAGATAGGGATTCAAAGGTGACAGGGCCACTAATGACCCACCCGAAAATAGTGGATTGTGCCATTAGAGATGAAGAAATGGTTTTAGTACCTTCGAGGAAAATTTGAGGAAGAATATTACTTCCGATTAACAAATCTACGCGATTGGGCAAGTAGAAGTCTGGATCAGCGAGATCTATCGTTTTAAAGGATGCGAAGGGGATATTAGAATGAGAAAGTGAAAAACTAGGCAACATCTTAGTGATTTTGGGAACAACTATAGCCTGTACATCAACATGGCGGTTAAATTTGTCAGAGTACAATGTAAATGTGCAGAGAGAGTTCGAGTGACCTACAACTTGACCTCCCATTCCATGTATTTGGAACGACCTGTTTTCTATCGGGAGCATAAGTTGTTGTTGAAGCTTCTTAGATATGAATGTTTTTTCAGAGCCCTGATCAAGAAAAGCACGCGCTTTAAAGTTTTCGCCCTGGTGATTAATATTCACTATTGCTGTGGGAAGCAATGTAGTTTCGTTGGCGCTTGCGTTGTCAATATTAGCGACATGAGTCGTGGTTGGTAGTGCTCCTCTTGCTCTACCTTGAGCTGAAGTTTCAGGCCTCTGATTGTCACGATAATTTGGAGAACTGGAACTATTGCTATCACGTTTTGCAAAATGCAATAAGGAATGGTGGTTTTTCTTACACTGCGAACAGGAGAAATTACTCGGGCAATCACTACGCAGATGAGTATATGCTAAGCAGTTGAGGCAAATTCTGTTTTCGGCAACGAATTGGTTCCTGACCTGGGGACTTAAATTCAAAAATTGAGAGCAATTTTTTAAAGCGTGGTTTGCGCTACACATTTTACATAGATGCTGGGAATTTTCTGGTTTTGACGTGTTGTTTCTGCTATTCACCTCCTTCTTTTTTCCGTTATAATTTGACTCTTGGTTTCGAGATTCCAAACGTTCGACTACTTCGCATCTGTGCGAGAGAAACTTATCTAACTTCTCCCATTTAACTAATTTCTTGTGGGATGCTAGGGACTGTTCCCACAATGATAGAGTTTCCATTGGGAGTTTGCTGGCGCAAAGCATAATAATAAACGGATCCCATTCACCTATTGGGACATCTTGAGCCTTTATTGCGGCTAAGCAATCGTTAATCGTGCTTTGGAGGGTTTGCAAAGCTACGCTACTTTCGACCGAAATTAGGGACAGATTCAAAAGAATCTTGAGCTGATTCTCGACCAAAATTCTTTGGTTCTCATACCGGTCTTTCAACGCTTCCCAGGCAATGGTGAAGTTATCAGAGCATAACTTATATTTTCTTATGATCGCTCCTGCTTGTCCTTGCACTTTCAACCGCAAGTGATACAGCTTTTGTACCGGTGGTATTCGGGGATTATCGATATATACCGCGGTAAACATGTCTCGGAAAGACGGCCATTCCTCATAGCCACCGTAGAAGACATCTGTATCACATGGAGGGACATTGACGTGTGAAAAACTGGTTTCATTCCAAGATGGATCACGGGATTGAGCGGGTGTATTCGTTATAAACGACTTTTGTAAGTCCAGCATCTTTGCTTTGACTTGGTGATAATTCTGTGTGCAGGTTGCGTATTTTCCTGCGGCTGAGTCTAAAACACTTTTTTCTACTTTACCATCCTTATCGATGCGAAGGGATCTGTAGGATCTTTGTACGCTCCACCAACGATCGTTAAGATCTTGAAGATGCACTTCGAGGAGTGAATCTGTTATTTCATCAGTGGGCATAACATTAAACTGAGCGCAGAAGGTGACAAAGTCGTCTGAATCAAATAAAAATTCCTCTGCCATTTTGGGAAGGGTTTGGGATCTTGTTTTCGTAATTTTGGTCAATTGAAACTATTACCGAAGGAACAAGTGAAGAGTGTTGATTGGTAACTATAAGATTTATTTCACCAAAATGTTCACTGGGTTCTTCAAATATTTTCTATTTTTTAACTGACACTCGAGAGAAACTTTCTATTTCAGGAATTTTACAATGGCAATTATTGTGGAATGTGCTAGTGTGAGAGAGATTCACGGACCAAAAATACTTCGATTTCTTTCAAGCAGTGTTTGTGTATCACTGCTTTGTAACAAATAATTCAATAGCGATTACCCCTTTTAGCTTTACTATAAAAAAATCTTTTAACTCAGGAATGCAAAGTTTCGTTATATAAATAAAGAACAGCGGGGATTTGCGGAAATTATTTGGAGAAATAAATGGGATTTGCGAAGTTTAATTTAGACACTTTAATATTTCTTAATATTTGCGAGGATTTATGTATTTGTATAAAATGTTTATTTATTTATATAATAAATTTATGTAATAATATAACAATATAGTAAAATAATATAATAATGGCATATATGAAGCGCTTAAATATTTATAAATATTCACGGGGATCTGCGAATTGATGTTGAGAATTAGTTTTAATTGTAAACTTTTGCTGGGAATTTCGAAGTTTAATTTACGATTTAAGCACTTGTACTATTATTTACTATTCGCAGGGCTTGCGAATTTGTTTTGGATTTTATTTTTAATATTAAACGTTCGCTGGGATTTGCGAAGTTTAATTTGGAGTTTAAGCACTGTAATATTCGCGGGGATTTGCGAATTCCTAAAGAGATTTTACTTTTAATATTAAACGTTCGCTGGGATTTGCGAAGTTTAATTTAGAGATTAAACACTTAGGTATATTTTAATATTCGCGGGGATTTGCGAATTATTAAAGAGATTTTACTTTTAATATTCGCGGGGATTTGCGAATTCCTAAAGAGATTTTACTTTTAATATTAAACGTTCGCTGGGATTTTGCGAAGTTTAATTTAGAGATTAAACACTTAGGTATATTTTAATATTCGCGGGGATTTGCGAATTCTTTAAGGGCTCTCACTTTTAATATTAAACGTTCGCTGGGATTTGCGAAGTTTAATTTAGAGATTAAACGCTCTAGTATATTTTAATATTCGCGGGGATTTGCGAATTATTAAAGAGATTTTTCTTTTAATATTCGCGGGGATTTGCGAATTCCTAAAGAGATTTTACTTTTAATATTAAACGTTCGCTGGGATTTGCGAAGTTTAATTTAGAGATTAAACGCTCTAGTATATTTTAATATTCGCGGGGATTTGCGAATTATTAAAGAGATTTTACTTTTAATATTCGCGGGGATTTGCGAATTCCTAGAGATTTTACTTTTAATATTAAACGTTCGCTGGGATTTGCGAAGTTTAATTTAGAGATTAAACACTAGTGTATTTTAATATTCGCGGGGATTTGCGAATTTATTTAGAGATTTTAGTTTTAGTATTAAACGTTCGCTGGGATTTGCGAAGTTTAATTTAGAGATTAAACACTAGTGTATTTTAATATTCGCGGGGATTTGCGAATTTATTTAGAGATTTTAGTTTTAGTATTAAACGTTCGCTGGGATTTGCGAAGTTTAATATACGTGTTGAACACTTGTTTCGACAAAAGGGTTTGTAAATTTTCCCCGTTTTTAATAAAATAATCAACCGATTTCACTGTTGGCTTTTTCAATACAAAAATATATATAGGTCAATCTGGCAGCTCTCTTTCGCTGCTACTGATTTAACACAAAGCTTTTGGTTTTTATTTACAAAGCTTTATGATGTTTTTGTGTGTGTGGTTGAAGAGAAATTAAGTAAATTTTGTATTGTTTCTACGTACCTTGTAAAAGAAAAGCAACTCCCGTACTTTCGTAGTATAATTGTTCTGTATATTTTCCTGCTTCTGTTCTTTGGTATGAATAGAGCTGTCAAAACCAATTGTTGCAGACTCCACTTTTTGCAGATTTATATTCGCACTTGTTTAGCTTTGTATGTAAGAGAATTTAACGAGAGAAAGCTATATCACTTATTAATGAGAAAAGCTCTGCAAAATTGAGCACAAAGAGAACGCGATCGCCTGTGTGTGGAGACTTTTCTCTTGTTGGTTTTAAATTCTTCACGAAAGGTGGTGGTTTTTTCGACACTAACAAAATGCACCAACGTTGCGGTATTTTATTTACGTGTGTTTTGTTTTTGGATTTTGGACACTGATTTCAGTTTTAAGCAATTTTATGTTGTTGTTTTTTATGTTAAATGTGGATATTTTTCCCGTTTTTTAACTGTAACTTTTTCACTAATTTAACTTTTTGCTTTTCATATAAATACATACTACATACATTTTTATAACAAAATTTTTTTTACACTGTTTCTTTTCAACTTAAGGTTTTTTGTTAATTTTTGGTTTTTTCCTTAAAATCAAATTTGTTTCTTGAATTTCTTTACTTATCCTTTCCACATTTTCTAAATTGCTTTTTCTTTCACCAATTTCTTGAACTTTTTTATGTACAAACTCTTTTTTCTTTGCTTCTTTACAAATTATGATTGATTTTTATTTTTTTTTTAAAGAATTTTTGGTTTTTTTGTAAATTTTTTGCGTTTTTTTTAATGAATTTTCTAACTAATTTCTTCAAATTTTCATGTACATACATATGTACATACATAAGTATGTATGTACTGTTAAAACACTTCACTGGTTTGATACACTAGCTTTTCAAATTTGATTGTTTGCATTTAATTCTTTTTGTTACACATTTGCCTTTGTTTTTAATTTGAATTTTTTCTTATTTGTTAATATTTTCCTCGATTTAGTTTTTGCTTAACCTTTTGCTTGTTCAGCTTAATACCACGTACTGACCATGCATGAAGGGAAGAATTTTTTACATCTGCAGATTTATTTTTATACATATGTATGTATATTTTTTGTTTTTGAATCTTATATTTTCTTTAAAGAAGAGAGAGAGTGAGTGAGCTTTTGGACTGTAATTTCACAGGTTGACCGTGGTAACATGAATTAGAGGCTCAGAAAAGGACCATGTTTAATTTTGCAGTACTCTCGCTACAAAACTAAAGGAAATATATGTACGAAGGTATGTACATATATTTTGTGGGTATATGTGTGCATATATATTATTGGGTACTTACTTCTGTGTGTAGAAGGGAACACGTGAGGATTTCTTTAGGGATTTAAATATGTATGTTTGTGGGGGGTATATACATACATAAAGTCAATTGGCAGAAATCTAGCTTAAATTTAGCCAATATGCTTACTAACACCCAGCTGTCCAAACTTCTGTCGCTGGAGGCAAGGAGGGGATCTTCAGGAGGGGGATACCTGGCTCTGCTGGGAATAAATTAATAAAACAAATGTGTTCTTCAAAACAAACTTACATATGTAGGTATATAATTTATTGATTTCAAGGTGTTGAGTTGTTAACACGTCAAGTGTCTATCAGTAAGTGAGATTACATTAGATTTTGAAAAGGTATGCTGCCCAAATTATAAGAATTAGTCCCAAAAAGGAAATTTTTCAGTTACAACAAAATTATTTCGTTAAGATAAATGTTCGTTCAAAGATGCTAATTCACAATAATTAAATGCAGCGTAAATAATTTTGGTAATCATTAAAAATTCATATAAAGTAGTAAGTATAATCGTTTTTTTCCAAAGTTTTGAATAAAGAAAAATTAATTAAGTAAAATTCATGACAAAAATATATAAATTGCTGTTTTGTTGAAAGGCTTTTAAACATAAGGCTTCAACTGTTGCATTTATAGGATTCAAAATATCTTTTAATTGTTTGATAAATCAATTAAAAACTTCTTTACGGGTATTTTAAATTCATGAAATCGTTGGCACATGTCGAAAAGAGCATTCCACTTAGTTTTGCAGTCTAAAATAAGTTTAAGTTCTTTACCTTTCTCCTCTTTAACATATTTTTGTACAACTTCGTTTTTGGTTGGTGACTTTCTAAAAATTTTGGAAATTTTTCTGACCTTATCAATTACTGTTGAAATCCGAAAGTGATCAGTCTAATCAGTTTTCATTTCTCTTTTATAAAAATCGAAAAATTCAAACATTCTGAAGATGATAATTCTTTTGCGATAAGTTTTTCATTTGGTTTGTAAAACACATCCAAAATAACCAGATGCGAGGCAAAGTTGTTCCTTTGGTGCAATAATTTTCTCAATTTTTTGCATTGCAGAGGCGCCATCAGAATTCTATGTTGTGGACCTGAAATAAAAACAATAATATTTTGCTAATTTGATTTCTGGATGACTTACTTTGCAAAGTTTGCAATTTGCATTTGGTGCACCAGTAGAATCAACTAGAAAATAAAACCACACCGATCTTTTGGTTTTGTTTTGTGCATTTCAAAAGACATTTTTTCTGCAATTTATTTCCTTTAATTATTTCAATACATTAAAATTTGTTTATAATTGTTAGACGCACTTGTACAGAAAAATGAATATCCTTCCCACGGTGAATATAGACGAAAATCATGATGAATTTGCTTATAAAAAAAGGCAAAACGAATTTAATAAGCAATTTCTGGATTGAATGAAGGCCGAAAATCCCGGGATTAAAAAATTCAAATCCCTGTATTTATTATTCGCTGATACCGGGATTTTCTGGATCGGCATTTCGGGATTGGCATCCCCAGTTGCAACCGAAGATATATTAGTCAGATTTAATTCGAAACAAATGTATCTCGGTAAGGATAGAAACAATAATAATGATAATGAAAATAATGAGTATGAAAGTTTAGAGGGAACAATTGATATGTGTACTTAATCACACGTTTAAGTAAACGTTTGTTGCAAGATTTAAATGGCAATTTTGATCTCCATGTTCCAGTTAAATTTATCATGTTTAGATTGATCTTTTGAAATAACTTATATTTGAGTATGTTTTATATGCCAGTATATTTATATCTTATAGTAAACCAATGTACCTTCTATAAATGAACTGTTGTTAATGTAAACACTTTTCTTAATTTTTCCTAAACAATATATTTTTTACGTTTTACGATAGTATTGCATACTGAATTTCAAATTTAACAATATTTGTTATGCAATTATAAAATAAAGAGATTTTTTATACCTCAAATTTAATGTTTTATTTTATTGGAGATATTTGGCGCACTTGTACAGAAAAATGAATATCCTTCCCACGGTGAATATAGAAGAAAATCATGATGAATTTGCTTATAAAAAAAGGCAAAAGGAATTTAATAAGCAATTTCTGGATTGAATGAAGGCCGAAAATCCCGGGATTAAAAAATTCAAATCCCTGTATTTATTATTCGCTGAATACCGGGATTTTCTGGATCGGCATTTCGGGATTGGCATCCCCAGTTGCAACCGAAGATATATTAGTCAGATTTAATTCGAAACAAATGTATCCCGGTAAGGATAGAAACAATAATAATGATAATGAAAATAATGAGTATGAAAGTTTAGATGCAACAATTGATATGTGTACTTAATCACACGTTTAAGTAAACGTTTATTGCAAGATTTAAATGGCAATTTTGATCTCCATGTTCCAGTTAAATTTATCATGTTTAGATTGATCTTTTGAAATAACTTATATTTGAGTATGTTTTATATGCCAGTATATTTATATCTTATAGTAAACCAATGTACCTTCTATAAATGAACTGTTGTTAATGTAAACACTTTTCTTAATTTTTCCTAAACAATATATTTTTTACGTTTTACGATAGCATTACATACTGAATTTCAAATTTAACAATATTTGTTATGCAATTATAAAATAAAGAGATTTTTTATAGCTCAAATTTAATGTTTTATTTTATTGGAGATATTTGGCGATATTCGACAGGATAAAAATAAATCTGACAACACGGTTTGTAAGTAATTAGTAGAACTTATATTTGTATGCATTGATATAAAATATTCCTATCCATATATACATTTTAAATTGTGTCAAAAATAGTTCCAGAAATCGATCTTTACAAAGATCATTTTAAAATCGATCGATTTCCATCAAATAGCCGAATGAAATATTTCTAAATTTATCAGTAAAAATTAAGTACACAGCACTCTGCAAACGATTTCCAAAAAAAAAATTATATTTTTTTATTGGTGCATTTATTTTACGATAATATCTGAAAAGTAACCGAAATACAGCAATTATTTTAAATAACGGTGGCGGGGCGCTTAATTTAAATTCTTCATAAATATTTATTCAAACTTCTGTGCACGTTCCATTTTTTAAATTTGATGCATAATTTGCATGATTTTGAAGTAACAAAATTATAATATTTCTATTCAATAAAAACTTTTCCTTAAAAAAATCACTTTTTGAAATGAATTAAGGCAGACATTCAAACATAATTTTCCGTATTTATAAACTTTTGTAAATAATTATTCAAATTTATATTAAAACCAAAAGAAGAAAATCAAAGGCAGCAAAAACGCAACGTAGACATTTTAAAGAAAATGAAAAAAAATTAAAATAAAATTTTGAATTAAAAACGGCAACATCATGAATCTTAAAGGGGGCAGAGGAAGAAAGACTAAATAAATTTACAACATCTGCAATTTGCCAGGCGTCTGGCAATTTGACAAGAACTTCACCGCATTTTGTATTTCTTACTTTCTGGCTGCTGCTCTTTCTTCTTTCTTTTCTTTCTTTTGCAGTTTCCATTTAGCTGTTTTAGCGTTTCTGTTGTTGTTGTTGTTATTATTATTTGTGTTTTGCGTTCTACACTTGTTTGAGTGTGTGCAAGTGGTGTTTAAATGAATGAAAGTGACATTTCATTTCTTTCTTTTTTTTTTTGTTTTTTCTTTCACGTTTGCGTGTTTTTGTAAAAGTTGTTTTTATTGTAAATATTCTTATAAATTAAAATAAAAACAAAAAAGATTTAAAATTATAACATCTGTATTATACCAACCGTATAGTCAGCGTGTTGCTGCATTTGAAAATAAATATTTTCATATAAATCTGGCCGTTTTGCGGTTGGTTGTTGTATACATTTTCGTTTTGGTTTTATTTCGAATTCACTTCATTTGGTGTATTGGAGGGCTTAATTAAAATTGCTACAAATTTAACAAAGTGACATTTAACAATTTATTTTGTTTTCAAGAACTGAACTGTACAGAATTGAATTGCATGTAATGCAAAATTAATTAAACTTCAAGTATGAAAATTGCCAACTACAAAAACATATTGTGTTCAATTAATATGACTTGACTGGTTGTTTATGCTTTCCTCTGCTAAATTTTTATGGTATAAGAAAAATTTAAATTGCTCTTCAAAGGGCTGAAACTATATTTAATTGAAATGGTTTTTTTTTTTTGGAACACAATAAGATTTGGCGTAGCAAAAATAATATGTATTAAAGAAATAGATGAGGCAATGGAAAATTGGAAAATGTTTATTTAGTGTTTAAACGAATGCAAGACACCGCAAATAAGGAAATGCGTTGTCGCACAGAAAATATGTACACCTTTTCTGATTTTGTTCTTCTGAAAAGAGAAGTAACAACTCCAGCAATTAATGTCTACCAAGCGTTTTACCTTCTTTGGGAAAGGGATAGTGTAGAAACCCCGAAAGCTTAATTAATTCTTTTACAATTTCGTACACTCCAAACAGGGATAACAATTTTAATTACCAATATCAACTTGTTCAATATTTCGAATTACCACAATTAGGTATACATACGTACATTTTGATTTCAAACGCCCCTACTAACTCAGAACATTTTCTCGAAGTACTCCAGGAATATATAAGATGTATTTTTATTTTTTGAAAAACAATTTAAATATTTTAAATTCAGTTTTTGTTTTCTTATTTTCGTGAGCTGAATTTTCAGTAAATCAGGCTTGAGCCCGTTATTTCAAAATAATTTTTATTAAAAATGAAATACAAAATATTTTTGTGAATTCTAACAACAATGAAACACAAAGAAATAATATTGGCGCATATGTTTGTGGAGGCCGCAGCACACTTTTAGCGCGGTTCATACGTTTTCTAATTCCGTCAGTTCCTTAACTATTTTATTTAATAAAATATTTTTAATTTTATTTCTTTTGTTCCTTAACCGATTATCTACCATCTTGAAAATTTTTTTTATTTCTTTAATGAGATTTATTGGCCTTCATTGATTTTGTGGCTTTATATAAATTTGACAATTCATTTGACTAATTTTTGCCATTCAAGTAAAATAACCACACAAAAAAATTTAACGGCTTCAAGTCGCATGATCTTGGTGGCCAATGGAGGTCACCAAAAAGTGAAATTACGATTTCTAGATATTTCTGATGCAATAAACAGCGTTGTCACCTTTTTATAACCAAAACGCGCTAAATCATGGCGTTAACAGATATTTATAACCAAAACCCGCTGTTCCCAAACGCGCTAAGTTAAATTTTGATGAAAGTCGATGCATATATTAGAGAAAATTCCAATATTTTTTTAAACAAAATAATAACTATCTATAGTCTATTTGTTTTTAAATTCATTGAGGTACAAAAATTAGATACTTACAATTATTAACAAAATGTAGGAAGCTTAAAACGACAGCAAAATTTAAAATATTCTTTTGGTGTATCAATAAAAATTTGATTGTTTTAAGCATTATATAAAACTATACGTGGTAACGTTAAAATTATTAAATCAATAGCTCAGTCTTGTTTTATTTTATGTTAAACTTTGAGGCCCTTATTCATTATAAATTATCAAATGTTTCTTAAAGGTTTATGAAACACTTTTACATACAAAATTTGTTTCATAAGCCTATTATACACTTTTGATAAGTATTACAAATAAGGGGGTTAATATTTTCATTGATTATAAGCATCAATAAGGAACTTTTTAATATTATAAAAATAATTACAAAAATACTTTCATTTACACTCTCTGGCCCATCTTCTGGCACCAAAACCGATTGTATGTAACACTTTCAATTGTTATAGGATTCATTTGAATTTAACTACTAAAAATGTGCCAATTCAACGCGTTTTCTATTAAACGCGCTACGATGAAAAACAGCGCGTTTGGCCTAGTTAAAACGAGCTAAATCTAGCGTGAAACGCTCTAAATTGGCAACGTTGGCAATGAAGCTAAAGGCGGTCGTGTAGTGTGGCTCGTAGCACCACATATCATTCACTTCATAATATTCAATTGCAGGTCTAAAAAGTTCAATTATTATATGGAGAAGGCGCTCTGAAAAGTTGGTAATAGGCTTTTTACACTGAACAACATCTTTGTGAAACGCATGGAAGATATTGAAAACATGAAACATGAATTTACATTGACAACATCTTTTATCTTTCATCTTGCATTTATTCAGCTGTAAAAAAAAATAAATGAAAAAGATGCATAATTCTTGTTTAAATACTAAAAATATTAAAAAATGGATTTAGAAAAATCATTAAAAATTGCTTTGCAAGAACAAACCACACTATTTTAATGGAGTACATTAAAATATTGAAGGCCATCCTGGAATAAGATTATGATGAAGACGAATTTTTGGTATATTCTGCAACGTTAGTTAGCTAGTGATGGCCCAAAGAAACCCGATTTTTTGCCTTTTTTTTTTGGTTGTGACACTTAAAATATCGAAAACTGTAAGATGGAACAAAATAAGAAAGGATCATCTTCTGTAGATGTAGAAAGATGTAGAATTTTTTTATGAGAAGGTGTTAATATCTTTGGAAATTGATGAAAGACGAAAGATGAAAGATGTAGGTTAGTGGGAACAACCTATAACGAAAAAATATAGCCCAATGACATCTCCAGACCATAATGTGAAATAAACAGTAACTTTTCCAGATGCAATGGCTTTTCCTGAAAGACTTCTGGGTTCTCCGAGCCGTATATGCGACCGAGTGAGAAATAACTTCATCGCTGACGAAAATTTTGTTCGAAACATCATCATTTTTTGCTCAACATATCTACGGCACTGCGGATGGTCAGTCGGTTATAATTGCTGCTTGAGTTGGACTTTCTATGGAAGGATGTGCATAACCAAATAGAAAATACGAAGAAAATATGTCATAATTGCTGGAAACGCCGCGGAATCGATAAATTCGCATTATCCGACACACTGTCACTAACAGAAGTGATATTTTCGCCCTGACCACATCTATAATGCTGCCAATTTCTTCGAATTTCTCGAAAAGTAAACACGTTTCAAGGAGCATTTTTGAAATTTTTTAAATCGCAAATATCATTCCTAAAAGTACTCATTAAAAATTTGCTATTGTATGTGATTCTTTTTTGAACTAAATTGGTTGTAATTCAAAGTGATTATTATTCGGCTGAAGCTCGTCACATTTTTTTAGTCAGACAGAATACATGGAAACACATATAAACACTGATGATGGGAGTGTAGCAGCTCCCAAAAAAAAACAACGTTGTTTCTCTTCTGCCGTGTAAGTTGAAATTAATAAATGTTAAATTTTCCCTTATTCTTTTGGAATATTGTCTCAATTCCAATTTCTGACGAAAAAAAATGTTATAAACTTTAGCTAAATAATAATCACTTTGAATTACAACCGCTAATTCTCTGTTGTCTCTAATACGCATCTATTTTATTTTCTTAAAAAATCACAAATGGTCGTCTTCATTTTCGCACGAATTAGATTTTTGTGTTACACTTTAAAATAATAACTAAATGTTTTAAATACCATCACCAATTCTATTTTCATGTTAATAGAAGTTAAAGATAGAGAAGCATTTGCTCAACCTTGCTCTCCCCTGCAGTATACTGAGGATCATGTTGCCGTAATACTTGCCACTCAAACTTCTCACTAAAGTATATTAATATGTAACATTTTAGATGTTATCCTTCAAAAGCTAACATATATTTATTATCTAAAACATTCTTTATTATCATACCACTTGATTTGATGTTAATGATAAGTAATAGTACAATTTTCAGCCACACTAAATATATGCATGCAACATATACTTGTACTACAGATACGTACAGCTTACAATTACGACTACAAAGTAACAAAACAACAAACACAAGATGCATGTTTTTAAACAATAAAACATTTTTCTTTTCGTTTTTTTATTCGTCTCCTCTTAATAATCACTTGGGTTCATGGGTGCAAAATATTTTGTGACTCTGGTAAATGCAATAAAAAAGAAGCGAAAAAAAACTTTAAAAGCCAATGCCGACATTAAACATGGGTTACGTGTAATAGTCCAAATGGACCCCTCCAACCATACTCATAGCACACAGTTAATTGTCATTACAATAAACTCATATGCAGCAGCTACTTACCACTGCGAGTTCTACTACTAAATACTATGTACTGGTGTTGCTACTACGAGTGTGATATGCCTTTTGTTGGCATTGTGACAAATGATGGCGATTAGACATGTGTCATTTTGTAAAATGCGTCTGCGTGTTGTATGTGATTTGTTGCAATTTTTCCCCCTCGCAAGAAAAGTAGCCTTCAAATATTTGTTGTTTGTTGAGATGTGTGTGTGTGTTTTTGTTTTGCTGCTATTTGAATATTGTTTGGTAGAGATGTAATGTTAATCCGTTTTTTTACACCATAAAATTTAACGTTAGGTAGGCGCTTTTTTAGAATAAAATTAAAAATAAATTTAGAACTATGGCATTATATGCTAAGAAATTATGTGCCACCCTTATATGCTACATGCTGCATGTTGCAACAATGATACGCGAAAATAATTGTTATGGCTGAAATTATGGTCGTCGGCTGCGTCGTATGATTGGTTACACAACTGCAAATGCTGCTCTTGGTAGACAGACAGACAGACTGTATTGATCGTTAAATACCATTGAATGCATGCAACATTGACATTAATTCATAGATTAATTGCTGTCATTCAAGAATGACATATGATTATTTTTGTTGCTCCTTTATTGGAGTTGATGTTGTACAATTTTTCGAAAAGGATTTTAAAACCATTGATACTGTCTGCCCTTGGGTGAAGCCAAACTGGATGAATGAGGTGTAGAGTTTGTTGTGTCCATTGGGGTGCGGTTTTTTTTTTTTTTTGTTGTTTAATGTTTATAGCAGCAATCAATTATTTCTATCGCTTATTGGAAATCTTTAATGTCTGGCAAAAACTTCCTTCTCCTCATTTGGATTTACATTTGTAACAAAATTTTACTGATTTCTTGCATGCTTAAACACGCCTTGTTTTGTTTTTTTTTTTGTTGGAAATAAAGTTGTTATAAATAAAGTAGTTTTTTAACGTTTTACATTTAAGCCGTTTTTCCCGATACATTTTTCGCACTAAAAGAAATTGTAATTTATATTTTATCAGTGTAACTAAATCTGGCGTGAAAGAATATGGTTTGAGAACACATTAACACAGCATGTGTTTTAAGCCAGTGAAACTTCTAAAAAAATCGTTACTCAATCAGTGTTAAATATTATTATTGTTATAGTCACCCTTCACAGTACATATGAATGCCGCACTTACTCTCGCCCCGTCTGTTGGGGTTGATTATTTTAAGTGTGCTGTGGCACTTGCTGCTTGCCAATTTACCTTGTGTTTGATTGTGCGTAATTTGGGAAGCGAATAAATAAGACATTGTCGCCGTCTTGCTGTTTGTATTGATTACGTATAACTTCTTATTTTGTTACTTAATCCTCTTGTTTGTCGTTCCGACATTGTTTTCTTTAACGCAGTGTTGCACACAATCAGCATCGTAAAAACAGAGTGTGAGTGATACAACCACCAATACTAACACCCCCTTCTTATCACGGGTCGACAAGGCTGCAGTGTTATATAATTTTTTTTTTGGTATCTTGCGGTGCACAGTGGATAAACAGAAGAATTGTTATTGATTTGTTTTTGAGAAATGTATGCACATACGTTCAAAATAAATTATTATTATATTTGGAAAAGAATGAAAGAAAAATAAATAGCCCCATTTTCCCTAATACTTTTACGCAACACATGGCTATTATTTGAATATTTATTTGTTAAAAAATTGTTTGCATTATTAAAATGTAGTAAATATTATTCGAATATTATTGAAATAAATTTCGATTTCAACATTTTTAAAAATAAGTCAAATAGAAACAATAAAAATAATATTCTTCACATTAAAAATCTTCGAAAAAAATTCTATAATTAAATTATTCGAAATAAAATTTTATGAAAAACATTATGTATTTTTTAAACAAACCAGTTAATACTAACAGCGAAAACTTATTGGCTTGTCCGCGGAAACTCCTAGGGTCTAGAAAGGAATCGAAACTGCGACCCTCAGAATAAAAGTCTAGTACGCTATACACTAGTCTACGGGGGCTCCCGAATGAAAATTATTTAAACAAAAAGTATTTGAAAATGACTTTTCAAATAAAATTATTAAAAGAAAATTATTTTAAAAAAATTAGAAGAAAATTCTGAAACCAAAAGTTATTCAAATACTAATTATTCAAATACAATTATTCTTGTCGAAATTTTTCGAATGTAATTATTACAAAGAACACTATTCCTTTAAGACTTTTAAGCAAATCTATGCAAACTAAAATTGTTCAATTGGTGCTTTTTATGGAAATTGCCAAAAATTTAGTTTTTTTTTCTTTTTAATCGTACTTTTCCCAAAATTAATATTTTATATATTTAGTGAAATATTTGGGGGATTCAAATGGTGGTCATAAAATTATGTGTTTTAAAATAATAAAATGAAAAAATGTGATGAGGAAAAACAAGCAGTATTTAATTTCTCTCACACTCTCCATAATTTCTACTGTTTGGATATGAAGAAACAATAAACTTACCTCGAAAAGTCTTATTATTTTATGCCTTTTTTGTTTGAAGCACAACAACAACTTTTTATATAAAATAATACGACATTATGGCAATATGACTTAATAGGGCACCATTTGAATCCCCCAATTATTGTTTAAATTGATATATTATCACAAAAATATTAGTGAATAATATTATACAAATAAAGTAAAGGATAAAGAAAGAAGGATAAACCTGTTCGAATAAAAATTACTTGAATAGTAATTATTCAAATTTTAAAACTATAAACCGTTCGCATCGCTTTCGAATAAAAGTACTCGAACTGAAGGTGTTCGAATAAAATTGTTCGAATAAAAATTATTTCAAGAAAATAAAATTATTTGAAAAAAGATATTCGAATAAAGATATTTTTTAAGGATAAGAGGATATCAACAGAATCGTTTTACTAAGTCTGCGTTGTCTATCTATTTGCCTGTTCACCTACTTAGTTCAAACCGTTTTTAATAATTAGATATTTTAAATTATCACAATGTTCATTATTATAACCACAATAAAAGGAAGTAGGATCTTAATTGTGCAAAATGAATGCAAACGTCTAAATAATTTCCGCCCAATTTTATTATTATTTCAATGTTCCTGTTGTTTGATACAAAAATAAATATTTTTGGCATATGGATTTTAATTCCAGTGAGCATGTTTTGCGTAGACTAGCCAGTAAACAGAGCTTCTGCAGGAACTTTTTTAGATGCTGAACTTTTGATCAGGAAATAATGCAAATTCGGATTTTTTTATGTTCAAAAAGTTAACAAAAACCGAATTTTCGGTCTATTTCTATTTTTTTTTTTTAATTTTGTTATTGATATTTTTGTAAACTGCCCGCTGGGTTAATAATCTCTATTGCGATGCGAAGAAAAAGGGTACAAAATAAAACTATTTTGGCACTGAAATCGCTTTCGCCTCGCAATAGAGAATAGAATTCGATCGCAGTCACTTCATTTCACATCTTGTTTATTCGACAACACATTAACCAGCTCTGCTACATCGTTAACTACAATTTTAATTACGCAAAGTCACAAAGTGACTTTGTGAGTGGCTGAGAGGGCTTGTAGCAGAGAGGTTTGTAGGGCTTGAATAGCTTTTAATTTAAATTAATTTAATTCTGCAGATGTTGTTAATAGGAACTTCTAAAACGTGAATACAACGTGTAGCAATATATTAATTTAACGTTAACTAGTGATGGTAAAATTTGAATATTGATCGTGGTGAAGTTGTGTTTGCTTTAAAAACAACGAATACTATCTTCTACAATGCAAATAACCCTCGTATCCTTTTTCGAGTCATAATTTTTATATATACAAATTTGAAATCACATTTAACCGTGCCACCTAAACAGTGGCGGATACATGGAAACACACATGAACACTGATCATGGGAGTGTAGCGGCTCCTAAAAACAACAACGTGTTTTCTATTCTGCCGTGTAAGTTGAGATTAATTAATGCTAATTTTTCCCTTGTTCCTTTGATATAAGTGAAAAAATGCAATGGAAATAATGAATAAACCATTTTTTAAAAATCTCTTCCATTTTTGTTGCTGCGTAGGCTTGATGGTTCTTATAATAAAAATTTAAAATTTACTAATTTAGGTGGGTGTCCCGCCTGTTTGTTTTTCAATTTGTCACAGGCTTTTATCTTGTGAATCGCCGTTGACAGAGATTCGAAATATTTACTGTATGTGCAGTGTTGTAGACGGTATAACTACAAATACTGAAAAAATAAAGCTTATAGGTGAATGGTATAGGATCCCCAAAGCATGTACAGAGTGGCCTAAAAAGAATTAAAAATTTTTAACTGTCTATAATTTATTTAATTTAAAATCAAAATTTTTTTTATTACAATCTATCAATGAGTGTTGGGGTCCATAGTAAGTTAAGAAGTGAAAATTACTTTCATAAGTACCACCCATTCGCAGCTTCACATGGTCGCGCTCTTATTAAGATGTTCTTTATTCATTTTTTCAAGACTTCCGCAGCAATCACTCGAGTTTTTTGTCGCATATTAGTTTTTAGTTGATTCTTTTCTACTATAAGAAAAACTCGATGAAAGCATTTATCATCAGTATAGAAATTTGAGATGAAATAGTGCACAAGTTATGCAGAACGTCTCCTGGTGAATGATTCTGGATGTTCTTCTTGACACTTAGCTCGCTGCGTCAGAAAAATAAAATAAAAACAAAATTCAATGAATTTTATTCGTTATTCTGTATCAACTTTGAATTTCACAAGACTTCCTTCCATAAGTATTCAACAAAAGAAGCAAACAAATTTTAAGTAAATCTATTTATACATATCTTGTGAAGTGTAGTAAGAGGACAGCTATTGTAAAAATTAAAAATTTCAGCACTTTGTTATTGATCTTATCCCACTGTTCCGCTTATTGCAACTATTGTGGGTGACAAATCGTTGGATTAACTCAGCTGGAAAGAGGGCGTTTTTGGTTTTCAGCAGAGTAACAAAACGCAAACTGTTGTGTTTCGTTTATTCAACGCAATAGATTTTGATTATGTCGCATTTATATATTTATATATATTTTTTTTTAAATATGTTAATTTCTTATTCAGTTTGTATTTTCTTCGATATATTTGTGTGCTTGTATTAGGATTTTTTATTTTTTTTTTAATAGTACAAAAATAAAAAAAACCTTGTGAAAATTGTTATTTTTATCTAGCATTTAAAATATTGCAGACGCCCAACTGTAATGAAAAGTAACGTCTATGCTTGCACACACACACACACACACCCTAACATTCAATAAATTTTCATAAATATAGTATAAAATTTTTATTTAAGTTAATGTTTATATGGCTGAGTCTATAAAGGTTTATATGTTGTGTTTTAATATGCATACATACAGATTTGTGTATGTGTTTATGTATGAATGTATGCATGGCGGGAGCGATATTTGTTATTAAGTCAAAAACATTGATGGGGTTTATAATACTTGTGCTCGTATATAGATATTTTCATTTGAAATTCATGAAATTATTAAGGCATAAAATCCATTCATTCATTTATTCATTTTCCCTTGAATTTGATACTTTTTTTTTTGCTGCTGCCTATAAACACATTCAAATACATTTTATAATCACACTACTTTATCCTTTACAATAAATAATAATAAAATGAAACAAAGAAATAAATAATAATAAAATCAGAAAAAAATTAAAATAAAGTAATATAAATAAAATCTTACTTATTGGCAATTTCGTTTGTCTGTATGTAACCCGTAGAGAGACGTTGAAAAATTAGCGGGAATCTAATATCAAGGAGAGATTGTTTTGGACACTATATACAAAGAATCAATATAAAACATCAACACTACATATATATTCCTTTTGAGAGGATGTTATACAACTAAAAGTAGCTATTATTTGATTTTTGTTTGTTTTTATAAACAAACACAAACCGGGAAGACATTCTGGATTGTCTAAAGAAACAACCACGGTCAAGGCGGGAATCGAACATGAGACCCCCAGACTAATAGTCTAGTATGCTATCCACTAGTTTACGGCAGCTGCAAAATAAACTGCGTCTTGAGTTTTTTTTTTCATTTCGTATTCGGGGTTTTTATTTAGAGGTAATTAAAACCTGTAAGAACAAACTTTTTCAAAACTATTTTCTTAATAGTAAAGTCTATCCTTAAGTGTCAATGTAGGTGCTGCATAAAAGAGCATAATATAGATAACTCTAGGTAACTATTTTAATATTCTTCTCAGCAAACTGAAGGGTCAATAATCTACTTGAAAGAACCAGTAAAAAATACCATGTGCATTTGAGTTTGCATGTTTTTGCAATTGTAAACATTTTCTAGCAATCGTGAACGACTTTGTTGATTTATTTTGGAATACTTTTTTGCAAAACACGAAATTCACATTCCGCTGTGAAAATGTATTTTTTTATTTATTTATTTACATTCGCACATACTTTAAGTCACTCAAACTTTAAGTCTTCAACAAATATTTTTCCAAAATATTTGTTTATAGTTTTGAAGTAAACGGCGGAAAAAATCAGAAATAATGTTTAAAATGGCACATTTTCATTGTTCCGAAAGTGTCTCTGTATTTACCCCTATTCTGCGTTTCGATTCGGAAATCGGAATTTTTTCCGTTTTGCAAATTTGGTATTGTGTGTTTCGTTTTCCGTATCATTTTAGTCAAATAAAAAGAAAAGTTTATGTAGTTTTAAATTTTAATATCATTAAAATCTTTTCTTCTGAAATAATGCAGTTTCGGTCTTTACATAGTGCTCCCAAATGGGGGCTGGTAGTGGGTCGTGAGAACTCTTTGAAGATCTCTAGCACTCTGCACAGTCACCCTGTCCGAGATTTATGCCATATTCGAAACTGCGTAAATAGATAAAAGGATCATCTCACAGACCAGTTCTATCGAAATTTTTCTAGATAGTTTGACTGCTTTTAGGGCTAATTTAAAGATGCTGAAGATGCTGGCATGCGGCTACTTTCTGAATCTACTTATACGACTTAATGTTAGGCTCGGTAATGCCGGCAAAAAAAATTTAAAAATCTCTGCATGTCTCGAAAAATTCCGCTTTTTGGATACGAAAAAAGCACTTAATTTTTTTCATTTCTATTTTAGAAAAAGAACAATTTATTTTAAAGATTTGGTGGTCCATTTATATCGTCTGGTATAAAATTAAAAAAATAATGATATAATTTTAATAAATGCCAATATCTGACTTTGTGTAATTTGTGCAGTATTTGACGGGCTCTGATTTAAAAAGAAAAATTACAGAAAAAGATTATCCTTTTTCCCTACACTTGAAGTTTTCCAATAAATTATTTACAAAAAGCGACAATTCCCTACTTTTGGCATCATTGTCAAGCATGAAGAAATCCAGATAATGAAATGGCTTCATTCTGATTGTAAATTTAACACAAATTAAATTTTTCAATATTAAGACAATCTGAATAGTAGTTAGTTAAATCCTTGTAAAAAATTCCTCTCAAACTTCGAAAATTTCTAAATTATCGCACCAGTTGATCCACCAAATTTAATATAATTATGAGAGCTCCTGCAATTTTGCAGATTCATTCAATACATGATCAAATTACGCAGATTAACATGTTTCGTTAAAAATAAATATTTTGCATCTAATCATTATTTTCATTTAATAGTTAAGTTACTAAAACGTCAACATAAAATTATGTGCAGTAATGGGTTATTTAACATGTGAAAAATCCTTTTCCTTTTATGTTTCTAACTTTTTTTTGGTTGTATTTCATTGCATTCTGTTTGCTTCGCTTCGTTAACCATTTGTGTGCATTTTGCACTTTTTTTTATTTCTATAGCGGAACAAACTCTTCACGATTTTATTTTTTTCTATTTTTAATTTATTTTCTCTCCTGTATCTTTTTTTGTTATCTGTTTTCTGGCGTAAACGTTCAATAGTTAAGCTAAAAACTGTTGTTATCGTCACAAGGACAGCACCAGTTAAGCAGGATGTTTAGTTCATTAACACCGGAAATAGGAGTTCGTTCTAGTGTCCAGTTGTTACTTTTTTACATGTTCTGCTGGCTGGCAGTAACAAACAATGCTTTGCTTGCTGCTGAGTAATGCTATTGATGATAATGATGGCGCTGATGACGATGTGTTGCTGATGAGGTTGGCGGTGCTGATGTTATTAAGAGCATCGTAATTCATGCATGTCTTTAACCGGAAAAGATAAAAAGGATGTTGATTATATTAGTTGAGATCCTTTATGTGCACAAACTCATCAGGAGTAGTTCTTGTTTCTTTTCAATTTTACTAATTGCTTTGAGTAAAAAAAATGTTGCATGTGCGTTTAAGCGTTTGCTAATTTTTAATTAACAATTATTTGGTTAAGATGACTCTTTTACATGAAGTTAAATGTGTATTTAGTTAAAGACAACAAAGAGTGATTAAATTTTTGGCGGACTTTTCACCTGATATTCAATTTTGTTTTATTGTAATAGATAAAAATTTCATCATTTTCATTCATTTTCTAAACAACAGCGATTTTCAACTCCAGAAAGTATTTAGGGAAAGATTGATTTTAAATTCTTGAGTGACAGGAAAAAAAATGTGTCATGTTGAATACACAATTTATTTACTGCCAGGCCCACGATGTCACACATATTTGTTCTTTCGTATAATTACATTCAAAGTAAAAATAAAATTTTAGAAACGAAAAGAACGATATCGTTCGATATCGTGGGTCAGGCAGTTAATTTAATGTGATTTAATAGTTGAAATAGGGCGAAAGAAACTTCGTTCAAAACGGATGTCTCCATGAAAACTATCTTATTTTTTAACTTTGCGCCATAAAAAATAAGAAGTTAATCATTCCACCCACAATTTTCGAAAAAAGAGTTTATTAAATCGTAACGTTTTGAGACCTTGGGAAGCTATTCTGACTAATTTTACGATGGTGTTCGTAAAGACCCAAATATGAGACATTCTTAGCATGTGTGAGGTAATGAACCTATTCGAAAATAAAGGTTTGGGAACAAGTTTTGTTTTCAAACAAACTTTTCAACTACTATACTGATCGAATCTAAAAGCTTATCAGATCTAAAGTTCAAAAAGCAATGTCGTCTGCAAATTAAATTAAAATATCATTGATGAAAAATTTCGAGAAGTCGCTTTATTTTGATAACTACTTATCAAATCGGTTTCTAATATTCATTTGCTATTTTTAATGTAAAAAAACTGCGTCGAATGCTGCAACCTTGATTCATATCAAATAAATATTTTAATAGATATCGTTTATGAAAAAAATTCGAAAAAACGGTTTTTGGTCTCAAAAAACTGGAGTGATGAAAAATTTATAAAATTTGGAGCTGAGCTTAGCGCGAAGTTCCAGTAATGGCCTGCGAGATTAACCGATTTTCATATTTTTTTTTAACAATTTTACTGAGCAGCGAGCACTTTCTTGTTCATACAATATGATTTTCATCAAACTATTAAACTTTGATACCAATAACAAACTGAAAATGAATATTAAGACCACAAAAGCACTTTAAAAATCTGTTCCAAGTTTTTATGTATTGTTATCATCATTTAAGCAATTGTTGATATACATACTACATATTTCAATATTTTATTTTATTTTTTGTTTGGGATAAAAAATGAGTGATAACGATGACGATAGTAAGACTCCATGCCATGACAACAAAATGAGCCAACAACGAGATGGTTAAAAAACTCATAAATACAAGGAGAATAAAGTTTTTTAAAGCGAATTTTAACTAGTATGAGAATGCAGCAATGGTAGCACGGATATGTTATACGAAAAATAAAAAATTTTAACACCTGCAGAATAACAGAATAAATCCACACAAGCACACAACATGTGGCACTTTAAATAGCATAAGCAACTGCTATTCAAAGGAACGTACACTTGTATATTGAAGAAACTGTAACGGGATGATAAAGGACGATTTTTAAAACAAAAACTAAAAAACTAAGAAGATCATACAAGGATTGAAACAAATTTTCCATGACTCTTTAAAACTTCAATCCGACTTTAAGTTTAAATTTAGAAAAAAACCGCAATATATTACAATTTAAATTATTGAGTTTCCTAAGTAAATTTAAACTTAAATATATATAACCAAATATTTGCTACCACTGCTATTGTCCTTGCACTCCATTATGCGCTTAAAAAAAGAAACTGCCAACATTATTAAAAGTGTCAAAATTTGTTGTTAAATTTTTTCATTTTGTATGGGTTTTCGTTCATATTATGAACATATAATATACAAAAAAAAAACAGAAATTTCAATGTCAGGACTTGTATACAAAGGAAACTTTTTGCAGATACAAATTTCTGCTGATTGTGCGTCTGCATCAGAAATAATATAAATCCTGTGCTTTAATGTATCGCATTGTTGAGAGTGTTATTTTTCGACTCCAGACTTGTGTAGTGTAGGTGAATAAAAATAAAATGATTTATAATGACAGTGTCATTTATCATATCAGGGAATATTGTTACAAGAAAATAAACATGAACGTTTTATCCTAGTCGATGTCTGTCGCATGACCAAAAGACCTCTTCATTAATACCCCGAAAAAATGTTTTTTATCATAAAATAATATAAGGAAACGTTTGGTTTTTTGCCAACAATGAAATATGTTTAATTGTGACAAGTTACAAATTTAAATGAAGTAAATTACAAAAATATTTTCTTTTAGGCCTGAAAAGTGACTAAAGTCAAAGCCGTTGCCTTTGCTTAGTGAAAATTTTGCAATAATCATATTAAGATTGATTTGTTTAGTCTGGAAAAAAGACATTGTGAGCGAACACAACAAAATTGAAAGTAATCGAAATTAAACATTTTAAAAAGAAAATCAAAGTACATATATGACAATATTTAAATTGAAGTTATAAAAATTAATAAAATTTAAAGTTATCAATAATTAAAAAACTTGTCTACGAGCACTTTGTAAAAGTTTCAGTTGTTGGTGGGAGAAAATTTGGTTTGTAAAAATCAAAATGTCTAGGAAAATTCAAAGTCATCAATAATCTAAAAGTTTGCTTTGTAGCTTAAAGTTAAGCATACCATTTGTAAATACTTTTAACGGAAACCATTATTCTAAGGAAATCTTTAGTAATAAAAGCAAACATTTTTAATTTTATTTTAGTTGATCTTGAAGTTCTTTTTTTATAATTTTGTATTTTGGCTTAAGTTCAAGGCTTTTATGTTCAAAAAATTGCGCTAAATAGTTTATTCCCATTTTAAATAATTTTTCGATAACCTTAGTGTTTTCAAAATAATTCAAATTATTAACTAATAATATGCAATAAAAAATTTATCGAAAAAGAAAAAGTTATCGTGGATAAACGAACTTAAAGTCATCAATAGAAAACTAGATGCTATTTAAAAACAAGAGAAGCAAATAATTGGAATAATAAACAAACACCTTTAAAACATAACAAGAGTTCAAGCAAAATTTGAATAAATACAATACTCTTTATTCATACAACCCGCTTAACGTTTTAAGTTTTCATCTAAAATTTTTGGTCTCTATAACATTTATTTTTTCAAAAACCCCAAATTTGTCGATAGCAATAGGTTAATTTTAATTATCGATTACCGTACAAATTAATTTAAGTGAAGTGAATTGAAGTCAACGATAATAAAAACTACTAACAATCAATTTGTTCGAAAAATAATCACTTTAAATAAAAAAATATTTTATTAAAATTAGGTTAATCATCGTACTAAGCGAAATTACAAAAAAAATGAATAAGTTGCTGTTTTCGTATTCTAAAACGTTAAATAATACGGTTAAATATTTGATATTCCTAATCACTAGTATCCACCGTCATAAGTGGTACAATTTAACAAAGAACGCTGATGAGATGGTGTAGCGACCTCGAAATCAGTACAGGTCTGTTCTGCTAGTCTGATGTACAATAATTTGTTAATAAAAAATAATTTATTTATTAAAAAAATTTCTAAAAATTAGAAAAACAAATGGTTAAACTCGGATTTGAATTTGTGCCAAACAATTCATTTTAATATACAGTTAGATTAACTCTTAAGAATAAATCTTTAATTATAATTAAAAATATTAGCAATATTCACAAAATTATGGAGATGTTGAAATATTTAATTAAAACAAAATTAATTCCCCAAAACTTTTAATTTTTGTAAAATTTCGTTTATTTCATTTGGAATAAATTTCTTCTTGTACCTGCCATTTGTCGCACTGTCTTTTAGTTATTCAACTCATATAAGTATTTACTTATTCTGCTCTTTTTTGCGTGTGTTTGAAAATGGTTTAAGTAATAAAATAACAATAATGTTAAAAAAAAAACAGTTTAATAAATAAAAAATAAGCTTAACTGTCAAAATTGACTGACAACTTTAAACCATATCCTGGTCTCTTGCCCTTCGCTTTTGTCTGTTTATTTTTATTGTTAGTCGACTTTGCAGCAGCCATGATTCTATTGAATTTGAAGCGGCAAGGTATTAAAGATATAATATAAAATTGATACGTTGCAACAGCTTGTGCAACATTATGTGTGATGGCTGAGCAACAGCATGGCATGGCTTGTCATTGTTATGCTACAATATATCGCAACGTTGCAAAGTTAAATGCGTGAGTTGTGAGAAATGATGTAATTGTTTGCTGTAATTGTGAAAGTATGAAAAGGATTCGTCTTCCTTTGCCCTGGGCAATAACGAAATATGAGTATTACTTACTAAAAAAGAAGGAGAAAAAAAAAGAAATTATGGTAATAAATTTTCAAGTACAATGTCAAAATTATGTATTTATTTTTTGCTTGAAATTTAAATTTACATCTTGTGGCTGCTGTGCGGCTGTTGAAAATATTTTTACTTTAATTATGTTGGTTTTTTTATATTGTGATTTTTTAAGAGATTTTCACGAAAATTTCTTCTTAAGAAAACATTACTCGACCTTATTTTAAAAAAAATTATTTGGATTTCAGGTGTAGTTTTACGCTAATATCTTACAAAAAATTTTTAAATACATTTTAACTTAACATTATGTTTTTTTTTAGTAAGTCAGTAAGTAATTTTATACACAATAATTATTTGCGTATGATTAATGAAGCATTCCTCATACGCAGAGTACGAATATTTTAGAATGTAAAGAAATTTAAAAATGATCACAAATTATTTTAATTACTGTTTACATAAAATTAATAAAATTCATACTTTTAAAATATAGTACCCCAAAATTTGTGTTTGCGAATACTTAAATCTAAATCCTTGAAAATTAAACTTTTACTACAGTTTTGTCAGTGAAGGCCTGCTTTTGGTCGTGACTGGTAAAAGGCAAATATTTTACAATTAAACTTGTTCCTCAAAACAGAGTCAACTCAAAATTAAAAAATTTTTAGTATAGACAATCACCAATTTTTTATGCTACTTATATATCAAGAAGAGGGATACAACTGAATAAATTTTGGCAAAAGAGGAGAGAAAATTATGTAAGATTCTTACAGTGGGTGGATATGACTTAGGTACATCGATTTCTTACAATATGTGATATATATTTTGTTTTTAAATTTCAGCTTTGGAATTAAAAAAAATAAAAAGAAAATCGTAGGTATAGATCGTGGACTTATTTATAAAAATTAACTAGACACAAATAAGTCGCGCAAAAAAAATACATAAATCCACATTCATTTGGTCAAGAGCCAGTAGAAAAAAATGGGCTTTATTCTATATTCTGACTATGAAATAGGTCGAGTTAAGAGAGAGAACCATTCGAACCAGTTTTAAAATTTTTTCTCTATTAATTACTACAGCTTTCCCAAGAATATGGAATAAGTGAAAGATTAAGATTTTTACTCTTTCGACATTAAAGTCGCTGAATATTAAGTTTAGAAATTAAATTGGCCTGGAGCTTTTTTCAAATAGCTTTGCATTAAACTTTTTGTTCCATAGTCGAAAAAAATACAAAAAACACGTCGAAGTCGAAATTGGAGAAATTTCAACATTTAAAGTCATTTGAAAATTTGTATATTTTTGAATAGAAATTATTCTTTTATTTTCTCTTTCGATATTTCAATCACTCTCATCTCATCTTTATCTCTCTCTCTATCATTGCAAAGTAAATTAAAGTGTTAAAATTTAAAGTTTTTTTTGTAAGTGAACTTAATAATTTATTTCCGCATAATTATTTTACACTTTAGGGTCATCGTAATAAATCGCTTAAGCTTTTAACAATCCAACCTAGTATTTCACTTTGGCGAATGCGACTTCTTCAGTTCTTAGAACCGCTATATCTCAAGATCAGTGACTATTAGAAACTGAAATATTGAACCAAATTGTCTACGCAATATGATTTTTTTTCCTTTAAAGTGGGATTGAAAAAAACTTAAATTTTAGATGGTAGACCAAATATAAATTTTAAGTTCTTTGAGAATTAATACAAACCATTCTCTAATTTTTAGAAATAACTACATTAATAATTTTTTTTATCCTAAAATTAAAAATTAGTTTTGCATTTTCTCAACAGAATAAAAAATATTCAAAGAAAAATATTCCTTTTGACTAAAAGTTTCTAAAAAAATTTGCTTAAATATCAATTGCTATGAAAAATCATTATAATTAAAAATTATAAAGATCTTTTTCTTTAAAATCTTTTCAATCAAATTATTAAAGCCGACATTTAGTCATACATACGGGTATGAACAAACACTTTTCCGCTCCATTGCAGCGTAAAATAAGAAATATAACCAGGCTAAAGGAAAATATGTATAAGAACAAAAAACTCATTGCCGGTTTTTGGGAAGAAAGGAAAAACAAAGAAAAGAAATAAACGAAATTATACTGATACTAACAAAAGCTTTTAGGCAAACACCCACGCACACTAGAAGAAAACACAAATTCGCTTAGAAGTGGCAATAAGACTTAGCAGTCGTATGTGTATGAGTTTAGAAGAAAACACAAACGAAGCAAAGAAAAAAATTAATGTGTAAAGAAAGACAAAGCTCACAAACGACTTCCTGTAGCCCGCACATATACACACCCATTCAATAAAAAACCAAAAACAAAAAAAAAACAATACCACCGACACAAACACAAACTTACAATACAATTTCGCAGCCAAAATATAAAGTCAAGTTCAAGTATTTGCCTCTGCAACTGGCATTTGCTGTTAGCCATTCAGCATGCTTTGTACTACTGTCTTTCTTTTATTTCATTTCCTCTTTCTTACTCACTACGAAGGACGATACGTATGAACATTTTTATCAAGTCTAATGTCTGCTGATTTTTTTTCTCTAGTGCTTCATCTTTTTGTTTCAATAAGAAGAAAAGAAACTGCTGAAAAAATGTGAAATAAAAACAACACACCCAAAAGGCGACGATAAAGATTTTCGAAAAAAAAAATGTTTATAATATGAAATGAACATTTTTGTTGTGTATAATAAAAATGATAAATGTTAGACGCAATGCAATAAAGCTCCATGAAAATACTCATGAAGCAGACTTATAGGATTGTTATACATCTTTCCATCCTCATGCATACAAGAAAATAAAATCGTCTCCTTGTGGCAGTTAGTGGTGATAGTTAGTAAGACAGATAAAACTGCACAAAATTTATACAAAACCATTAAAATTCTAGCAATGATCTTGAAATAAAGCAATTGTGGTGATTTAAAGATGATAGAAGTTTCAACGAAGTAATTATATACTACTTAAGTAAAGCAAATTGATAACTACTCGAATGTGTCAAATACTAGGCTCATTTAATATTTTTTTTCTTAAATTTTTAGCGGCTTTAGTCTTCAAGGAGTCCACTAAGGATGAACAAATTTTTTTTTATTGTATTAAAATTGCCCAAAAACAAAGATATTGCACTCTGCTTAATTTAACTAATGTAGGGTGTTCTAAGCAAGGACGTTTCATGCAAACATGTTAAGTCTGTTGTTTTGTTTTTAATAAGGAAACTTGTATGTGGAAACATGGCAGATGTATGCTTCAGACCACAAATTTCCAAAAATTTAAGAACTCTTTGGTAGGAAGCACTCAACAACATAGCAGCGTCAGATGAACAACAAATGGTGTTTTTTTTTTTTTTTTAGTTTTTTAAATTTATTTTATTGTCGAAAGAGAAAAACACAACTATTCATGATATCAAGATTTCCCCAGCAAGTCTTTCAGGAACTAAGTGAAACTAATTTTAATTACTTTGTTGTGCTGTTGGAATAGAAATTTAAAACTAAATACCAAAATTACTGCCAGGCCCACTATGTTACAATTATTCGTTCTTTTGTACAATTACATATAAAACAAAAACAAAATTTTAGAATTTGTTTTTGTTTTAAATGTAATTGTACGAAAGAAGGAATTTGATCGTCATAGTGGACCTGCCAGCTGATATTCAAACGAACTATATTTAAATAAATCAAGAGCAATTCTTAGCAGACTGGTTTGATATCAAATAGCACGCTTCTGAGAACTATAAACGAATGATGGATAATACATAAGGATTTGAAAGTTATCTGATGTCAGACAGTGTTTCGTTTCAACATTGTGAATTATAAAAAAAGCAGTGCTGATCTGTCAAAGGCCGCAGTGAAAAACACAATATAGACTACACCGAAAAAAAACTTTCATGTTAAAGTATTGAGTTTAAATGCTAGCAGATATACAAAGTACTTGTTGTAAAGGTTTATAGTTCCAGATTAGCTTCCCTATAGCCCAATATATATAAATGGTGTGAATGTTGTAGTCTTTAGTTTTTTATGTAAGCCGGGGTGTTGTCTGAGGTCGTAATTTTTTATTATAAAAATTGTTGACTGTTAGTTTTTCGTTTTCTAGGTGAAATACATTTTGGTATTTCTTAAAAATGTTTTGAATAACCGTCATTTTTATTTATTTGTAACTCATTCAGTATTTGTTCAAAACCTTTAGGGTTATCGGCACTATTGTAGTTTAATATTTCGCAGTTTTTGTATACAAGATTTTCGAGTGTGTCCTGCTTTTATTTTATTATTAAAAATTACGCTATCTTCAGTTAACTTTAATTTTATTGCTTGAATAATTTCTGTTCTTGGAGGAATGTTTTTATTTGTAGTGACGTAAAATCTTTGGCATGCATTGACAGAGTTCTAGTAGTATTGTTTGTGAACAAAGAAATTGTGATGTTTCATAATCTATTTTGCAAAGATATTTTCTTAAGAAATCTCTACCTATTATACCGTCTGTGTCTGTTCGAAAGTCTGAGTTTACTAGATGGAAAGATTGCTTGTATATTTCGTCTGTTAAATTTAATTCTAATTCTATTGTACCTAGAGAATGGGTTTCTTCTGTAGTAATGCCAGTTAATTTACATGTGTCATCTGGATTAAATGGTTCATTTTCGAAATTTGTTTGCATGCTACAAAGTGATATGTCGGCTCCTGTGTCAATAAGAAATGTGAGCTGTTTTTTCTGCACTGTGTGGTAATAAAGTTTGTGTTATTATCAGATACTTTGTATATTTTTAATTCTGGCTGTCTGGAATATCTATGTACTCCGGGCCTTGTGCGTTTCCCGAATCGTGTATGGTGTGCATGTGTCTATTATTGTTGTTTATGTAGGTGGTGTTTTGCAACCTTCTACCGTTTATGTTAAAATTTGTGTTTTTATTGAAATCTCCCTGAACTGTTGGCAGTTCTTACGAACGCCTATTTTTTAAGCTGGCACCCTACAGCTGCATAAATATATATTGTGCTATAGCGACGCTTAAATTATAAGTATGTACTACTATTTTGTTTTAATTCATTACTTCAACATGGCGATATCATTACTAACCACTTCCGACTACAAATGCAGACTTAAAAATAACTCTACGAGTACTTCGAAGCCATTCAATATCCAAAATTGGAACCAAATGTCCGCTGTGTGGATTGAACTTGTGCTTTTGATGTTATTCAAATTATTTTAATAAAGTTAGGAATACATTAAAAATTATTTATTTTCAAAAACACAGCATCAAAATGCAACTCTCATGCTGTTTTCGGAGGACGTAGCACAGTAATGCCCGAATTCTTAAAAAATTTTGTATTTAAAACGTATTTCAAATCAATTTTTTCATAAATTTTTTTTTTAAATACATTTCGAACCCAAATTATTTTTGTATGAATACGGCTGTAAATGTTTAATCAAATTATTTAATACAAAAATAATGCAAAGGCATAATTCTTATTTTATGTTTAGTAAAATTCTTAAATTTTTCTTCATTAAATAGATTTAATTTTTATTTTATTTATATAATGTTCTTAAAAATTAACGAACTTGAAGTCACTTTTATATAAAAAACATTCAAATTTATTATCGATGTTTCCTTAAAATCCTTTGTGTTATTTTCTCAGGATGAAAAATCGTTTAACAATTAAAATAACAATAAAATAACAAATCATTAACAAATAGTGTAAATAATATTCTTTTTCGGAAGTTATACAAAGGAATAACGAAATATCGATAATAAATTTTGGATGTTTATTTTTCATATAAAAGTGACCCCAAGTTCGTTAATGAATTAGAAAAATTTGTAAATATATTAAGGAAAGGTCGAAAACTTAATTATTAATAGATCAAGAATACTGAAAATATTTGCATGCCATGCTAATGTCAAAAGTTTGCTGGGCTACTCTGTAAATATCTTCGAAACAAAATTTACTAAAACAATGGAAATCAACAAAAAGAAAACAAAAACTACAAATAGGAAAAAGGACATTCTGTATTAGGTGGTAATACAACATCTTGTTTATTTTGTTACAAGAAAGACGCAGGAAAGAATGTTGAAAAACTTAAGTTCTTTACTTTGATTTATGCCACCACAAACATTTAGTTTTTCAATTTCATTTAATATATTTTTTTCATTCTGGACAGATAACGGCTAGAAAAACTTTGGCGTCACTTGAACTGCGACATGCAGAACAAATCACAACTTAATATTTCCGCTGATGTAATAAATTATTTTCAATACCAAAAAAAAAAAGAAAAAAAATCTATTGTAAACATATGAATAAATGAATATCAAAAAGATAAACAAAATTGTCAATATTAAATTTTTGCTTTTAGTTGTAGTTTAGTTAATTGAAAGAGTTTCTGAGGCAAATGTAGAATAAATTTTTTATTTAAAATTTTTTAAAATAAGAAAATCTTTCTTTTTTTAACTTGTCAGGCAATTTTTAAGTGGTCAGATAATTTGCTAAGGTGGAGTATAAAATTCTCTGTATTTAGTAAAAAAGTAGATTCTTTGGAATAGAGTGTCCTTTAGTTTTAATATCAACAACTTCTGTAAACATCTTTAATTGTCATGCCTATAAATACTTTCGTTATTAAAATATTAAACTGAAAGGCACAATTTTATTGCAACAAAGTTTGTTTAATATTTACGAGTACTTCATTTTTGTTTTTACTTTCTTATTTCATTTATTAATTTCATTTTTATTTATATATAATTTTTTCCATTTGCCACTTACATACACCACTACAGTTTTATGTACACTCAAAAGAAAAGTCAACCCATCCGTAGTTAAATTAATCCTCCCAGATTTACTAAAATCAAGTACAAAAAAATTGATTTAAGTTTGGATTATTCAGTGTTCAATTTAATTTTTTAACTGATTCAAGATTTTTCACGTGATTAAAGAATTTTGTACTCATTTCAAGAAACTCCAGGAGTAATTATCTAAAGGAATCCCTTTTTCGGGTTGATTAAAGTACATTTTATTGTTATTTATACTCAAAATTTTGGGTGCGACTCGTACTCAAAGTAAGTTGAAAATACTTGAATTTAGTAAGGCGTTTTTCTTTCTGTGTATACTTTTTTGTACTGCAGCATTAAACGCTCACTCACTCACTCTTTCACTCACATTTTTAACAGAATCGTAAAAATTATGGTTGCTTAATAGTCCGGTTTACTTATGGATGGTTTTTATTTTATTTTCCTGCAGCACATACACTCTACACGTTTTCATTTTCATCTTGGAAGAGTATTGAAAATGTGCATAAAGAAAGAAAGAAAGTTGATTGAAATAAAGCAAGGAAAAGGGTTTGTTGCCTTTCTTGGTGTATTCAGTTTAATAAAGCCTTGAAAACCACTCTAAAGAAAAATGTATGGATGTATAAAAAAACCCACAATGTGTTTGACCGTCATTCAACGCCTTGGCTTTTATTTCTATTGCCTTCTTCTCTTCTATAAGTATTTACAAGTTTCATTTTGCATTTTATTATTTATTTTAGCGTATATGAACGAGAGATGATATCGTGTTCAACCTGCTGCTAATGACCATAACGTTTCACTAGCAAAATATCACACAACTTCACGCTTACGCAGGTAATATTTTTTTTTACTTTAGTTCATTCACGCTAAAATGGAAGCAAAGAAAATAACACTTGATGTAGCATGGGTCACGCTAACCCTTTGAACACTGGCCCATCTCTCAAACATTTCCTTAACTTATTCACTTAAAGTGAAAAGAAATTGTTATTTTCACTTGGCAAGATTTTATATTTAAAACATGTTTTATTTCTAAAAATTTTATAGAATATTTTGTTTCTCTTTATTTTCCCACGGACAAAAAATGATTTTATTTTTTCTAAGAGGTTAGAAGAAAAAGTATTAACCAAAATTAAATAATCTTTCAGTTTGTGCTATTTTGTGGTTAATAAGCATTGATCTTTTAACATTATGATCTTTAAACAATAAACGAAATGATTTTTCAAAGTTGTTTGAAAATAGAAATAATTGTGTTTGTGGTAAATTTAAAATTTGTGGCGAACTCCATGTAAGATATTATAACCAGGGCAAGTTCTTTTAGGCTTTTTGCATGAAAAATATGCATTTGCATATATTCGAAATTATTCTCAGAAAAAAGCATTTTTGATATTACAGGTTGGCTACTCTTTTTAACAAAAATTTATTATGGTAACAGACGCAGCTCCTTATATGTTGCATGTCTGGTTCATGGGTTGCATACAGTTGTAGATTTTGTTCGCTTACATTTTGCAATATTAACTCACTTGAGCAAATTCTAAAGGCGTTTTTCTTAAAGCAGTTCCACATACGTACATAGTCTGTAGTTTTTTCCTTATTAAGTTATTGTCTGAATGAATTTTCAGGCTTTCTCTCGTATCAATGTAATGCATTCTATGTATCCAAGTATGATCAATCTCCCAAAAGCCCTGGATCAACAGATGGGTATCTTTCTGATGATGAAGCTGAGTCGATAAGTAATGCATACATTATGTGTAGCATATATTAAAGATAATTTTGAATGTATTTGCCATAGTATAATGAAAATGGAAACCAAAGGACTTCCTTTACGTGAAAGTTTATCCGTCATAGAAGACGTAAAAGAAAAACTTCAAAATATTTATTGACAAACAAAGTTTTTAATCGAAATGTTGATTAATATTAAAAACAACATATATAGTAACATCGACTGATGTTGAACGTATATTTTCAATATACTCGAACGTTTTGTGCGACAATCGAAGATCCTTTCAATATGAAAACTTAAAAAAACGTATGATTAGTTATACTTTTCAATAAAGATTTGTGTAAATAAAACTGATTAAAAGTTATTAGTCTGTGTTTTTTCGGATGCATATTTATGTGCATATTTTAAAATTTTTTAAGGAATATTATTTGCATGTATATTTTAATAATTTTTGCGCCCTAATGATAACTATGATATAATAGAATGTTGTTTTCGCTTAACTATACTGAACCAATTCAAAATAAAATTTAAACAGTAAAACTGGTTCAAATTGATACTTAATGATACACAAAATATGGCTCCTCAGCGGTCTAAATATTGTAATGCGATTAAACACTTTTTAGGCATGAGATTATTGATATAGAAACTATGACTTCTCGAAGGAATAGAGAGTTTTGTCGGCAAAATTGTTCTGTGTCGAAAATAACTGCCTTAATTTATACAGCGCTGAAGAACTTTCACACAGCAAAATACACAATATAAAACTAGCAAAAACAAGGTTGATTTAACATTTTTCGTTAATGATTTTGCTTCATAGTCGTTTCCTGCTAAATTAACATGCGATTCTTATTGAGTAAAAATGTACTCACATTAAAATAATATGACGAATTTTGTTGAATCAAAATTATTTCTTTATTTAAAGTGATTATTTTTCGAACAAATTGGTTGTTTAGTAGTTTTTTAATCCAAAGTGATTATTATTTTTTGGCTAAGTAAAACAAAAATTAGAAAGAAAAATGGCACATGAGATAAAAACCAACGTGTAACAATGGGTTAATTTAACGTTAATTATTGATGGTAAAATTTGAATATTGATAGTGGTAAAGCAGTGTTTACTGTAATAACAACTAATAATACAAATAACTCTCGTATGCTTTTTCTAGACATTATTTGTATAAATACAAATTTGAAATCACATTCAACCGAGCCACCTAAACAGTGGCGGATACATGGAAACACACATGAACACTGATGACGGGAGTGTAGCGGCTCCCGAAAAACAAAGTTGTTTCTGTTCTGCCGTGTAAGTTGAAATAATTAGTGTTAAAATTTTTCCTTGTTCCTTTGGAATATTGTCTCATGTCCAATTCTTTCTGACTAAAAACGTTGCGAACATTAGCCAAAAAATAATAATCACTTTGGATTAAAATACTACTAAAATTATTCCAGTTTGAAACAACAAAAATTACATACTGAATGAATATTTTTCAGCATGAAATTCATTTAATATGTATTTAATTATAACGTTTAGTTAATACGATTCAGTGATTGATCTAACACAAAATTCTTTTAAAATTAAGCCGACACTCATATTAAAATAACACCAAATGTTTGTTACTTCAAAATGATTCCCCTAATTGAATGAGCCATAAAAAAATTTAATAAAACGATTTCTATTATCTATTTACTTGTTTAATATTTAATTTAATTAAAATACATTTGGTGCTAGCGCCAAAAGTTTCAAATCTCTTATTTTTGGCGAAAACTTTTAAAAAACCAATGAGAATTTCTTATATTTTTTTAAATTTTTTATATTCTCATTGAAATTCGTGGAATACTTTTTAGCAATGTTGATTGAAAATGTAGAAATGTTGTCTTTACACTACTCAATGTTCATTTTATCAAATCCAAAGTTAATTTAACGTAATTATTTTTTTAGTTTACTACAATGCTGGGTTGTGTAAATTCAACATTGTACAATGTCATTTTAACTACGAAAAATGTTCAATCTACTATTTGTAAGTTCAAATTTAAAGTTTTAGACATTGAATCAATATGAATATATGTTAGCTTTCAACAAAGTAAATATTTTTGCAAAAAAATACGTGACATAAAATCAATATTGTTTAATTTTGGTTTTACATTGATACTTTTTTCTGCGTGTTGCTTTAATTCCGCCATACATTTTTTATGGATCAAACCATTCATTAGTTTAAAAAATATTATTTATCCGTGGCTAGGTTGGCTCCTTTTCACATTCTGCGGAATGGAACTTGTGTTATTCCTTATCAAAGTTATTACTAGGATTTAGTTTAACGACAAATAACCGCTGATAACTGAAAACAGACCACTCACTACCTTTTTACCTCAGCGCCTGCCTGTGGCATCGGTCAATTGCTATTTCGACCGACCTAATTCAATAACAACTTGTTTTTTACTTTTTGTTTTCAATCAATTCAAGTTTCCTGCAATATTTTGTTTTCACATAAAATTTTTTCCAACTGCACTAACAAAAATATTATGATTACTTTTAATCCTCTTTTAGAACACATTTTTATGACTTCAATTTAGCTTTTGTGAAGACTTGAAGTGTCATAAAAACCAACTTTTTAATATTAATTTAAAAATGTTTTTATTTTCAACATAATTTTATGATATTGCAGCAGTACAACAGCTAATAATGCTTATCTTGTTTGTAATAAAAACAAAATGATTTTTATGTTGGTCAATTTAGCAACAACTAAATGCAATTAAAGTTAGAATTTCTGTCAACATTTGATGACTGCGAAAAGGAAGAAGAAACAAAAAAAAACAAACATTTGCCATACTCTCGTAATCATAAAATCTCAATAAAAGCAAAAACTTATTATATCCTTTTTTAAGCTGACATTGCATTAGTTTCACAGTTTTTACGACTGCAGTTCTTTGAACAGCTAAATTGAGGAGTAAAATAAATTTTTGATACATTTTTACGACTCATAACAAAAGAAGCAAACGTGCCTCCCAACAGCAGTCAACCTGAACGACACATCATAATACAACTTGAATATAAAATTTCATGACTTTCCTAAGGATGTTCGTATGTTTCACATGATTTTTACTTAGAGCTTTTTATGCCTGTTTTTTACAAAGTTCATTTAGCTTTTTATTATCCTTGATTGTGTGTACAAGTTTTTTTGTCAGTCCCTTATGATCTTCGGCACGACTTTATATTTTCTCGGAGCAGGTTTTATGACGTTTTTACGATTTTGTCGTAACGTGTTTTTTTCTATTCATTCTCAAATGCTAAATTCATTGAAAAGAATTGACATCGTAAAAAACCGCGCAATCCCCACAAATTTGTGTAAAAGAATTCTTTCGATGACATATTCCTTTTGTTGTTTTTGTTTTTTTTCTATGGATGAGCGTTCGAGGATGTTTTTTATTGTATTTGAAAATCAATAGATCTTTCTGATTTGGTTTTTGTAACATTTCGCAATATACATACCTTCCAAAAAAAAACTGTAATCCTCTGTGACTTGACTTGAAAATTTGCAACAAAATAAAAATTATTTACAACATGGAAAGTGCTACGAACAGCACATTTAGATCATATAGTTCTTTTTATTTTAATAGATTTTAATTCATTGAGATCCTATAACGAGATAGCGCTGCAGAATAACCCCCAAGGTTCTCGGCACCGTGGATGCCCAAAAACAACTGGATGCATCGTAACCGTAAGTGAGCTGACTGCTGCAGGGTTTTCATGGAAAGAGGCATTAAGTACAGCTTACAACAGAGTCCGTTGGAAGTAATTAATTGAGACCGTTTAATTAGGGGACCGTCAGATTGGTGGAACTACATAAAATATGTTTTAACAAGTATTAACAAGTTAACACTCAATTGAGTTAAAGACACATAATTTAGATAATTCTTCTCTGTTTCTTTTTTCGAAAGCAAAACAGAACCGACTTAATGGGAGCCTTTTAATCCCCAAAGGTATCGAAACTTCTTAGTTAAGCTTCACGTTTAGTGTTACATATAGTGAGACCATTTTCAAAATATGGGTGTGAAATCTGCACCCTCAAAATATCTGAAATAAATCAATTACTCTTTTTTGAAAGACGAATACTTCACGAAATATTTGGTGCAATAGAAAGTGAAACAGCTGTATACAGCTCACGATATAATCATGCTGGTGCAGGTTTTGCGTATGGAAGATAATATGACAGTGAAGAAAATTGTGGGAAAATAACCAAAATACATAGAAAACAAGGGCAGCAACCGATACAAAGATGAACAGATGATATCGAAGCAGACTTACGAATAATAAACGTCAGAAACTATAGATAAAAAACTTTAAAAAGAGAGCAGGGAAGAGAAATAGTTGCAGTTCATAGAGGGCTATAACTGCTGTCTATTATGGTTAACGATTCCAACAATTTACTATTTATATAGGTAGAAGGAAAGTTTGTGAATAGCTTAGCATGTCTCAGTAGAAATCATAGATATTTATTTCTTTAATCCGTATATGTTAAAAAAAAATCGGGGAGGGTGGTACATGTCTAACAGAACTGATTGCATCTATGTTAATACATGTATAGATTTATATACTTGTACATATTTATGTATGTGCATTAATTTGTAACGTTATAGCATGTGGCATGTCCTTGTCAAGTTGGTATTGCGATACCGCAGTGACAATGTCGACATTTAACTTAACGAAGTTTTCGTTTGGTGCCAAATCGAATTACAACATTGTGTTCGGAGCACCTTTTTACTTTATTTCTACATTTATTTATTTTTGCTGCTCTCTCTCTCTCTACCATTGTTGTGTTGCCGAATCGTCTGCTGTTGTTTAAACCAAAAAATAAATAAAAAATTGTCAAATAGAGAAGAAAATTAAAAAAGGAAATGCATATTTTATGTACGACGAGTATGTAGTAAAAATATGTAAATTTCGGTTGACTTATCTTGTGCACAGCTTAATATACAGTGGAATTCTTTTGAACGAATTCTTTGATAGCTATTCAGAGAAAACGCATAAAACTAGAGAAGATACAATTTCTATATGTTTTTTTTAAGTCACGTAAATTATTGTTTTAGTTTACTAATATAAGGAGGTGACTTGGGATTTTCTGAAGTTTAATTATAAACAAAAGAAATAGTTAAGTCAACACAACAGCGACTATGTAAGGAAAACAAATTTTAATTAATTTAAGTATAGATTTTTTTGCAATATTTAAATTATCAGGTTTCCCAGTATATCGATAAAATATACATAAACAATAAACACATTCACGACAGCAGGCTACCGACTACAACCTGTTAAAAATATGAAAATGATTATTTTTGCGATTACACGGCAGCAGGTTGTTGTCCATGCTACTTTTGTAGTAATATTGCGTTTTTTAATAAACAAATTGATTAATCGGCTTAAGACCTAATCATACTCAAATTTTAATCATTGAAAAATACTTAATTTCTGATTACAAAACTGATAGTATAGTTTGTCGGCCACGTCTTCATTCGAGCGAGCGCAACACAAAATTTAAAAACGGTTCGCCTTATATTTCTGCACATTTATTTATTTTATTTTTTACCTACTCCACATTTTTACTCGTTATTTCAGATAAGTTTAAAAAAGTCAGGTATACAGTTATTTTTCAACCATGCGTCGTCTGTTCATAAGCTTTAATTAAATATATATGTATTCCGTTATTGTGCTCGCTGTACGAGTGCGGTTCCATAAGTCCTTTACTTTTTGAAGGAACGCAGTTTTTTTTTTTGCAAAACAAAAATTCATTCTTCAACATAATCTCCTTGTAACTCAATACATTTAGTCCACCGTTTCTCCAGTTTTTGTATCCTTTCCAAAAAATAGTATTTTTCGAGGTTCCTAAAAGGGCATTTGTTTGGTCAGTAATTTTCTTCCGAGCCATTTCTTTAGGTATGGAAATAGGAAGTAGTCACTAGGAGTTTAATCCGGAGAATATGACGAATGAGGTACCTATTCGGATCGCGGTTAAACAACTCCAAACAATCCTTTGAAGTTGTCACACGTTTACGTTTATGGTCAATTAACTACACACGCGGCACCCATCTTGCAGACACCTTTCTTAAACCCAGCTGATCACTTAAAATCGAAACCATACTGCCATATGAAATAACTATGGCATCAACAATCTCTCGATCGGCCAACACCATATCGTAAATTTTTTCGACATTTTCGGGTGTACTGACCCCAATTGGCCGTCCACAACGTTCAGCGTCATTTGTACTTGTGCCACCACAACGAAAGTCAGTAAACCACTTTTTTAGCATTGAAATCGTTGGTGCAGAGTCCCCATAGTATATATAGAGCTTTTGCTTGGTTTGATTGAGGTTTTTTTTCGCAAAAAATAATGTTTAATGAGCACTCGAAATTTACTTTTTGCGATTTTTAGAAAAATACAGTAGATTTTATGTTTTGAACAGCTTTTAAACGCAAAATAAATGACGATGTGGGATACTCTGACAATTTGCGTATTGCTCTGCCATCTGTTCTTTTTCAAAACACACACATTAAATGACGACACTTGCTTAAAATTTGACAGTAAACTATTAACAGGTGGTACTGGATGAGAACAGTGTTGCATTTAATATAACTACGAAGGAAGTGGAAGTTCCTTGTTCCATGAAGAAACGGAATTAACAAAAAAAAAACTTAAGTGTTAAATGAATCAGCTGCTTACTCTGTAGCTATCGTTTTCCACATAATTAAGTAGCTGACTGCAGGACGACATTTGTACCCACAGACATTTGTCGTCACGAAGCCATGTAGCCCGCTGTGGTCAATGAGTTTCATGCTTTTGGCTGCACTTACATAAACGTTTGTATTCACAAAAAGTAACAACTTCACTTTATCAGTTTGTCCCACTGTTAAAACCTTTACATGAAATCTTTAATCATTCCAACTTTTGTTTTAAAACCGAAAATTGTTTTAATAAAATTATGCTATGAATCTTAATAAAGACACAAAAGAATTAACAGAAAATATCTAAAATAAAAATCAGGGAACTATAAGCGGTAGTGCCGAATTATACAAAGGATTCACTTAAATATAAAAAAAAAAATATATATGTAATTAAATAATAGAAGTATTTTTACGCAAAGAAAATACATTTTTTTAAACAACACTATTTGTATTATTTGCTATGAAATGAGCATATTAACTCTCTTGTAGATCAAACGTATGGAAAACTTTAGTCTCTTTGGCTAACTCAATTAAATACACTTTTTAGAATAAGAATACTGGTGGCGAAATTATATCTAATGTGAGCATTTCCAAGGACATCATTAGACATGCTGTTGATATCCGTAGTTAAATATTGTAGGTAATATTACTTTTAAGGTATTACGAATATGAATCGTTTCTAGGATTTTTAACATTATCTGCCTAGTCCACAATGCCGAACGATATTGTTCTTTTGTGAAATTACATTTAAAACAAAATCAATTTCTAAAATCTGTCATCAAAATTTCATCTATTTTTGGGCTTTTGGACAATTTGCTGCAAAGCTCGGGCATCATTATAAAATTCATTACCTAACGAAGTTTTATATAGTATATTATATATTTATATTTAGCCTTTATCGGTCTGAAGCTTCATTCTCGTTACAATCGCGTGCGATTTTATATCTAATTTGTGGTTCATCATTATCACAGGCCAACAAGTTCTTAAGCTTCGCAGTCAACTTGTATACAATTTCCTACTGTGCTCCAACGCCTAGAAGTTGCGTTTTTTGAGCTGGCTCTGTATCTCGAGATTTTTCGTTATAAAGAAAAGAGATGATGCTGCTTCACATTATGTGCATTTACTCGAGAACTAGAGCTTCGAATAATAAAAAAAAACACAGAAGCATCGGTAACAAAATAACCTTCAAATTACTTCTGAGTTAATTTTTTAACATTCGCATAGTTTTAGAGATATTCAGAGAGTTTTATGAAGAAAATAATTTTTTCAACAAAATTTCAAAAAAAAATTTTGAACCGAAGATAATTTTTAATTTTATTCTTAATTGTGATAACTTCATATGTTACAAATGAAATTAACTTAAATTTATTAAAATCATTTCATAAATTCTGAATATATTCACAATTGAGTGGTAGATGAATTTAATCGAAGAACTAGTTCTCGAGTAAATTCAAATTTTTTTTCTATATAGCGAAAAACTTCGAGATACAGGGTTAATTCAAAAAAGTAATTTCTAGGCATTGGAGCTCAATATCATATGTACTCAAACTGACTAAAAAAGTGCGGGCCTTAGAAATCGCGCTGACCTGTGATATTTTTGTTTTTACACTGCCGGTTATATATGTGTGTGTGAGTATTTTTAATATTTTTGGTATTCGAATGTTATTATCGAGTTTTAAGATATTTACAAACAATTTAATAAATTATTTAAACACACTTTTAGATTTTAGAAACCCCCCTTTCTGACTCTACAAAGTTAAACAAATCGGTAAAGCTTTTGGAAAAGTACCCAAAAGCGCCCAACGAGTCCGATAGTGAATTTTCAACTTTCTACTTTGTGTTCGATTTTTTATTGAACTTAATTTTTTTTAATAAACTGAAACTACAAATTCGTAAGGAACGTTGTTTATAAAAGGATACAGATTCATTGAAACTAAAAAAATCCAGGAACGAAATTTATCCGACAGACTGGGGGACATCGTGAAGTTTTCCCCTTTTCTAAAAGGTGCCACAAGAAGTACTCCTGAAGGACTAAGAACTTAAATGTTTACAATTTTTAACTGTGTTGAAGGGTGTACGAAAACAGTGTTAATGCAATAACTTTATATGTTCTATAGATTGATAAAGTGTAAAACTGCAAAATTATCGCTAAGCAACAACAACAACAACAAACAGCATGTATGTATCTGTAAAGGATTAAAATAGTTGGTTGGCTAACTGCCTGAAAATACCTGACGACCGAAATGGTTGGTTGTGGCACTTAAAATGGATTTGTGTTAATTGAATTATTGCATAAAAGTTCGAACGAAATAAAATTACTATTCTTGTTGGCGTTGATGTGTTGTTAGTTTGAAAAAACAAAACAGCTATTTAGATCAGCTAATCTATACACAAAATTGTAATCCAATTTTAATCCTCTAACAAGTGCAATCATCGTAAAGTAATTTTTTTTAATTAAAAAATTCCAAAAATTCATTCTCTTGTTTTTTTTTCTTAAATCCTTCAATACACTGTTTCAGTTGAGCTAAGGGTTGACATTTACACCCAACAAAATGTTAAACTGAAGCACCCTTTATAATCTTTCTATCGAATACACTTCCGCAAGATTGTAAATACATGAAAACGATTTTTTAGTGCTCCACTTGCATCATGAATTGTTATGCGATTGAATCTTTTTCAAACTGCTATAAATTAATCGCGTACATAAACCGAAAATTAGATTGCTGTTGATACCGAAAACTGTAATAAAGAAAACTGTAATAAGTGTTAAAGCTAATATTTGGGCGAATGAATAATTTGATACAAAAAAAAACTCCAGCTTTTCGTATTATAATAATTCTCAAGTATTCATTTCAGTTGTTTTTTGATGCGGTAGTGGAATAAAACAAAATTTTAGAAATTGTTTTTGTTGCAAATGTAATTTTACAAAAGAACGATATCGTTTGACATCGATTGCCAGGCAGTTAGATTTTACCTTAGCTCTGTATATTTCATAAATAATCGTTTAAGTCCTGTTTTGTATACATTGAGTTATTCCTTATATGACAGCAGCCAAATAATTAATGAAAATGCTATTCTTCCGTCAGCCTCTCTGCCAAAATCGTTTACACACTCAGCAACTCTCAAAGTAATTTGATATCAGTAATGTCAAAAATAAAATTGTAATGGCAGCGGGGAGTAAGAAACAGTTGCACTGTAAGAAAAGTTGGGTAATTTAAAAGAAATTGTGTCATTATTTCTTCGAAGTTATCACCAAACTACATTGTGGTTAGCGTGCTTTTTATATACATATTTCAGAAATTACAATGTAATATTTACTTTGGGACAAGTAACATCTGTAGCACTTCCGAAATAGCATTTTTTAAGCCTGGGGGTTCCTATATATTGCGATGCGACAACAATTTCAGTGTAAAAATAATTGAATTTCGTACAAATTTTCTTTTGCATCGCAATAGAGAGTAATATACGAGTACTTACTTACATACGTTTTGGTCAGTAGCCTGATTCAGAATGGTTTTTCCATGCGAATCGATCTAAGGCGCTTCCCCTCCATTTTCTAGCAATAAGGTTTGCTAAATCATATTCAGCTTGATCCTTCCATTAGAGTTTGGGTCTGCCCCTTCTACATCTTCCTACGGGATCGAATTCGAATGATGTTTTAAAATCTCCAACATACTAATTTATTAATTTCGCAAGCGTTTTTTATTTTTGTTATCAAGCTTCCCTGAGATTTAACAAATCTGTTCGCTTTCGATGGAAGCGGGTAAAATTATTAATAATTGTTGAACGTTTTCAAGAATATTGTTTAAGGACTATTGCTGATTTGGCATAAGCAGCAATCTAATATAATATAATAATACGAGTATAATAGACTATCTCAACCCTCAACAAATAAAACTTTGTAGAAAATGCTAAATAAATTGTTAATAAAATCTTAATTTGCTATTGACATAATATGTAGAAATTCGCATACGTTATTTTTTTTATCGAGAAATGAGAAAATAGAAACAGATATAGCTGATTGTAAAAAATATTAGAGTGATTTTGGACAATGACAATGTTACACAAAATGAAATGACTTGCTGCTCCTATTCTATTTTCATACATATGTATATCGTTTAAGAAGTTGACAACTCAAATTTCTATTGTACGTCTGAGTAGTCTGAGAATGTTAGCAACAAACAAAGTACTCTTCCTTTCTACTAGTTTTACAAGGTTCACCTTATTCCTTTCTTTATAAAAATAATTTCAAAGATTACTTAATTTTTATTTTTTAATTCAAAGTATTTTCATTTTACAATTGATTTTTTGCTTCAGTGCCTTGAAGGCTTTAAAGAGGCTTTATAGCAACATTATTTTATTTTTTAATTCAATTAACCAAATTCAATACTCGAACACTACCCCTGTATATTATTTCAATACATTTTTCCTATATCTTTTTTTTAGATATACGGGTATTAAGGCTTTTCAATCAAGATGGTTGCATTTTTTATTATATTTTTATTCCCGGCACACCCGACAAAATTTTTCGGCTTCCTGGAAGCGAAACGCTAATCTATAATAATGACTATTGGACATATTTTTATGGTTCCTATTTTTATTTTTGTTATTGGAATAGTTAAATTGGACATGAGACAATATTCTAATGGATCTAAAGACAAATTTATAGTAATGAATTTTAGCCAATACGCACACAACGTTGTTTTTCGGGAGCCACTACAACATCTATTATTGTTCATGTGTATGTCAATGTATGCGCCCTCTTTTTTAAGGTGGTTGGGTTAAATGTGATATTAATTACTTTTCATACAAAATCGTTAACGGAAAAATAATTATCAGTTATTGTGGTGGGTATTAATCTCTAAATTAACGTTAAATCGACCCATTGTTACACGATCATTACACCTCAAGCACTATTTCTCTTTCCATTCTGTTTTTTACTTGATCAAATTTTTTTGGTTTGATTAATATTTGAAAATGTTTGTTTTTGTGTTAAGCAAGAGCAAAAATATTTTATTTTCTTGCTGACGCCAAATTTTTTGACACTCACGTTTACACAAGCTCACGTGATGACATCAATTAACTGAGCGATTTCTAGCTCAGCTTTTGAAGTTTTCGGAAACATATTCGATATTTTCATTACGATATCTGAAATTCAGATAGCATTTCCACAGTCATAGTTAATTTTTTAATTCTCTTTTACTGTCGCTTTGTAATCAAGGAAACGGCAGATCGCTTCTAATGTTGTGCGTGTTTGCATAATTTTTTTAACTTTTCATTGAGCACAAAAATAATTGTCTTTACGCTTTGATTAACGCGTTTAATTGGCTTTTATATGAAAATCTCCAAAATTTTTAAAGAGGGATGAGAGCAACTAAAAAGTGGTGGCAGTAATTGAAAAAAATGTGCATGTATTAGCAATTTGTAGAAATTGTTTTGTAATTAAATTTGTTTCTTTTTTTTTCAAAGCATGTGCAGGAGAATTGGTAATGCATGCTAAAACGGAACCGTAAACACTTTCTAACTGTTAATGAGATTATCTCTCGAACTATTTAGTGGCCATTTAAATATTAAATTTTTGTTAATTGTTTAATTTTTAACATATTTTTAACTATTTGTTATTTTGTTGCATTTGTCCATCTTTTGCCAATTAAATATTTCAACTTCTTTGCTTGTTGGAATATATGTATGTTTACAAAAACACACCTTCGTGAGTGTAAAAGCACAATTAAAAATAAATATTTATTAATTCATAAACTTAACACCTGAAGCATTGCAGCATTTTTGAGAAATGCCATAAATGTCCTTCCCACATAACTAAAGGTAACAAAGGTTACCCACACAAATAACAACAAATTCATAAATAGTAAAAATAACAACATCAAACATATAAATGAAAAAAAAATAAAAAATAAAAAAAAATGAGTAAAACACAGAGAACAGATCCTTTTTTCATATTAATTACTTTTTTGTGTTGGGTAAAATATGTAAAATTACATGATGAACACAAAAATAACCAAATGCCTTTGGTTATTTGTTAAAAGGGTTAAAAAAATTACACAAACGCTTGAAATATCAGCAAAACATGAACTCAACATAAGCAAACGTGCACAATGATGCCAGGAAAGCAAAGAGTTGATCATCATACACAACCATACTATGAGGTTTTCATGTGCATGCTTATACATGTTCACTTGTACAGCCATAAAAGTTTCATTATCAAAATATATATGAAAAATAAACATAGAAAATAACTAATAGAGAAGATATTAGTGAGTTGGACAGGACAGGAAGGGGACGGAGAAGTAGGATATACCACACAGTTGGAACAAATACAATCTCTCTACACACACACATACATACGCATCTGCCACATTTAACAACAAAAGATAAATTTACTTGGCCTAAAGCAACCACATGCATAAACATTAACTCACACTGCCGGAACTACTACACATTTAAATAACAAACTTCAATAGTCTGAGGCCACGGTCAGACGGAGGAAATATTTCACGAAATCTTCTTACCCACTAAATAGTGTATACTCTCTTTCCTTATTAGAATAAATGTATCTGTTAAAAGTGCATTTATAGGACGTGCAAGTGGCAAATGGTATGCCTCGTTTGTTTATGGAAACTTTGCATGCGACGAGTGAGGCTTTGCTATCGCCGAATTTTTGTCCTTCCTAAGTGCAATATACACAAATATTTATTTAAAATCCATTTTTTAAACTAGAGCATGTTCTACTTATTATTAAGTGTTACACATTTTTTTTGGTGCATGACACATGTAAATGTGGAAAATACGTTGCATATGACAAATGCATGACGTGTGTGCCCAACCCTTTTATAACATTGTTGTATTAAATTGTGTCAAAATGCATTGAAATTAATGATTACGCTTACGGTACCCACACATTCGCAATATTATTGTGCAATAATTAATATTATACAATTAAATTGTCTATGTGTATATAATACTAATATTAGTGGCCCAATGTATTTTCAAAAAGCATTCAGCGAGAATAGAAATATATAGTAAAACGTCTACAAAAGAAAAACTAGCAGAACGCATGTATTTGAAAGCTTTATTTACTTTTACATATTTTGTAAGAAAAATTGTGCAATATATAATTATTTTTTTAATCTTGTGCGACTATAATAATAGCAATAAAGTACTCAATAATATTATGTAGTAAATGGTTACCTTTAGTTTAATAAATCTCTCCTCCGTCTGACCGTAACTTAAGTAAAGTAGTTCTCTTTTTTTGTTTGGTTATGAACGTATGAGCATATTTTAGGTTTTTGGTTTGAAAAATGTACCAAGAAATGCAGATGATTTTCTCGGTAAATATATATATTTTTTTGCTCTAATAATATTTTTATTGCCATTGAAAAATATTTAGTTTCTTTTTGCGTACAAATGTGAGAAAAAACTCTAAATTTAAATATTTCTTAAATTAACTGTGTAATATTTTTATATTGCACAATTATATCGTCAAAAGATGACCGGATATGTTGGCAAAAATTAAAAGACTTTTGATTGTTATTGCACAATCTTAGTAAACATAACTTGTTGTGAGAAGATTTGCGCAATGTATTTTATTCTAAAACATTGAGTCACTTATTGAATAGTATAAGCCCAAACTACTATAATATCGACAATAAGATATGCAATATTATTGTATAATATATTTGTCAATACGGAATATTTTTAATAACCAGAGTAGGCGTCGAAATTCGACCGCCAGCTTAAACGTAGTTGCATACATTCAAAGAGAAAAAACTACCTAAATTCTAATTCCCTTCCCCATGGAAAAAACAATAAACAAAATAAAATTGCATTAAAACATTTACGCGCATTTACTTTGTAAAGCTTTTGCTTGAAGCCAACACATCCATACGTAATGAACATGTACATCCATATTCAATTCTCATCTCTTGCAATTCTGATCTCTTACTTTTTCAACTTCACTAATTTAAAGAGAAAAAATCTTATTTCTCATGTACAGAATTACCGTTGGAATTTTTTGAAAAGTCGCACAAAAGGTCATTTTAAAAAAATAAAGTCGCACAAAAAAGTCGTTCGAGAAAATAAAAGTCGCACATTTTTTTAAGACTTTCTTATCAATTAAAAGCATAACCGAATAAAAAAACAATTGAAACAAAACAAAAAGCTTATTACAGAATCCATATTTAACATATTTAATAACATACGCAGTTGCATTATATATTCTTCATGTTTTCATGCAAAACAAGTTTAGTTAAGTTTAATAAACTTGGCTGTCGTATGCTGCCAACGTGAAAGGAGTATGAGTATCTGTTAAAAACCAAGTCAAGGGAAGGATTATTGTTTTGGTTCACTAAAAGCTGTTTACAAACAATGCAAAATGGGCGCTTTGCCTCCATGTCTAGCTTAAGCTATTTATACTTCAGTTCCCAGTCTCTCGAACAGTATTGCGAAATATTACGTTTCTTGGAAGGACCTGCAGCGTTGTTAACGTTATATTTCTCAGACTCAATGGTCTCTTTTGCCTCTAAACACGTATTTCTAGCTTCATTTTCTTTTTCGTTTTCAGAATTTCTTTTCGTTTTAACAAGAAATCTTATTTTTAAAAATGTTCATGACTTCCGAAAAATTTTGTAAAATAAGCACTTCAAGACCCACAACTTCTTACTTGTTTGCTAAAAATGTTCTTTGAAACATTTACCCAAAATTTCTGAACAATTTCTTGAATACATTGTGTACATGACACAATAATCTGAAATTTGCTTTTATATTTAACTACTTTTTATTTATAAATTTACTGCAAATTAAATGTTTTTTGTGAGCAACAAAAAAAAGAGTAAAAAGACGCAACAAATTTAAAAAAGTCGCTAATAAAAAGAAGTCTCACAAAAGGTCGCAAACCACTAAAAAAAAGGTAAAATTGCTACTTTAGGCTGGTGAACGGTAACCCTGGTTATATACAAATGTAGGTACTCTTAAACCAGTGTTGCCAGCTTACACATATCATGTGTAATTTTTATTTTCATGTATAATTATGTGCATGTGTAACTCATGTTTAACTTAAAATTTTATCGTTTTTGAGCACAACTTTTTTTTATTGTAAGAACGACTGTGATGCTGACAAATGAGGGTTGGCTGTGATATTTTAATTTATATATGAACCTGTTTTTTGATTTTTTTGCTTTAAATTTATTAAGTTTTTGTTTGTGATTGTCCTTTTGACACAAAACAAAACTTTGATAATTTTAAGAAGAATGATGTAGAATTGGTCTAAAGAATAAAAAATTTCCCTGAAGAAGTTGGAAAATACCAGTGAAACGTTGGAATAATATATAAATAATAATCTTTTATTAAATGAACTTAAAAGTCCAAATATTGAAAATATATTCATAATTAAAAAAATTTTGGAATTAAACCAAGAAGGTAAAATATTTAATCTAAACAAAACAAAGCACGTTATTTTGTGAAAAAAAGAAAGCATGTGTATTTCGTAATTTCGTGTTTAATTTCGCATGATTCATGTGCAATTTAACATTTCAGCAACACTGTCTTAAACACTCTCATTGATTTGCTTATGTTTTTACTTGAACCAATACTTACATAAGTGGCTGTACGTGTGAAAATTTATGGTTTGTGTTAACTTTAGGAGCCTTTTATTCCTTTAATACTAAAACGATTTAAGTAATATTTAATCGGGTCACTAAAGCTCAACAATGTTGACCATTTGATAAAAGAATGAAGACAATCGGTTGGCAAACAAAGAAGAAAAAGGGATCTAAAAATTTGTTTTTGTCTATTTATATAATAGATAGATCTTCGGAATTTTAAATAATCCTCCGTTTGGTGATTGAATTTATTCTAAGCGTCTAAAAATGCATGACTTTTTAAAATTTTTGACAATGATGAATGTTTTACAATAGTTAAAATAGATTTATAAATTACTTAAAACTTTAAAACAATACGTTTCTGTAAATTATGTTGTATCGGTGTAACATTCGGGAAAGTGTACAGCTAGCCCTGGTACATAAACCAAAAATTTGTTAAATAAGCGCAATTGTAATGTAAGAAAAAATATTAAATTGAATTTAACAATTTACTATTATTGTGACTTTCGCTTGCACGAACTAAAATATATTTATATTTGTACAATTCACAAACGTTGAGGTTGCATGTTGTATAAATGATGTGAGTAATTTCAATATAGACGTTTGCTTAGAAACATGTTCGCTTGAAAAATTATGACTAAGATTTCTACACCTCATACAATCGGTTGTGAATTGAGTAAAAAAGTTTTCAATTTAATAATTATTTATTTCGATATTAAATAGTAACTGTAAATTTTGTGTCTCTATCCTTTAAAACCAGCCAGACGCAATACCACAAAGGACAGGCAACACATGCACTCGAAATATTTTGTATGAAAGAATTTTCGTGTGTTTGCGAGCGAGCGTCTGAGTGCAAGTGCCTTTTGAGGAAGTCAAAGGAATAAACAAACAAACAAAGAAAAAAAAATAGACAAACATTAAAGCAACCAAATTAATTTGGACATTTTAAAAGTTTTATACAGATGATGTTATTATTCAATGTAGCTACTATTTATTTTTTTCAATTATTAAATTGGTCATGCTGAATTTGTGGCAATTAACAAAATTGTTTTCCAAGAAAAGCAAACTGAACAATTATATTATGTATCTACTTAATAGGATTTTTTACTTGTAAAAATATAACTTTTTCTGAACAAAGGATAACATTTTTAAAGTAATGTTGTTTTACCACCCACCAAAGGTCGAAATCCTGTTTACATTAATAAAAGACTGCCAACCCTTTTCTAATTTTGATTTTGCTTCTAGTACAATCATTTAAGATTATTCAAAGCCGTTGATAATTAGCATTATCAAACAAGTGCAAGCCTTGCGGGATAACTCTATCGTGCTCTTAACCAAAAATAAGTACACCGAGAAAGGCACCTGTGTGACTTACACACAGAGTGCAGGTCTTGAAGAAGAATCACTCTTCCATGCACAAACACTTTGCCAAAATGTTCGAGTTATTTAATATCTTGCTACATGATAACTTTACACAATAAAGCCAAACGTCTGAGATCTCCGAATGTCCGATAATGACAGAGAAGATGTTCCGTCGACTCTTCGACTGTAAATTCTGATAATAAATTGCTCTTCCTTTGAAGAGATTTTTTTTAAATCAAATTTAAAATATTTTATTTCGCTGAAGTCTTAATCGAGTCACAGATTGAATATTCGTATTCTTGTGTTCATGGTTTTTGGGCGCATACATATCCCTCCATATTGGCGAGTATTTAAAAATTCATACTCGTTACATCACTAATATACATCCGAAATATATGTACATATATATTAATATAAGTATGATATTTTCATACTTGCAATATTACTGTACTTATTAATAAATAAAAGTGCACAAATGAGTTGTGGCTACGTTATCCTGACGTGAAATGATTTACAGTGAATCACATAATAATATACTCTATTTTAATATCGATTCTAGTTCACTAATGTAAAAAAAACTTGTAGATAGTTTATGTTTCTTTGATCCTAAATAAAAGTTTTCTATTTAATTTCATGTAATTTTGATTTGAAGCAAAAACATATTTTTAACTGTCTTATTTTTGTTGTCAAATCGAGTGTTTACAATCCGTGAAATTTCAGAACCTGTAGTTGTTCATAATGTTATAATTTTATAGATGGTACATTTTAATTAAAGCATTCAATATGATATTCAACACATTATAAGCAGAGTGTGCACTTGATGCTACATAAGCTGTGTTTTTATTTATTATGATTTGTAAAGCATACAGCAGTTAAGTAATGATCATAATAATGTACATTTTCTTCAAAACTGTTCAGTAATTTTATATTGTTTCAAAACGAAACCGGATGTGTACTACACATTATGTAACTGACTGTACATATCACGCAAAATAAATACACATTCATGTACTGTATCTGTTTTTGTCTATTTAAATACTGTAAAACTATTATAAAAATACATGGATGTATTTGCAGGGATTTAATAACGATTGTAATTATAATTGAAAGAAATTCACTTTTACATTTAAAGAGTAATCTCATTATGAATATCTATGAATGTGTAAGTTTAATGCATGGAAAGGAATTTCCAGGAAACATTGTCGTAATTGCAATTCTGTATATGGATGCGGCATTGCAAAAGACATACAGAAATGTTCTATAGAAACAAGTTTGTTATTCACAATTGAAAAAGCCGCTATATTTTTAACATGATAAAATACAGATACTTTGCCTTTTCGAATTTTTATTTTAATAACATGTAAATTGTATGAAGAAGTAAGTGAAAAGATTTAAACATTTTTGTTAAACTATTATTTTCATGTACTTTTATATAATTTACGTACCTTTGTTTTTTGTTGAAAATTTATTGCGAACTTGACTTTAAAAACAAATTAAATATCTTTTAGAATTAATAGAGGAGAGCAGCAGCTTAAATATTTATTTCATATGTCGTTGGTTAAAGCATCACATCATAAATTTTTTATTGTAAAAAAATTTTTCATTTTGCAAGTTACCTTTTTTAGCTTATCTGCAGAAGCTCTATGATCTTAGCAGGAATCGAATCTGGGCCCAGGCTAAGTGGATAATTGCAATTTTTCAGTCCTTCTCCTGGACTACCAGCTTACACTCGAAAAAAAATCAATCCATCCGTACTTAAATTAATCCTCCCAAACGGTGTTAAAAGTGCGGCAATCCCAGATTTATTAAGATCAAATACAGAAAGATTGATTTAAAAACGAATTATTCAGTGCTCAATTTAATTTTTAACTGATTCAAGATTTTTCACGTGATTAAAGAATTTTGTACTCATTTCAAGAAACTCTACGATTGGTTATCTAAAAGAATCCCGTTTTCGGCTTCATTAAAGTACATTTTTGTACTAAAAACTAAAAAATATTTGAATTTATTATGGCGTTTCTGTGTAGCACAGTTTTCACTAGGCTCTTGAAGATAGCCCAATTAAATTTTCCTGCTTTTTCCTTATTTGTTATTGATTCAGTGTTCAGGGTATTCAATTAATCTGGCTTCCAAATAATCAATTAACCGGTTAATAAATTTTTACCATAAGTTAATTAATTTCAATTAACAAAAGTCTATAAAAATAATTTCTTATTTTGAAATTTTATTAGTAAAAAAACAACATAACGAACAAATTGATAAATAGTTTAAATAATGGTTTTGAATAATGATTTCGTTAAAATATTAAGTTTTTAGTCTGTTTCTTCTTTAGCTTCAATGTTTCAATAAAAATTGGCTTAGAAAAAAATTCATTTCACATATCGAAGACTAGTAATTAGCGTACTAGACTATTAGTTTTGGGGTCGCAGGTTTGATTGCTTCCAAACAAAAAAAAAATTTTAGAAATCGAAAGCAAGCCATAGCAGAATATCCGATTTCTTAGTCCTTTTTATGGATTTCTCTAAATATATAAATATGTAATAAATATATATTTTTTCCATTATAACATTTGACTCTTGTTTTGGTTTTTATTGAAGTTCTTAAAACTTCTAATAGTTTGGTTAATTCCTTTAGATTAAATTAAGCACATTAAAATAATGTTTAAATTAAAAACAAAATTATAAAATGTTGTTTAATCGGTTAATGGACACAAATCAACCTTTGATTTAATCTTTAATTGGAGATCCACAGTTTAAAATTAATAGGCCAAATAATTGGGTAGTAATAGATCGGTTAAACGGTTAACGTCTAATAAATTATATGCCCTATTATTATTTTATGCCCTTTTTTCTATTCGACTTAAGCAAAAGCGGTTTGGTTTGAATTTTCATTTGATTTATTGATTTTGATTTTTAAAAGCAAACACAAACTATTGAAGCCTTCTATTTGTGTTGTCTGGCAGAAAACGAGTCCAATAGAATGTACACACTGTATATTAGTTTTAGTGTACGGTGGATAAATGAATGTCCTTGCGTTCTTAAGCTTCCTTCTTTAACCGATATCCAACGGAAATGATTGAAGCAGCGAACTCCATATCTTTCGATTAATGCCTTTCTTATTTTAATTTATCTAAAATCACCGAAATTACCTTTGCTTCAATATAATATGTGATTCATACCAGACCAAAATCTAGCATTTATGAGATTTCGAGCAAATCTAGTAAATTTTGACTAGATTTCTCATATTAAAAAAATAATCTATTTCTACCCAAAATCTGGTAGTACTCAGAGATCCAACTGTGTTCTTGCTTAATTATACTCAAAAATACTACGCTGCTCAATAATAATAATTTGAGAAGGTGTGCTCGCCAACTGTTTTGCATTTGATTGATAATTTTGTGTATAGACTTTGACACTTGAAAATGAAAACGCCAATCAACTATTTTTGATATGGATAAAGTTATAGTAGGATAAATGTTGGATTTTTATAATGGTTTTTAAACCGGTTCTAATGCACACTTTAACTTTATTAATCGTTTGTGAATATGGCTAGAAATCTTTAAAAATTTCACGAATAAACACCGGGTTATTCGGTAGAGATTTTGAAAGAGATTTCAATTGAAATCTACTGGATTTTGTACTGGTGTAAATGCTCTAGAAGAAAACTTTGAATATATCATATAGAGCCATATCTTTACTCTCGCCCAAAAGCCTTTTCTGTGAAGAAGTTTTAGTAAAAAATGTTTGTTTTTCATAAACACTGGAGGAGAAGATTCTTGAACTTTCCTGGAGGTCGACAGTGCAGATGACCTTTAATTAGCATGACCTTTAAGAAGCAGGGTTGGACAGACGCTGTAGGATAGAATCTTTTTTTGATAATTAAAGATACCATAGAAAAGTATCAACTTAAACATAACACGGGGCCTCTAACATTTAAGCTAAATATGTTTGCCCATTCATTGCGTTGCTTGTTATTCATAAATATTATTTCGTTATTTAACTTATGTCGTTTTCTTTTCTAAAAAAAAATGCAACATTTTTTTCTCTTTTTATTGAAAATTTTCAATACAATAATGTTTTGAAATAGTGAGTTTATTATAAATTATTGTATAATCATTTACGTGGCAAAATTTTTATCTTCAGAAAACTTTGAATATAGCCATTAATTCCAATATTCTTAATGAAAAGCCCCCTTTTTGAAATGACAAGGAGATATTTCAATATATTGCAGCCGGACGACATGCACTCGTATTTAGATTCATCCACATTAGATTTCAGTCAATTGTACTCGGATGCTAAGTGCACTTTAACCAATAAACAGAGAAGGTAAGTATAAATGCAACCAACAAAAAGAATAACAATGCAACAATCACTAAAGACGGCATGTGAAGTAAAAATGCATTGAATTGCATTGAAAGTGCATTGAATTACAAAAATGTAAAATGTGTAAGACTTGCATACGCACCCCAATTGCAACGTAAAATAATAAAGGTAACACATACTTTACATAAGTGTGCAACATAATAAGTCTCGTGCAACATGTTTGTACTTATGTATGTGAATTTGTCGCATAGCTGCCGTAAAATGTTGCAATAAAAAACAGAGTGATATGCTTGTATGTCGTTTGTTGTACGAGGAACTTGCTTTTTAAAAAGTCCAATAATGACGTCTTTATGATTGAAAGTCAGTCAGTCTGCCAGCCTTTAAACTGATTTTCTTAATTTTTTTTGTTACGCCAGTCAAGTTTTTTATTTTTACTTTCTTACGTCTGTCCAATTTATTCTTTTCTGTTCCTTTTATATGCTATTGGCGTGAGTCATTATGTTGTAAGGTGTAATCGCATAATTTCTGCTTAATCAGGTACCTACGCATCAACATTATTGCATTGCCTTTGATATTGTTGGTTTTTGTTGTTATTTTTATGTTGGTTGTTTTGTTTTTATTCTTGTGCTCTTTATGCCTCTTTTCAGTTTTATATGTGTGCGATGTTTATTTGTGCTAAATACATTCGTGTGCTTTTGTCTTATAAATCGTTCAAAGATTGTTTTTGTTGATTTTTTACTTCTTTAATTATGTGACACACTTTTGTATGGGTGCGTGTGCGTGTTGGTAAATAAGTGCGCTTTTGTGCATTGTGTAATAATAAGCTTGAACAAATCTCTTAAGCAATAATGCTGATAAGCACTCACAGTGAAGGATACTGAAAAAAAAGTTCTGCGTGATTGATTCTGAGGCAACAGCGGCGTCCGGCTTGCATTTTATTACTTTATAGGTATGTACATATAAAACGGCTTAGATTTTAATAAATAATCTTAGAATGTTTTCTTTTTTATTTTTATTATTTTTTTGGCTAAACTTAAATAATTAAAGTTAATTAAATTTTTTGAGAATTTCAGATTTTTGTGTAACAGGATATTTTTCCCCACTAAATTAAAGCCTCATTGTCAGAAAAAATATGTACTTTTGTATTCAGTACAAATGAAGTATGCTAACCTGGTCTCCACCAGTGTAAATCAGTCTAGTCTGGATACTATTTATCTGACTACCAGAGTCGAGCTTAAGATTTTTAACTTTTTTTTCTGTTTTGTTGATCGATAAAAATGTTGATAACATAATTTTGTTTTTTCCTACTAAAACAATCAAATTGCATTGAATTTCCGATGATTCATGTTAACTGAATTAAAAATATTAGAAACATCTTACAAGAAATTAAGTTTTGTAGTGGCTTCGTAATGAATTTAATGATTCATTCCGTTTGCTTTTCAAATATAGAAGAGGGTTGATTTTAAAACCATTAAAGGAACCCCTCTTCCAAATTGACAAACGTAATTCCATTCGTTTTTCAGTTTTATTTCTGAGGTTTTTGTTTTATCAAACTGAATTTTTATTTTATTTATTATTTTTTTTTGTTTAATAACACCCAGCAAATATTTTGATGACAAAAAAAATTAACTAAAATGCTGATAAGCATATGAAATACATACTATTCGCTACTTCTATCTTGGCGTATTAAATAATTACTTTGTCATGGCGATGTTATTGAAAGCAAGCACTCACCATCTCATATTATTATGACTTAAAAGTCTTTGAATACTCTTGCCTTGTGTCTTGTCACAATAAAACTAAATGCCCATGGTTGTATTTTATGTCAAGTACTTTACTCACTATCATATATGGCACAACTATTTTTTACAAGAAATTTTGTTCTGCGTAAACTTATAAACAATTAAAAATACATGTCCTCCCAAGAGCTTGAACTGCCCGTCATCTGTCTGATAAGCGCACAATCTACTCTTGCGAATAATTTACATGTTTATTTATTAGGAATTTGTTACATACATAACTGCTGTAAAGTAATGCAGACTGCATGCATTTTCTGTGTAAAAGTAATAGAAGTCATTATCAGTTTTTGCTGGGTAAAACTCAAATTTGTATTTCATTAAAACGAGTGCGAAACATATTTGACATTTGATAGCATATTTTTATTTTAAATCTTTATACATTTTTTTTGCATATTTTTTTTCTCAAATTCTATGAAAAAGCAATAATTGTTTTAAATTCTTTTGAGTACTTTATTTCGCTTTATCCTTGCCGCCATTTGTGATGTTTTATTGTTATTTGTTTTTTTTGTATTGAATACGATTTCAGTTCGATTAAACTATTGAACACGTACAAACAAACAGATGCAGAAAAGGTTATATAGAAAAAAACCCTTTTCTTTTAAATTTATTTCTCTTGTCAAATGAAGTATGAAGAAGCCAGATGCGGAACAAAGTTTGGAAATGGTGGTTCATAAAAATAATTAAAAAATATGTATATATATTTTACTTTTATGTTTTATTTTAGTGTCATGACTTGTGTTTGCTTTTTTAATTCTTTATTTGGAGTGAATAAGTTTTTGGAGAATGGCGCAGATTTTGTGCTGTCATTAGCGCTCAACGATTTCCTAGTGGAAAATTTAGTCACAAACATCATCTACTTAACCGAACAATTAATAAAAATTAATGTTGGCTACTTTTGAATAAAACAAGGTCTTACTAAGTCCATAACATTTTTTTGCTATTCTTATTCTCTTTTTGTACTTACTATCATATTCGTATATCCGGTGACCAACGCTGTCGACCATGTTAAAAAAACTTAAAACATTTAAAAACATGTGATAAAAAACAAAAACATTTCCAATAAATAACTTAAAATTAAAGATGGATAGACCCATTTGTTTTGAACAAAATGTTGTTGAGTGAGAGTTCTCTGCAACACGATTCGCTTATTTGAAAGAAATATTCAGGAATATTAAGGCTTCTATGTGAAATATGTAAATAAAAAAGAAAAAGAGACTAGAGCTTTTATTACTAGATAATAGATAAGTATATTTATAAAAAAAATTAAGAATTAAAACAGCTCCTGAAACAAAACAACATTTCAACTTAGTAAAACTTTGTCCGGACAAAAATAAAGATGAAATCTAAAACAAGTAATAATACCATCCACACAACAAATAATTCTTATATCCTTTTTCGAGTCGTAATTTGTATAAATACAAATTTGGAATCACATTCAACCGAGCCACCTAAACAATGGCAAGCGGATACATGGAAACACATGAACACTGTAGCGGCTCCCTAAAAACAAAAAACAACGTTATTTCTGATCTGCCATGTAAGCTGAAATTATTAAATGTTAAATTTTCCCTTTTTCTTTGGAATATTGACTCATGTCCAATTCTTTCTGACTAAAAATAATAATCACTTTGAATCAAAAACCACGAAATCAATTGAAGTTGCGAGTTGTCCCAACAAAATCACTTATCTCTTTCTCTCTCAAGAAGAGAAACGTCAAACTACATAAAAAAGTTAGTCTGGATAAAAATGCTGTCCGAAACACATGATTGAATACAGCTTAATAAACACTCTTTTTATTACAAAACATTTTCCACAATTCCATAAACCGAAAGTAGAGAAAAAACTTTGTCTCATTGTTGTTCTCATTTCTTTACAAACCCAAACTGAGCAAACGCAGATCAACATGAAGCTGAACTATATGTAAGTGCTCCCGAAATACAGAAACCGATCTTAATAAAATATAGATTGTGCATATCTGTAAAATGGTAAAAGTTTCATCAATATCAATAAATATAAACTGCATTATAAAAAGTGGTGTGGGATATTAATTATATAGATGTAATATATTTTCATCGGTAAATGTTATTTTAGCTGATTTATTTTTAGGTTAATCAAACTCAGTGCTGCATGTCGGCAAGTTCACGAAATGACAATAGAGCATTAACTATATGGAAAATTTTGTCAATGGAAAATCTGCAATTTACACAAAACTTGTTATAAGAACTATTCGTTTCAGTATTTCCAGGGGTTAATTCTGGCAGTCGTATACGAACGAGTTCTTACGGGAGCGTGCGAGTTTTTTAGTTTTGGGATTCTCTTATTCGTTATCGAGTAAAATGTATCGAAATTTCTAATGATGTCATTCGATAGCGAGTGATCATTTGAATGCAACCTTGCGTGTTTTTACTCGTAAGCACAAAAAAATTTGAATTAACGTTTTTTTACAAAGAAGAATATAAAAGAAGATTTAAGTTAACAAATTTATGAACATTTAAGAATAAAAAATTAATTAATAATATATGTAAACCTATTACTTTATTGTACACCTTAGACCTACTCATTAGTTGGCAAACTTAAGGGATGGCTGCTACTTCGTATTTTTTCCGAATAACATTGAGATTTGCATTCTCGTCAGAATCGGAAGATCACGAATAAAAAAAGAATTCAGCATTCATTTAATTTTATTAACTTAAAATTTTAACACAGCTTAACAGATTTTTTAATTTTTCTTCACAACTAATGTTTTTCGTTTACATTTTTTTTTATTTTTTAGTGTTGTAAAGCGTGTTTATATGTGCTTTTTGTGCAACAATAAAGAAACAAATCAATTCGTTTGGTGTCGACTAACATCATCAGAAAGTTGTTCGCTATCGAAATTAATTTCTCTTCGAATGTTATTTCGATCACGACTGCCAGAATTAGCTCTCAGATCAGGAAGTATTGTACTCTTTATTATGTATCATTTTTTAGTTAAACAAAAAAAAAATAAGAAAAAATTTTAACGCAACATTGTGTTTAGTTCATTGCTTAGTCCTTAATAAATTTTATTAAAAAAGAAGAACTAAATAATATTTCAACTGTCATAACTTGCTCGGCCAAATGCTATAGAAAAATAAAATAAAATTATAATTTATTAATTAGTGTTTTTAAGTAATTAGTCGAACTTATATTTGGTTTATATTAAAAGGAATTGTCTCAAATCTGAGTTTGCCCATTTCTTTTAATTTAAGAAATTCTTTTTTGATAAATTCATTATTTATTCGTAATTGTGCAACAGTTAAATTTTTGCTTTCGAAAACGACGATTTGGCCGCAAATATTTTCATTAAAAGTCTCTTAAAAACTTCTCTAAAAACATCAAGAAAAAGCTATTTCTTTAGTAAAATGAATTCTTTTACTGATTTTAATAAAAACAAATTGCAATCAATTACTTTATTTAACACAGTTAATGTTTTTGTTTGATTTCGTTTTGTTTTTAGTTTAAAGCAACAGCAACAAATCATATAAAATTTTATATGAACTTACAAATTCTTTCATTCGTCCGCAATTAGAAAAATTGATAGATTATTTTCTTTTGTTTAAAAATGATAACGCCCCTGTTAATCAATTGTAAATTCTATAACAATTTTTCCTTTGTGTGTCATTGTCTTTGTGTAATCGAATCGCTTGTGTTAAGACTTTTTGAATGTAAATGGATTTGATAGCATTTCATATTCATTTGAATATTGAATAAATATACACAACTACATCCTTCTGCACAAAGGAAAGAAACAGACTCGAATAGTACACATTCATGGTCACACAAAATATCCTTGCATGTTTGTATGTTGTGTTTGGGCATTTCTTTGTGATATTATTTAACGGTTTGTCATTTAGCTATTGTGTTGTTGACATATTGTGTTGCTCTTAAATCCTTTTAAAATTTTTACTTTTTGATATTTTTACTTTTTCATTTTTTTACTTAAAAAAGTTCAAGACAGCTTTCGGGCTGACTTTGACTGGAATCTATAGTTTACAAAAGCAACATGAAATTGAACAAAACACACAAATAAATCGTTTAATATAAAATTAAAACGCATAAAAAGTGAAAACGACAACGGTCTTTTGTCCAGCATTATCCAATGATAATAACGATTCTACTAGCAACAAGAATGACAACACACATATTGTGTGTTGGCAAAGTTTACTTTGTACTACATGAGTTAGTTTTTTTTTGTTGATATATGATTTCAACATTACAGAAATTTCAATAATCCAACTAACTAACAACAAAATTTGTCAAATGAAAATCTGCTGACAAGTTACGCGCTTATTATTTTACGACAAAAAAGTAAATAAATAAATAAATGTAAAAAGATGCCAACACATTGTCATCGTTTAAATATTACAAAACTGTCAACAGACGAAAATTGTAATATGACACATTTGATATATTAATGAATTAAATGGCAGGACATGTAACAAATTGTTTTTGTTTAATACGAGAAAAAATTATGCTGCTGCTATAAAAAATTGCAAAACGAAAACTTGCAGCGGTATTTTAATGACAAATTAAAATGTCCAATGAAACAAAATGGAAATGTTGGTAATCAAATATGTTTGCCTATTACAGAAATTCGAATATGATGAGGATTTACATACATAAACACAAAATTTTTGATAGAGTATTTAAATGTGGTTGAAAAGTTTGTTTCTTCATATTAATTTTTATTGCAACTCTTGAAAATTAAAAAATGTAGCACTGGCTACTGCATTTTATGCTGTAAGTCTATTAAAACTGCATCGTTAAGTTTCAATTATCGGCTTCAGGAGGATTCGCTGACTTTTACAATAACCATATTAGTTGAGACTCTGATTATCAGGCCGATATTGTTTTATGAAATTGTTGGTGGCTGGTTGACAATCATTCGCCTTGGCGAATAGAATTTTTTGAAAGATCAGTGCCAGGTGAAACATTTTTCAGCACTTATGGAATTGTCCCATGAAACTTTGCTTAGCTTCCATGCAATTTTTGACTGTCTGTAAAGAAAGACTCTTCGGTTTACTCTGAATATAAAGCAGTTATACACAATTTTCTTGAAAAAGATGCCCCTAACAGTCTGCAGCAAAACCTTTAATCTTATTTGTTTGCTTGTTTTTCCATTTAATTTGCCACTGAAAGTTTTTCGACAATTTTATTATTTTTATTATTGCTTTATTTTCAAAAACATATTGTTTGTCTGTATTATCTGTGTTATTTCATAATATAATCTTAAATGACACGTAACACAATTGAAACTTTTATTGGAAGAAAACAATGAATAGTTTATTTTAAGTGTTTTTGGAAATAGAAATATTTTCATTATTGTTTCCTTTATCTGGCAAATTTTTTATGTGGTTACAGACATTTGGTCTACAGTTTTAATTTTCTTTTATAAAATTATTTAAATTAAATATTTATTTATGTTAAAATTTGTTTTTTTTTTAACAAATTTGTTTACTCGAATAAATTTTAGAAAAATATTGCATTTGCCTTGAAGTTTGTCGAATACGTTCAGAAAAATTCATTTTGTTTGCTTAATAATTTTGTTCATTTTGTTGCTATTTAATCGAAAGAAATGTCAAGACTTCTAGTATTCAAATATGACAATTTGTGAAATATTCAAAAAAAAATCTTCACGTACTTTTCGATGCTGTTGCATTGTGATCCGAAAATGTTGCTGTTCTATCGTGTACGCTGAAATCAATTAATATTAATTATTATTGCCCTTGTTCCCTTAGAATATTGTTTCATATCCAACTCTTTCTGACTAATAAAACTTTACGAACTTTAGCCAAATAATAATATCTTTGGATTAGAACCATTGATAACCAATTTAAAACCAAAAATTAACATTCTAAATAAAGAAAAATGGTTTATTTTAAATTAAATTAAATAAAAATATCATATATAAAAATAAGAAAAAAATCCGTGTGTTAAACGCTGGTGACAAATCTTGCCTACCAACATACGTTAGAATTCTTACAAACATATCGCTCCTTTATTGCAACATAGTCAGAAAATATCTCAGAAAATGTGATTTTTGAGTTGAGAATGCAGAAATATTCGTCGTATCGCTCTTCATTGTGTATAAAAAATTCATACAAATATCTTGTCTCTTGAGGGTAGAATACTTTTTTAGTTTTCCATTGAAGTGTATGTAAATTAAAAACTTTAAATTCGTTGTATTGCGAACGATTTTTTTTGAGGTGCATTATTTTAGTATTTACCGCCTTGGCTTGAAAGAATGACTTAAAAAAGTCATTACTTAGAAGCCATTGAATACAAAAAAAAATACAATAAGAATTAAATGGCTGCTGTCAGCAGTAAAGTCGTAATTTTTATAGAATTTATGTGTTTGTTGTCAAGCGTATAAACCAGTGGTATCCTGGACAACTACAGTAGTTTTTCGATTTGACGAACCTAATTGCTGGTAGGCTTGTTCGTTAAAGTGAAATTGTTCGTTATATCCAGTACTGAATTAAAAATAAATAGTATCGTCTATTTTATTCAAAACTCTAAATATTTACAGTATTTTTTACTATATAATTAAATTTATAGTAATTAAAAATAAATACATAGTTCATTAAAAATATGTATAAAGAAAATTAAATATTCTGTTTTCTTGGAATGGATATCTTATTGAAACTCTCTTAAAAGCATTAAATTTTTACTACTAGTATTGTTTACCATGTGATAAAAACTTCTTAATGCTTTATGACATCTTCGTGTTTTATGATGGGTTCTCGAATTTCTGTTTCATCAAGCTGTTCATCATTTTGAAATTTTTATCATTGCATCCATCATCGGCTAAAGGTTTATTTTCAATGCATTTATTCAAATCATATATACTTACACATACATAAACAAACACGTTCCTTCCACAGGAGCTGAAGTACTGATCACCCGTATGATAAGCCACTCAGAAAAAAATTAATTATTTATTTATTAGTAAGTAGTTATATAATTACTATAAAGTAATGCAAACCTTATGTATTTTGGAATAAAAACCATGTTGTTCTTAATAGATGTCATTAATAGTGTAATGCATGAATTCTATTCATACATCAGGTATACAGGAAAATTTCTTCAAGCATTTTAGATTTTTAAATTCAGTACTTTGTAAATAAGTACAACTATACTTTGTATTCTATAATTGATATAGATCTTAGCCATATCCGATAAAAGAAAATTATCCAATATGAAGTAGAAATTTGTTTCTGAAACCTGTTGTAACTAACGATCTTCTTCAAAGTTGACTTTAAACAGTTACTTTAAGTATATCCAGTTTTGTTATCTTAACTTTTTCTATACTTTATTTTAGGATTTTTTATTCCAAAAAGAAAATTCACCATAATCTCTTTTAAAAATAACTTTCCCACTTGCTTTGCAATAAAAGCTAAATATACAATTGAGCTGCAGATATTTATTACAAACTAAATTTAAATATAAATATAAATCACACCGCAATGGCGTTTTTAGTGTTGGTTATAAGAATTAGACAAGTAGCACAAAATTAAGCCGAAAGCTATAAAACAATTTCCCATCAAGCAAAAAAAAAACTATTCGTTATGTGCTGAACTATTCTTTTTGTTTTCTTTTTTGCTTAAAACACTTTGCATTTGCACTTGCGCAGTAAAGTGCCATTAAATAACGAAACAAAACTAAACGTCTTGCATATCTTGAAAACCAGGCTTACAACATGTTAAAAAGTCTAACAAAAAAAAACTGAAGTTTAAAAAAGTAGAACAAAAGGTAGCTGGCTGTTTATTATTACAGTTGACTGCAAAAAATAATGGCAAGAAATTAAAATTATCAAAAGCAGCAATTTTCCGCCTGGGTGCCAAAGAATTGTTTCTTTGCGTTTCTTAATTTTTTTCTAATCTCTCACAGTCATTTAAGGTGGCTGGCTGGTAAATTGTTGCACAAAAAATGGTAACACAATCAGACAAAGAAAACATTTTGAAATTTTAAAATAGTGGTAATGACTTTAGCGATAAAAATCTTTCAGTAACATTGGCAAAACCCCATTTGAGAAGACATAAACTACAAATAAAAACACCGTAATGGATGAATGTATTACTCAAGGCAGATTATCGTCACTTCCTTAATAAAGTAAGTAAACTATTCTGTATGTATTACGGATTCATATTATTTACTTTGAATCATATTTAATATGCCGAAGTCGTCATTTATTTTGCTTTCTGTAATAGAAATTATTAATTAACTACCTAAATCAACAAAAAAAAAATATGTTTAACTGCAACAGCTTGAGGCGTTTGAAACTCTTTAAAATTTCATTTCATTTATATTTTGAAATTGTTGAATACTTTTAATTATTAATCATGTTTTATTGTTTTGGTAATTGAATTTGTTCATGCAAAAAGTTCTTCATTGCTCACAATTTCTATTTAGCCTTTTTATTTTCTCTCTTCTATTTTTAGGGTTTTAAAAACAACGCCTTTTTAATTTGTGCTTTTTTGCCATTTGTTTATTAAAAAATACAAAACTTATTCGTTACATGAAAAGTTTTTCCTCATTGTGTTTAGTTTTGTGTAAACATTTATACACCTTTTTTTTGGGGGGGTAGGAAAATTCATTCATAAAAGCCACACAACTCGTATTATTGTTTTACTTGTATTTTTTTCTATTATCAGACTTTTGATTTAGTTTATGTAAGTAAGTGTGTGTGTGTGTGTGTCTATGTTTTTTTTGTTGCACTAAAACAATAAAGACAAGTGTTTAGTTTCTCACAGAAACTTGCACTGAATTTTATACTGAATTTTATTTAAATTATTTGAGTTACAAGCATTTGGAATAATACTTTTTGAAGCGTTTGAAATTAGTTTATTTAAAGGGGCAGTATTTGACAATTTATATTGGAAATTGAGAAATGACAAATTGCCCAGTCGCGACTGCGACGATCCTCGAGATGTCCTTGCGGTTTCTACGTGCAAGGCCACATTTTCCTTGCAATCGTGCACGTGTCTATATTGCGCCATCTGCTTTCAGCCTTATAGAAATAATGCTTGAAGATGCAGTTTCTAATAGCGCCAAACGGTGTGGCTACCATATCACCATTGGAGGCATTCAGAGCAGTGCCAGGCCTAACCAGCTCGTTCGCCTGTTCGTGGCCTGAAAAATTGCTGTGCGCTGGAACCTAGATGAGGGTGAGATCAGCCTGATCACCCAGTCTATATAGCATACTCCTACACTGCCCAACTAGAGTAGAGGAAGTGGTATGCGATCTTAGAGATAGAAGCGCTGCTTGGCTGTCAACAAAGATGCCGACTTTACCATGTACCTTCCTGTCAACCCTCGCCAGACCTATGAATAAATTTTATTTAATTATCATGGATACATTACCTTCAATTATACATCCGCTAATCTTCTTGGTGGACCAAGCGCATTTAACTCCGTTGCAATTTCTTCTCAATTTGAAATTGCAGGGAATTGTACCTCTACGAAATCCTACTGCTAGAGAAGGACTTTCTGCCAATTCTTCCAAAAGTTTCTGGAACTGGATTATATTGGCCACTTCATTTATTTAACTTTTTCTATTTTGCTCTACAACTCTTTGATATTTGTGAATTGCCTTGATTACGAGGACAGCATTTTTAAAATATTTTACACTAACTGCACCAAAGTTCAGTTATTAGGCAGTATGAAAAATGGATATATATAAATATATCTAATTGAAAAATAATCAGGTCTGAAGATAACTTGACAAAATTCGGTACATAAGCTAAGAGTTCTCTAAAAATTATAGCTAACTTATACTTAAAGGAATCAGTTTATGTTAAACCATTATATTATTACTATTATTACAAACAAAATATTGGAAAAATAATTTATTAAATAATAATTATAATTTTTAATTTATTTATTAAATAAAAGAGACAGAACTCAAGCCGAACAATCGATTCCTTAACTCATATATTATTACAAACATTAGAGAGTAATTACAAATTATAAACTAATTCAATAGGAGTGACTACTAGATCTTAGGCTCTGTTAGAATTAGTTTTTATAGAAGGATGTATATAAATTGAAGCTTAGTGTCTTTAGAACTCATGAAGTATTTTATATCGATCCTTGAAATCGATCCTTTACATCAATCCTTTAAAAGTGGATACATTGATACATGGCGAACAGTTCGTAAAAGCTACATTTACGAATTCTCAGAATAAAATATTTTTTTAAATATTCCTATTCAACATTTTTAAATCCTTTTCACGCGCTTAAGCTTATTTTGTTATAATGACACGACTACTTTACGCCAATAGAAGTGTATTGAATAAATTGTTGCATCAGGAAACATTCAGTAGTGAAAATTATTTCTACGTTATTTTACCCATTTTTCCACTTTTCGCAATATTTTTGTAAAAATTCAACGTTAAACTAATTTTTAAGATTCCCAATCTATATAAAATTATATTTTCTTCAAGTACATTTGTCTTTGAAGTTTGCTTCAGAATAAAATTGCAAGGATGTTTAAAATTTTGAATTTTATGAAAAAGTTGTTGCAATTTGAACTCCACAAGACATATTATTGCAAACGATTTGAAAATTTGAAAATTTTTTATACGTTTCTTTTTATAAAAAAAAATATAAAGTGGTACACAAATGGTATTTTCTTCAACTTTGTTCCTTTTAAATGATAAAGATGATTAAAACTTGAAAAAAAATTAAAAACATGCAAAAAAATCTTATTAAAATTTATTCACAAATATTAAATATTAAATTAAAGTTTACTTGTTTAGTACTTCTTGGCATATTTTTAGTTGCAATCTACTTTAATACTTTGCCACTTGCAACTTTAAACTACAAGAATTATAACATTTTATACTTGAAAGTAAATTGAATTCTTACAAGTATTTACTGCAGTGAGTTTATCTAACAATTCAGGACGAAAACCATTATAACGCGAAAAAAATGGCTTAAGAAAGCACACAAGACTTGAGAGCAGCCAGACTTGCTATTAACTCACACACTCATACAATCTGATTCAGTCACACACCGCCTTAAAGTTATGAGATCTTAAAGTAAGTAGAGTAAAGCTTGCATTCTTTTATAATTGTATGGTGCACAACAGTAGGACATAAAAGCAGAATATATGAATAAATATATTGTAAACATAATATAGTAAATTTATTTCTAAAGTGAGTTCTGACTTGCCCAATTTGTGCGTTTGTCAAAAATAAGTCTTGCGAGTGCTGTGCGGAAGTTTGTACTTAAAGTTGCAGGGGCTGGCTTGCCAGAGAACACAACTCATGGTGCCGTTATTGTACGGTACGTACAAGCGGGAATGTACCAAAACTGCGCAACTATACCCAAGAAAGTCTCAACGTTATTTCCGTCAACGGCGAGTCAAAATTGCTAAATTTTTATGGGTTAAAATTGAATATATGAACTTGTATAAATTAATTTAGAATTCGTTGTCTTTTTACTTTATTTTCGTATTTTTATTTTATTTTTTCAACAAATAATAGGTTTTTCGAAATTCGAATTTTACACGTTTTATTTTATTTGTTTAAAATTTTTACTTTTAACTTTCTACTATGCAGAAGTTAGAGAACAGAGTTCGATACTTAATAAAATCGTTTTCAATTAAACTTAATTTACAAACATCCCTATTTAATTTTTTTATTCTTTCAGAATACAACATTTTATTTTTAATAAAGTTTTATAAAATCTAATTTCTTCACCAAATAATAAGTTTTCCATAATTCGATTTTGCAACGTTTTATTTTATTTGTTTACAATTTTTACTTATAATTTTCTACTATGTAAGAAGTTTCAGAGACCAAAGTTCGTTAATTGAACAAAAGCGTTTTCAATTAAATTTAATTTCCAAAAATCCTTTTTAATTTTTTTATCCTTTCAGGATACGACAGTTTATTTTTGGTAAAATTTTATAAAAACTGATTTGGTTTTTTTGTAAAACTTCTTTTTTTTTTTTTTTTTTTTTTATATATTGAAACGATTAATTTTGGCTCAAGTTCAAACCCGAATTTACCCATTTATTTATTCTAATTTTTTTTTTTTTTTTTAATTTTTATTAGAAAACTTAGAAAATTAGAATAAATAAATGGGTAAATTCGGGTTTGAACTTGAGCCAAAATTAATCGTTTCAATATATAAAAATATTAATAAAAGTTCGACTAATTACTTATAAACATTAATTATAAATAACGATGGCACGCGTCAAAAATCTACATGTTTACTTGGTCATAGTTGGTTGAATACTAAAAAAGAAATTCAACTACAAATGACAGAAACCTAACAACATGATTAAGTACCGCTTATTTCTCAGCAGCCAATGGCGCTGAATAAGCAAGAGAGACTGAAATATATAGAGTAGTTATTCATCATAGTTGGGATTTCGTACTAACCGAAATTGATTTGACATGTGAAAATGAATAAGTTTGTACTTTTCGTATCCTAATTTGTTAAATAATACGGTTAAATAGTTGATATTCCTGATCACTAGTATCCACCGTCAAAAGTGGTAAAATTGAACAAAGAACGCTGATGAGATGGTGTAGCGACCTCGAAATCAGTACTGATCCGTTCTGCTAGTATGATGAATAATAAAAATTGTTCTATATATAGTACTCTCTTAATAAAAAAAAATAATAATGAATTTATCCAAAAAAGTTTTCTAATAAAAATTAAAAAAAAAAAAATTAGAATAAATAAATGGGTAAATTCGGGTTTGAACTTGAGCCAAAATTAATCGTTTCAATATATAAAAATATAAATAAAAGTTCGACTAATTACTTATAAACATTAATTAATAAAACTTCTTTTTTTACATTAAATTACTCACACAAAATGCTTTTTGTGTTATTTGAATTTACTTTACAAAAATTCTTTTTGTTTTTGATCTTTTCAGGATACAATATTTTAATTTTCTATAAAGTTTTATAAAAATAATTTCGGCAAATACGTGTTATCTGAGATCAAACTTATTAATGACATGATATTTCTTTCTATGAATGAGTTAAGCTTACAAATTTATTAATGAATGCATAAAAAAAACAACAAAAGAGTTAATATGAGCTTTTACTCTAAAAAGCATTTCTTAACAGTTATTTTCCAAAAATTAATAAATATTAATTTAAAAAAGAATAACCATGAGTGTGAATTCCAGTACTTACTCTAAAGAGTATTTCCTGTTTTTTTTATATTTTTAAGCCATTGCAATGCAAAATATTAATAAAAGTAAATCTACTAACAAATTAAATAAAAATTCCATACACTTAGTAAAAAAATTATTCAGCAAAACTGTTTCGTAATGTTGCACAGTTCATCAAGCAATCGATCTTTTGCGTACTAGGTTCGGTAGTGATGTTAGCAGTCGTTTTATAGATGTCAATTTATCGGTACAGATCTGTGGACGTTGACCCCTTTGGAATTTTTCTTGCTGGGTGCCGTTATTGATCCCTACCATGTTATTGATCCCATTCGTGAGATCAAATCAGAAAACGTCAACAAAGTCTAGCAAAATGGCGTGACGATTCATAGAGCAGACTTGCTAGTGCTCCCAAAATATAAGAAAGTTGTTAAAAAAACAACATTTTTATGCTACTGCACCTAAATAAAACAAAATAGATTTTGAAACGCTAAATAGCATTTTGCAAAGTTTAATTTTTTTAGTTTGCGTTTGTTTAAACATTATAAAAATACAGAGCAAAGGAATTTCCATTAATCAAACTATAAACAATGTGAGGAGCAGGATGTGCTTATTAATAATGTCTGCAAAGAAAAACTTACTCATACATTTAGTAAAATGTTCCAGTTGAAATGCGTACTTTGTGAAAAACCTCTCTTTGTAAATATATAAAAAAGTACATGATTGTAATGCGCAAACAAAATATATTTGAGTAAAATTTTATTATATATAATTTTTTTTTATTAATTGGTGCTTTTTATGGAAATTGCTAAAATTTTAATATTTAAAATTCTTAATCGCACTATTTCCCATAATTAATATTTTACATACATATGTAGTAAAATACAAATTGAAATTTATTATTGAGGGGTATAGCAAGTTCCTGTGCGCATTTCACTGTTGCTAATGCAGATCGTCAGGGAACTTTACCCAAATAATTCTTAGAACAACTAGAGATATCATATTAAACTTTCATTGAAATAACTCAAAAGTTTAAACAATATCAAAGTTGTAACAAGAACTCAATAATCAACCAATTGTTTCTGTTTTTTTAACTTTACCATTTACTACCTAGGCTGACTTTTTTTCAACTCTAATTGTGGTTGTAAGACGTTTGTAGAAAAACAACAACTGCTGCCAAACAAGAGTTTTTTTGATCGGGTGCTTTCCGATTAAAAATTTGAAATATTAAATATTTTTTATATTATTTTGATTTTTTTGGTGCCATTTTCCATACTTTTTTACAGAATTTTCATGGCATTTTGAACAAGCCAAAATGTTTTAAAATTCTTTTAATAATTCCGCAAGAAGTTAAACTTTGCTCACAGTGGTGCTAATTGATGTTCTATTTTTCCATTTATTCTTATTCTATAAGTTATTTATTTATCAACTCATATTTTGCGATCGGCTCCACTGTGAAGTGCACGAGAAAGGGTGAAAGATTTTAGAATTTATTGTGAGTAAATAGAATTTGTATAAAATGGAATTTAGATAAATTGGCCTCCTATACTAAGCTCAACATATAAGTTATAAAATATTATAGATTTTTCTTAAATCCTAATAAACCCTCAGCTCAGCAAGGACACAAAGTGCAATTTTATTTTTATTTTCCATTTAAATTGTTGCTGCAGAAAAATAGCTAACTGAACAAAATGCGAAAGCAAAGTGTCGAAAAAAGGATTTTCCTGTATTTGAAATCTTAGAAATAAAATCTTTTGAAATGTTTTATAGCACAAGTTTAATTTCTTAAAATGTTAATGTTAATAGAAGAACTTCGAGTTGGAGCCAAATAATGCTATAAATCCTTATCAATAAGGCTTTTTCTCTACAATTTGAACAGAGAATTAAAAAAAAGTTTTTCTTACAATTCGTAGTTCTTCTCCTTTTTTTTGTTGCCTTTTTGTTGGCATTTTGTCTAAATGTATTTATTTAGTTTTTTGTATTTTATATCAGAAACTAGTTTTCTTGCTATTCAAAAGTGTTAAATGGCAAAGGAAACGGAAACGAAACTCTTAAAGGAAGTTCATGAAAGAACACAAAAAACTAAATACAGAAAAAGCAGTAGAATAAAATCAGCACTAACAAAAGTATTACCAACTAGTTATATAATTTATTTTATGTATTTAAACTAAAAAAAATTGAACCTTAAAAACATAAAAAAAATATATAAATATAAAATGGTTAAATAAAATTTTTGTTCTCATTTTAATTTAGTTAAAGCCACTATATACTTTAAAATACAAAATATATTTTTTTTGTTTTTAGCAAAATTTACACGTTAATTTAATAGCTTATTATTAACTCATTATTATTCATAAATTTACAAAAAAAAAAGACCGTTTATTTCTCAAAAAAAAATTTCCTTTTTGAAGCAATTTATTCATTGCATGTAGTTTATCTTTTGAATTTATATGCTTAAATATTTTGAACATGGAAAATGCATTAAATTCGATATGTTTTTAAATGTTTGGCGAGGCGTATGACGAATTAAGGAAATTTAAAACTAAATCTTGTGTTTGCGATAGAATACGCACGCACAACGTATTTGCAACATTTTTTAAATTTTATTACTCATTCGCCAGGTGAAGAAATAAAAGGAAATGTTTTGTTAATTTTATTGAAGGAAAATAATTTAATCGATTGACTTAGTTATGAATAAAATGGTTATGAGAGGAATCGATCGATCAGTCCTTCCAAAAAGATTGATAAATATTTTCATGGTACTGTAGAAACTCACAAATTAGAACCACTTTGTGCATCGGGCAGTTCGAATTTCTGAAAAGTTCGAATTTATGGACATTTTTTTTACTGAAAATAATAAAATTAGTATAATAAAACGCGTTATGTAAGCTTTAATTTAACACAAAACAGTTTTTATTTATTAACATTTAATTAATTGAACATATTAAATTCATAGAAAAACTTTTTAAAAGTTTTTTAATTATTATTTATTTAATTGTTTTTTAACATAAAATCAGTAATAATTATGTTTGTTTTTTTATTTATTTAAATGTCGTTACGGACGTCCAAAAGGTTAGACATGTATTCACTAGAAAATATATGACTGGTTTTGTACTGGTTTAATGAGCGAAAAAAATTATTTGTAATGAAAATACAAAAAAACTTCCAGATATTAGAACACCTGTTCTAATTTTAGAGCGTTTAATTTGGTTTTTCGCATTTTTAGTTGAAAATCATTAAAAAAAATATTTTCTAGTGCAAATAAAAACACAAAAAAACACTTCCAGAAATTAGAACCACAGCTTCTAATTTCATTTAAATGGCCGGTTCTAATTTCTGGACGGTTCGAATTTGTGACGGTTCGATTTTGTGAGATTCTACTGTATATCAACAGTCTACTTTTAGCTCCCCACATCCTATTCAAAGATTCTTTAAATTTCTTTAGCCCTCCGTGAATCCGTACGATTTCGGGAGATCCCAAAAATCAGTCGATTTTCCCGTTCGTCTTCTGCAACTTGATTATTTTAGGAAGCTAAGTTTTTTTAAAACTCTTCATACAAAGACGTTGATTTATTTTTAATTATTTATTTGTTATGAACAGGGCGACCGGTAATATGTTCTCAAAAAAATTTAAGCTAATTTAAGAAATTTGTTAAAATATTCTTTCTATGTCTACTGATTTAATACAATAAATTATAAATTTCCCTCAACATCGTGTTTTAAAACTCCTTTGGTTTAACCAAATGTTGACTGGAAATGAGATGTAGACGCAGCAAATGTAGCAACATATTTCAAGATATAAAAAGTAAAAAAGTTATCTGTTGATCAGAATTTAAAGCGGTTTTTTTGCTGCGCAAAAATATTCTAAAAAAAAATGTTTATAAATTATAAAATATACTCTAAAAAGCTCGAAAAACTTATGTATTTGCTGTTGCCCTGGTTGCGAACATCTAATTGTCCTTTTTAATTATCTGCCTCTTTTAAAAAAAATTAAAAGAAAATTTTGTGTGCGACAATTTGTTTTTCTTTTAATTATAAATTTTTGCACCAAGTATTTATTTTTTCATGCTTTTACAACGAGCAGCTATTTCCTCAAAACCAAGACCACCAAATTAAAGAAAAACTATTAATCGTCAAACTTTATTTCCTTTAGCTACATCAAACAAGAATCCTTCAGTTAAGTTTTAATCTTGTCTTGAAATCTCATTGATACTCTGAGCACAAAGACAGTGGAATTTTTTAATTACAATTAATTTCGCTGCCATTTCCATAATATCAAAATAAATTCTTTTTTTCATAGATTCGCATTTAAAATTTTTGACTTTCTTTTGAAATTAATTCATTCATTCGATATTGTAGAAAAGACACTTAATTTTTAACGTGCGTGCTTTTTTCAAAACTTTGTTTATTCAAAATACATCGAAATTCATTATTTAGGAATATTATTTACTCCTTAAATTAATTTCATTATTGCTAATGCAGATCATCAGCTGAATTTTACACACACATTCTTAAAAAAAACTATTCATTGTAAGAAATAATTAATGAATTATCTAAAATAATCGCGGATGCACACTTCCAATATTCTGTTATTTAAGTTAATGTGCTAATTTTGAAGTAAAATCCTTGCCATCAATTCATTATAACAAATTCATTAACAAATTTAACAGGAGCATAGTTAACATGTTCCCCGCTGAATAAATAACAAATATCTTTCTTAAACAAAGTTCAAAATAAATATAAACTAATTCTACCACAATTACGTTTTTTTTTTTGTGGGATGCTATTGTTTGTAACTTTGCTTTTGAGGATTCATAAAACAATTATGAAAAAATATAAATTTTACACATTCCAGAAAACCCTTATTACAAATTCTTTACATGTTTTGTATATTTTTCATTGAATAAAAGTTGTTAAAAAAAGAACAAACTGAAAAATTAACATATCAACAGGTTGCAAGAAGCTCATAGCCAAACAATGTTTTCTCTTTCTCCAAGCAATTGCTTTCGTTGCGAAAAATAAATTTAATTTGAAATAAATATTGAGTACTCTATTATAATTTAAGAAAGAAAAATTTAACATAAGATAACTAAGTAATATAGCATTTTGTATCATCCTGTTTGTAGGGGAAAACATATAATATGAAGATAAACTTTTGTCTTTGCAGGTTCGCAAGTTTTTACTTTTAAAACCAAACAAAAAAAAAAATCGGTGACATACAATTTTTTTCTTCAGGCTGCCTCTTTGCGTCGATATCAGACCGACATAAAATTATTACTAAGTTGTCGGTGGTCAGAAGTCATTAACTTTACGAAAACGGCAATGTTGTAGAATTTTGTTCTTCTTAGGATGTCCGAACAAGAACTTCTCTGAACAGCAGCGCACAGAAATGTGACGAGTCGCCTAATTTGAAGCCCCACTGCAATATCCGGAAACGGCACAAATAATTCGCACCCTTTTTTAAAGACTACAGTTTTGAAATTTGCAACAGGACTACAACATAATAATAGATTGCCATATCTGAAGTATTTGGATGAAATTTTCAAGTGCGGTCGCTTTGAACAATCTCGACATTTTATTCAAACGATTTAAATAATTGTATTTTCGAGTATTTCCATACATCCAACCATGCATGTATGTATGTGTATGTGCTGCATGTTTGTGTAAATTTTACTTTTTTATAAATTTTTGCGTGTACCATTGTGGTTATGAGGTTATCAACCTGAACGTTTACAAGCGGGAGTTTATCTATTATTTTACACTTTATTAGTATCTTTACCTATATTAATTGGTATTTTTTATGTATATAAATTAACTGGAACTATAAATCTTTATTTATTAAATAATTTTATATTTATGTATGAAATTTTATATTTTTCATTAGTAATATCTTTTTTAGTAAAAATACCTATATTTTTAGTTCATTTATGATTACCTAAGGCTCATGTTGAAGCTCCTGTTTCTGGATCAATAATTTTAGCTGGTATTATATTGAAATTAGGAGGATATGGATTATTACGTGTATTTTCTTTTTTACAATCAATAGGATTAAAATATAATTTTATTTGAATTAGAATTAGATTATTAGGAGGAGTTTTAGTTAGTTTAATTTGTTTACGTCAGACTGATTTAAAGGCTTTAATTGCTTATTCATCAGTTGCTCATATAGGTATTGTATTATCTGGATTAATAACTTTAACTTTTAGAGGAAATTTATATTTTGATTTTACCTGGATTTGGTATAATTTCTCATATTATTAGACATGAATCAGGAAAAAAAAGAAACATTTGGATCTTTAGGAATAATTTATGCAATATTAACTATTGGTTTAATAGGTTTTATTGTATGATCCCATCATATATTCACAGTAGGAAATGATGTAGACACCCGAGCTTATTTTACTTCAGCAACTATAATTATTGCTGTACCTACAGGAATTAAAATTTTTAGTTGATTAGCCACTTTATATGGAACTCAATTAAATTATTCTCCTTCTATTTTATGAGCATTAGGATTTGTATTTTTATTTACAGTAGGAGGATTAACAGGAGTAATTTTAGCTAATTCTTCTCTTGATATTATCTTACACGATACTTATTATGTAGTAGCTCATTTTCATTGTGGATACTACTGTATCCACACAAACTATCACATCCATGTTACTGTTATATCCAACAATACTGAGATTTTTTCTCATATTATGCCATAAAGTAAAAAAAAAATGTTGTAAAAAATAACAAACATAAATAAACTGAGGTTGTAGTTTTCACAGTTTTCAATTGTTTAACTCGGATTTCGGTTTTGAATTGCTAAAGTTCTTTATTTATTATTTTAGAAAGGAAAACGGCATTCATTTAATTTTAAAAAATATACGGTTAGTAAAAATTTAATTTATTGAATTAATTAATTTATTTATTTAATTTAAATTTTTGTATAAAGTTTGAAGCACCAATGCATACTTCACCACTGATTGAGTTGGACAGTTGATGATGTTTTTACAAAACCAAGACAGGGCGTGTGTATGTATGCAAATGTGTCTGGAGATTTAATGAACTCCACTCTCCAGTCTTCCCAAAGATATTCGGAAGAAAGTGTTCTGCAAAACCGGTTTATTATCAAGCCCTCAATGTCTTAGTGGTAACAAACTAAATGTTTGCAATATTATGTAGTGAGTTTAATGAGTCGTCTTCATGTTACTTTATTGGGCAATAGTTCCTCCCGGTAGAATATTTTAATTGGTAATAAAAAATATTTGCAGGACATAAATATACACACTACTGTGTTAGTTATAAATTGAGAGCTTATGTAGATTAAAAAATATATCTTTTTTTACATTGCCATGCAACTGTTGTAGTTTTCCCTTTTATTAAACTCCATTGCTACAGAAGTTTTTATTAAATTTTTAATATTGTATAATGTTCTCCTTGTCATATTTGAATTTATATGATTCAATTATATTTAACCAAAACCAAAAGCTCACAAAATGTTTATATCACTACAGTGTTTGTTTATATGTTTGAAGGTTTTTAAAAACTATATCGTTCTTGGAAAACATTGTGGCACAAATGAAATTTGACTTTAACACTTTGGGAAAAAAATGCTCCTAATCTGCAAAATAAAAATACATAAAAATATCCGAAATTATACGCACTTATCAGCTAAAATCAGTCATACTTACTTTGCCATGTTTGTTTTTTGAGTTGTGACTATTTGGCAATAAAGAAGCGATATGTATATTTCAAAATTATATTCGTTTCTTTTTTGGTATTTGTATTTGATTGAACAGATGCTTGAAGTTACATGGTTTTCATGCCACAATTTGCATGTAAGTTATGTAAATGTTTTTATATTAACAAAAAATATATTTTTTTTTAGTAAAACATGTAACTCAAATAACAATTAAGCAAAAATATTTTAACTAAATGTTTTTCAATCAAATTAAGTTGTTAAGGAGTTGTGTCTGTTCCGTTTAAACCTAAAGAAAAATATGTAACGAAAAAAAAAAAATTTTATAAACCTTTTCTGCTCAACACCCACGATTGCCGGGCTAATTTTTTTATTTGTTATTTTTAGTTTTTATTATACACCATTTCTCGATTTATTTGGTTTGGTAATGAAATTTGTATAAGGGTTTCGTACGCAAGTGTTAGTCAAGGGCAAACTATCGCTTCGCTTTACTACCGGTCTATTAAGTTAGGTTCGCACGATTGCCACAAGTACACCAATCAGGCCCAATTTTTATTATGCCGAATTGGTGCACAATAATAATATTGCCCCAATAAAATACACTGCAGTCACATGATTGCCCCGTTTTATAAAAATTTGATTGCTGCAGATTGCCGAAGAATGAATTCGTGACAATAATTGCCCCAGCCCAGTCATACGATTGTTCTTACTTGCGGCAACACAAACAAACAGCTGTTATGGTAGTTTTTACTCGTAGCTTGTTTTATTTTACATGAAAATTGTTTTGTTTTGGCTTCGTAATCTCCCAATGTATGTGTAGGACACATTTCATAGCATGAGCATTCACAAACACATGGGTGCCCCCCTACAACCAATATGGGGTCCACGATGATACTAATTAAATAAAGTGCCGCATATTACCTACTTTGATTCCCGCACGAGAAGACAATAAATATTGGTACATTTTTGACATTTATATTGGCGCATGATTGCCTATCAATCGTTCACACGATTGCCGCACCAGAGTTGCATTTGATTGCGGAAAATCGGCACAATATTGTTCTCGATTGCCGTAGTGGAAAATAAATTGTAAAATCCCACGATTGGCATATAAAATTGACCGATAATTGGTGCATTGTGGCAATCGTGTGATCCTACCTTTACAGTGAAGTATCTCTTGAACCGCTATAAAAAGGTCGATTGTTTTCTGATGACTGAAATTGCGAATTTAAGCTTCTTACTTTGATTAATCTACAGAACATTTTTAATTATTTAATTTATTTCGAGACTAATAGCTTTCTCTTCAAAGAAAGTGCAACATTTTTTGTCCTTTTTATTAAAATTTTGCAATATAATGATTTTTTGAAATAGTCAGTTTGTTAGGAATCATAACTTTCATGGAGAAATTTTTCTCTTAAGAATACTTTAAATTGCTATTAAGAAATATTAAATTTTTTTAGAAAAGAAAACGTCATTAGATATAATTTTTTTCTCACCTTCTGTTTGCGCTTTCAATTAAGAACTCAAAGTGTTTCTAATAGAATATTTTTTCACAAATATTTACAAGCAGTTCAATTCAGCTTAAACTATGTTTTGCTTTAGGTGTTTTGTAGTTGATAACAGGATGATACAACTTCGTTGAAATTGGCCATACTTGGAGGAGAAAATCGAACTCCCTATTAATAAGGTTCTACACTGTTGTAAGTATTTTTTTTGTATTTGCCGTTAAATTTTTTTTTATTTGTCACGGCCTAGGTCAGCTGAAGGGTTGAGAACTACGCCACTGAGCAAGCCGCGAGAGCTACTAGGGCCGGCGACAGCATGACCCTACGACGGTTTCGTAACAGATAAAAAATTATAAATGATAATGCTGCAGCACCACCTCTGCGGGAGTTTATTTATTCTTGAATATATTTTTTAGATTTTCGTAACTCAAACTGAATTTGAATTTTGAATTTTGCTTGGTTGGTTAATTAATAATTTTAATTGATCCCACTAATTAATTGGCTTCACTGCACTGTTTTAAAAACGCAGCTCATTGGAAATGTTTCAGTTTTGCAAAATGAAATATTGTTGATCATGGCGACCTTAATTTATTTAAAATATCAAGTCAAATTATATAAAATAGGAAAGAATGATTTTAAATTCATCAGATTATTTGGTTATACGACACTCGTTGTAGATCAGCGACTTATTAGAAAATGTTCAGTCTTAAAAAGTGTCGATTTATTTAAAAGGACTTGAGAACGTCCAGATGTGCAAACATCTTGAAGTTCTCGAAGTTAAAATTCGAAACGTACCGGATTAGATGCAACCGTAAGAAAAAAATTAGCTTCTTTGAAACACGATGACCTCACTCATGAATGCGATTAAAAGTAGTGGTGAAGATGACATTTCTCAACTTGTTGCCCAAAATTCTGATCATTCTCCAATCCAAAAAAAAACTATCTTAGAATATATAGCGGAAAAACGACTCTGCCCTTCGATATAATGGAAAGCAAATAAGAAAAAATACGAGCTTATTTCACATATAGCGATGAAGCGACAAGTGTAGCGATCAAGCGAATATTTAGTAGTCCGGTGGTTATTTACTCCCCGCTTTGCGATACGACGGAGAAGGACACTTTGAGGCTTGACACATCTTTGCTGATGTTTATTAATTTAACATCCCAGTAAGAAAAGGATATACAAAACAATCGTTAAAATCCTGAACTTGTGATCCGAAACAGTAAAATTTTGAATCATTTTTATTAATTTTTACATGAGGTTGTGATGGAAGGAATTTTTCCTTTTTTCGTGTTTATTCATCGGATATGAAGTCACGATGACTTTGTTGGAAGACGTCTTGAATGCTAATTGCCCCAGAATTGACATTTTCTGTATTTTTTGGAAACGGTAATATTCTATAAAAATTCTAATTAATTTGACGAATTCGTATGTCTAAAATAGACTAGTATTCCTTAATACGAATGCGAGAATTCTTTACGTCATTTGTTCTGCATACGCAGCTCTTCAGCTTTTGTTTCATCTTTAGATTACTATCAATCATGAATTTTAATTATAATAAAGTAATAATGGACAATATTAATAATATATATAATTCACTCCAAATTATTTCCATATCTGCCGCCATTCCATGTTGTAAATGGTGTAAGTAAGCCAAAAACTATTATTTAAAATAAAAAAAAAATAAAGTTTTCTTTGGATTCTCCCATGTTGTGTTGTGTTTTAAATATAATCATTTTAAAACAATCACAAACATGTGTTTCGTCTTGTTTTTGGTGGTTGTACAAAAAGCTACATCGCCAAAAAAAAGAAGGAAAGAATCCAAAGACGAAATTTCAGTAAACAACAGAAAAAAATGTTTATTGATAAGCGGCTTAATATTGTATTTCGTTATTGTTGCTATTGTTTAAAAACCTAAAATAAAAAAATTTTTGTTTGCCTTTTGCATTCGTTGTTAGCGCAAACGATCTATAAAGTCCTACAATCATACTGCTTTTAGCTGAGTTAAGTGCTCTTCGAAACACACGCTTGCCTTGTCTTTGCATAAAACTATTTTTGTGTATTTTTAATTTTTATTTTTATTTCTCTCGTATCGATTGTAGGGCCTCCAAGGGAGACGTTTAAGAAAAAAATAAATAAATAAAAATAAAACACTGTGTGTAACACATAGAAAGAAAAAAATTACTGGCCACGAGCACACGTTTGTTTTAGAAAAAATTTCCAAAATACGAAACAAACGTTTAAAAAGCTTGAATACTTTATTAAACTAAACAAATCGTGATGTAACTTTTTCGTTGTAAGATCTTTAACGCATTAGGCGACTGACATATTGTACCAATAGAAAGCCAAAAGGCTGCAATTTCTTCTTTGTTTTTAAACAAATTTCCATAAAATTATTTTTTAAGATATTTAATTTTATTTTATATTGCACTTTTTGGCATTAATTATATTCCCCTTTTAAATATTGTTTTAATAAGTTTAATAATTTCCCATAATGGGTTAATTATACATGACAATCATTCTTGTTAAGCCACATGATCGAGCTAAGACTCAATATTGTTGCCCACAAACTCAGTCACAAAACCATGCCAGCAATCCATGTTTCTTTTTGCTGCATTCGATGACGATGATGATGATGCCGCTGTGGCTTCAAAATGATGCGGATGACAATGACGTAGCTCTTTTCCTTGATGTTTTACTATTGTTGTCTTCTGTACTGTAAGTTGTTGATGATGCTGATCGCTTTTCGACATAATTGCGCTGTTGTCTTGCTTTTTTTTTTCTTTTTTGTTTATTCAGCCTGCTAAATTTTCTAGTCTAGATAAATAATACACCAACTGTTGACGAACGCAATCAAGAGCATTTTAACAGAAAACAAACGCAAAACACAAAAAACCTTGTTTTAACATGAGAACCATAAACTAAATTACCCCACGTTAAAACAAATAATTTGAGTAAAATGAACAAACAAAAAAAACAGGAAAAGAAAAAAGCATTGCAAAAAAAATTACCTAAGTAAACATAGCAGTTGGTTAAAGGAAGAAATCACACAACTGCTTGCAACACACTAGACGAGTGAGTATGTTTTGGAAAACCAAAATCATGGGAATAAATTGTATACAGCGTCATAAGATTGAAAAAAATTACAGAATTACATAAAAGCATTTAAGTTTTGAGCTGAAGATGCATCAATCGAATGGGAAAATGTCAATGTAGCGATTTTAAAAACTAAGTAAATTATATTAGTGAAGGTGGTGAAGTCAGTGCTGTAATTGCATCTGGTAGTGGAAGGCATTCATAACACTGCGACAATTTTAGCGTTAGCTTAGATTCACTAAGATAAACCGAAACTGCACTTCCCAAAACTCAGCCAATGCAAGGGCGTCACCATGTTTAAGCTTTAGTTAAACCCTGTTAGAAAGAAATCATAAAATACGTACTCCATTCGGCAGGTGCTTATTTGTCGAGAGATCCATGGCTTTTATCCGAGAGGATAAATATAATTTTGTAATTCCACAAAAATGTAATACTCCTGCTTCATTCTTCCCTTTTATTTCTGCCAGTTTACATCACTGTTGTAATTTTTAATGTTTTCTAAAATATTTTTCGCGATTTAATTTTGTTGTTATTGGCGTTTTTTTTTTGTGTATTTCCAGCTTTAACTTTAAGTCAAATAAGTTTTGGCATTTCATGATTAAACTGTATGGGTGGCCTATGCCACCAGCCAGCCAGACCAAGCGAAACTAAAACAGCCAAAGCCAGCAACGCTGGAGCTTTTGTGTGTTTATTTGTTTTTTCATACACTTTATCTGTCTGACTGATTGACTGCTATTATAAAGTTATTGCTAATATTAAAATGATGACAATAAATTAAGACACGTTTATTTTTTGTTTCAGCAATGCTGTGTACATAATCAGAGCTACAAAGGAGTAGTTTCTTATTTTAAATCGTTGTTCGGCAGCTTAGGACAAGCGTTTGTAATTTTAGATCAGGCAAATCAAGCCTTCATGCTCTATTGAAATGCTTTTCTAGGTTTGATTTCTCAAAACTTTTTCCATAAAGTAAAGTTAATCGGGCCGGTTCTGCAAGTCATGTCAACTTTAATCGAGCGATTATTAGAAATTAATGTAAACTAATTTCTGATGTAGAATTGTAAACTCTGCAAAATTAATGAATATAAAGTGTCCGCCAGATAACTTTTTTTTTGAAAATGCTATAAAAAAAACTACTGAATATTTTCTCAAATTTCTTTTTTTATTTGAAAGCACAATCCTTCCGGTTAATAATGAAAAATAATTTCATTCAAATGGTTGCCTCGGCTGGCCATGCAGTAGCCTACACGATCGGTCCAATTTTTAAGCACATTATCGATTGTGTGCAGCTGTATTTCACCAATGGCTTCACGAATATTGTCCTTTAAAGCGTCAATTGTCTCTGGCTTGTCGGCGTAACACTTATCTTTGACGGCACCCCACAAATAATAGTCCAACGGTGTCAAATCGCAGCTCCGAGGTGGCCCAACGACATCAGCTCTGCGGCTGATAATGCGCTCTTCAAAAACAGGACGGAAAACATCGAGTGTAGCTTCGGCTGTGTAGCACGTAGCGCCGTCCTGTTGATACCAAATGTTGCCAATATCCTCCTCTTCAATTTTTGTGAACAAAAATTCGTTCAACGTGGCCCGATAACTGTAACGGCCACTCCTTGCTCATTTTCGAAGAAAAATGGCCCAATTATGCCTCTGCACCAAAATCCGCACCAAACAGTGACTCGTTTTGGGTGCGTCGGCTTTTCCATGTATGCGTGCGGGTTTTCTGTGCCTCAAATGCGACAATTTTGCTTGTTTACATACCCGCCAAGATCAAAATGAGCTTCATCTGAAAAGATGATTTTTTTTAGCAAAATCGGCATCTTCTGTAAGTCGATCGCAGGCAATATTTCCCAGCGTTGTTCAAGCGTATACACAACCACAGCGGAAGGATAAAACTAATTATCTGTCAAATCAGACACTAGTTGAAAAAAAAAACGTTAGATGGCGGACCCTTTAGATATAAAAATTTAGCTGTTAGTGCAATAAGTTTTCACAAGTAAAGCTGATTTTAATCGATTTGATTACACAGTGCAACAAGAAAAACAACAATTCCAATAAGAAATGAAAGTAGACCATTAAGTAAACAGAACTGGCAAAGGGTCCTGAAAAGTTAGCTCGATTCCTTTTTCAATTTTCACTCATAGCGCAAAAAATGGCACAACTTCATGAGGCTATAAAAATTAAATTTTTAAAACCCTTTGGCAGTTTTGTTGAGTTAATGGTGAACTTTAATTTCCCAATTTCAATGAATTGAAGAACAAATTTCAATTGGTTGAAAATTAATCGATATAAAATATAAAAATTCGTAATAATTACTTTTAACACGAAAAACTCGCTGGAAAAGTAAAATAATTAATAAAAATACACACATCTTAAACAAATTTAATGCGCCTACTTGACAGCAAAGGCTCTACAACACTGATATACAACTACGATTAACATACTGCGCAATATCAGAGTTATAAAACAATTAAGCTTTCGATTTTCGCCATCTCATTATCCAATTCCCAAAGAAGGTAACAAAAATACTTGTTGGTAGGCATATTAACTGACTGCGTGTTACTTTTCTAAAAAAAGAGAGTTAGTGAATTAAAATTATACATCAGGAGAAGATATTTGATATGCCTTTGAACTTTTGTGAAGACCAAGCATTGAGGGCATGTTAGAGAATCTTGCGCGATCAAGAAACAGGTTGCAGTTGCAGTTGTAGTGGTATCTGCCATAAAATGAACTCTGGGAACCAGCAGGTGCAATTGCAGACGTTCAAGACGTTGCAACTATGATGCCAAGGATCATATTCAAGTTGCAATTTGTAGCTTCAATTGTTATCTCTGTTTATTGCTAAAACAAACCGGAGTGTGTGAAAACTTTTCGTTGGCATTCATGGCGTCTTGGGATTTGATAGAACCCATTGCTTTTAGAAGTTAAAAAAGGCTTCAAAGCGATTTAGCTTATCAAGTGATTAAGCATATTTAACCTTCGCTTTCATAGTATCTACCGAGATAGATATTTTGATCTTCAGTTTTTAATAACTTATACAGTTTTTATCAACTTTCTTATTACTTTCAGCTCTGTTATCAAAACTTTTATCCAATTTTTAGAAAATAAACAAATAAAACATTTTGGTGTAAGATTATAGAAGTTTTTTTATATTTTTTGTTGTTGTGTGCACGGGCTTATAAATACATACCGTGGTAGATACATTAACTTTCATGTTGATTTATATTAGTTTTGTTACTTAACCAGCATATTTTTTTTTTGCAAGCCGTATTTTTCCGAACCTGAGTCCTTATAGCAGTTTTGGCACTTCGTTTGTGTAAGGCAATGCGCAGCACATATTGGCTTTTTAAATTTGATGCATTCTTGGCGAGTAGTTTTCTTCCTTTGAGAGTCTCTGTAGCACATGTAGCAACCACACTTTTGCTTGATGCGTCCTGTAGCATCCTGTCGTGGCTCTTCGTTTGCTTCAAATTCATCTTCATGGCTATGTGTAGGGATGATTTCAATTAAAATATTTTATTATTTTATACTATCATTAAAAATTATTCAAAAGCTTACCTTAAATACATTCCATTGCCGTCTTGATAAGAAACTTACTAACTACCATCGGGTTGTTGGCTCGAGATTTTATTTGTTCGATGCAAAGATTTGTAGCCAAGGAGTTTAAGAAAATTTTTTAACTGTACTTTGTGTGCTACGGCGGAAATATCCAATAAATTAAAAAATCATCGCCACAGGTAAATGTCTTGTTGCTCTTTTTATTAAGTATTGAGACAACATTTTATCCATTGTGTCAACGCCTCCGTTAGTTTTATTGTAAAATTTACTGATTTCAGACTTCTGTTTTAAATCCGAAATAGTTGAATCACAATGCATAGATGATAGTGAAACTATTACGCTTCTTTTTGCTGGCACATATGAAGTCATGGTTGCATTGGGGCCAAATCAAAATTCACTAGGAAATACTTCACGATTTTTGTAGGCTTTGAAATCTTCGGTTATATATCGTTTGTCTTTCCTCAGAGTGCCGACAATAGTCATATTCCATTTTATGAGTTCTTCAAGCAACGGCAACGAATTAAAAAAAACTATCTGCCGTCGTGTTTCTTCCAGAATTTTTGTAAGGAGCAATTAAATCTTTTACGACGCGTTCACCATGGTTCACGTCTCTACAATTAATATCTTTTCCGATGTATATTTGTCCATTTAGGTATTACGAAGTTAGTGAATCGCAATCTCACCAAATGTTTATATCATACTTTGCGGGTTGTGACGGTATATATTGAATGAACTTTGTGCGACCTCGATATCCATATGTCTGCTCATCTACAGTTATGCATTCACAAGGTCGAAAATTAATTTTGAAAGGGAAAAAAGCATTTGCTTTCCAAAGCTCAATATTTCTAACTTCAGTTATTAAGTTATCGATGATTTTAAAACTGCACAAAATTTCTTTTAATATGTATTATATATTTTGATCAAAATATTTGCACACATATAGAAAACGTAACACAATTTAAAAGTATAAAAAGCCATTATTTACTCAGGTAGATACCATGAGTTCACCTACAAAAATGTCTTCATGAAAGAGAAGGTTAAGGTAACGTTATTTGTTCTATTTGTATAATTAATTTATTGCTTGCCAACTCTGAAACATCTAACCGTTTAACATTCTGCCAATACAGCACTCATCTTTTATAATCGTTGTGGAAAAAATCCCCTGTTGTTTAGTAGAAAAACTACATGGCAAAATTACTTTTAAATTGTATTATTTTTTTACTTTTTAATTTTTTTTTATTTTTTATTTTCCATTATGCATAAGAGCTTCTCTCATTGTTGTTATTGGTGAGGAAAACCCGATTGCATTTGACTGGGAATTAACTGGTTATCTTGTTTCATTGCCATGTTTAAAATGTATAATTAATATTCAAAATAGTTTATCTATCTTTATTTATCGCAACAGCAAAATCGTGTATATTTATTTGAGTGTATAGTATTTACTTTTCTCATTGTGCGAGGCTTAGTGTCCTTCACAAAAAAATAGTATCAATTTATATTTACTTGAACGCTGAGAAGCCACCCAGGAATGAAAGGTAATCATTTATATACATTTAGAAAGTTTTTATTTTACAAATCAATGATCAATCTAAGATTTTTTTCTTCTTACTTTTATTTTTTATTTTTTGTTTAGCTGCATTTTTAAATCATGCAATTTGTTGCAGCAAAGAGATTAAAACATTTGCATACAAAAAGAAACAAAAAAAAAAATACGATAAAATCGCGATTGATGGATTTATGGCACGTCAACTTGGAGTACAATATATTTTAAAATTGATGGAAAAATTTACATTTAATTATTCAGGGCATTTAAAAATATAAAAAATAATTATCGAAAAAACAAGTTTATATAGATACACAGATGCATGGAAAGTATGTACATATTCTGCAGGAAATGTCAATAGTGAAACTGTACTGACTTACTATCGACACAGTCTAGTGACTTGCAATACCCTAGACAATGCTATTTACATTTAACATGTCTGTGTCATTGAAAATTCACTACTGATAGTGGTACTATTGACTGAGTAGTTCTTTTGGCAGTCATTGGAACCAGTGATTCACTAGTACATTATATAGTATAGTATAGTAAATTCTTTGGTACTTTTCTGAAGTAGATGTCGATAATTAAAATACATACTTTGTTTGCTTTTGAAATTTTGTTACGAAAAAAATTAAAACACTAAAAGGAACTAATTCATAAAAAGAATAAGAAGAATAAGCATATCTTTGCTACAGAGCTCCAATTTTCGTGGCTAAAGGTTGTCTGAAAGTAGCCGGCGCGCCCTTCTTTTTAGTTGTTTTTTAATTTATTTAACAATCACTAAAACGTTAAATGGGGTTTTTATGTACTTTCGCAAATTAAAAATATACAAATTGTGAATAACTCTTAATCACATTTGAAAAAATAACACCGAACAACATCTTTCAACTTATTGATTTGGGACTCAATTCTGAGAATTGCACGCGAAAGTATCATTAAAAATGAGAACTTATGCATACTCGTTTTCTTAATGCAGCCAACTTGACAAAACGAATGATGCAGAAGATCATATATTTTAAGCTAATTTCACGTGCAATTCTCACAATTGAGCTCCAAAAATCATGTGTTGTACTGTGTAATCGATTAATAAAAACAATTATGCTGCCAACACAGTATCAGTTATCTCTCGCCGCCACCAAATTTTTTTCTCATCAAAGACAAATATGAAACTGTTGACGCTTTGTTGACAATGTTTTCAAACAATCATCAAAATATTAGAAAAAAGTTGTGACTTAGAGACACTTTCCCCAGGGCTCCTTAAGGGTATAAACAGGGTTGACACTAATTTAAAATTCTATACTCAAGTCTTCTTTGAAGACGCTCAAATAAATATTTATATATTTAATATATTTACTTATTTATTTAATAGAAAGTAACAACATTTCTTACATACTAGAGAAAAACTGTTAAACATATTTGGCTTTGCCTTATATCTTAAATATTAAAAAGAATTATGTATAATAAAATAAAGTATAAACTTAATATTAATTAATTTGAAGGAAAACTATTAACAAAAATCTTCAATAAAAAAAATAAAGATAAAGCAATTGTATGAGATTATTTATAGTTACATAAGAAAATTGTTATAATTCATTAGCTCCAATGGCCAAAAATTACGGATCCATTCCGCCCCTCGTACATACTTTTATATACCAAGGGCAGATCGAGCACAACATCTCCCACCAGAAGAGAGGACACCACTAGAATTACATATGGGAGGATTTGCCGAATAGCCACATTCTGTTCTAAAATGTGTGTAAAATTTCAATAGATTTTGACACAATTTTGTTGTTGCTGATTATATGTGATGTTCATGGGAAATATGCCATGGCAATTTAAAAGTAATTTTAAAAATTTTGTTATGGGCTACTTGAAGGCCATTATATGACTTGTAGCACAATTACCCCAGATTGGACAACTATAGTGTAATATGGACTGAACATTTTTTTTACAATTAGAATTTTATTTGAGTTACTGAGAAGAGAGTTTCTATTAATGAGTGGATGCAATATTTTTTTTATATACATATATTAACTTTTTCAATTACATGACAGATATGGGCATTAAAAGTTAATTTTTAATATATTAATTTAAATAGTTTTTATATGTTGTGGGTTAAGCTAAGCCATATTCTTGGAAAATTTCAAACCTTTTACGTTTTACAACTACTTTCAAAAAACAAAGAAGAATTTCAAAAATTAAAAAATAAAAAATTATTTAGTAGTTTCTATTTTAAGAAATATTAATGATGGCGTAGTTGTCCTATAAATTTTGGTTGAATTGTAAAATCCTTCGTTTTTAAAAGTAATCAAGCTAATCATTTAATTTGAATAATATTTTGTATAAATTGCGTACTAGAAACTGGAATTGAAATTTTCAAATTTTTTTTTAATAAAAAAAAATAATGTAGGACACATAATGTCTTCATATAATTCAAATAATTTTTCTTCATATTAATATTTTTCTTTTATTTTGCAGATTTTCATCGAACCAAATTGTTCAAGATTTGCAAAGGTAAGTGCACAATTTCTTATAAATCTATTTTAATTCTTGTACAAATTAATTTAGAACAGAATTGATTTTCTTATCTCTGAATCAATTTTTCTTTGGAGGTATATTTCCAAATACATTAATTGAGATTGCAGTTTAAGTATTTGCATTTTTTTCGCTGCTTAAAAATAATTATATTTTCAAGACATTTTCTTTTCATAAACTGTACAAACATTTTGCTTGTATTTCTCTTCCTAGACTTGCAGCAATATAGCGCAGATAATTCAGTCACGATCTTAAATCAAAATTGAAAGCATAATAGAAAAAAATTAAAATAGAAGAAAAAATTTATGGCATGAAAGTTCTGTCACAACGCATTATAATTTCGTTTTGTTTAGTTGGTAAATATTTATACGAGGAAGGTAACATTGCGCGTACTGCAAAAACTATTATACCTTTTGAGTGGTGATTACTTTGGTTGCCAGAAAAGATTGTCTGTATCAAACCATTAATGTGAAAATAAGGACAAGTTGCTATCCAAAGATTAAGTTTGTAAAAAGTACTGAGACCGAAGTGATTCTTGATAGCTACAATATCATCTCATTTCTAAATTGAACATATTTTCCCCATAATTCTTTCCCGTACTTTAAAGGTCAGCTTGGCTATTTTGGCTGGTCATAGACTTTAAGTCTATAAGGACAAAACCCTACGCTTAGGGCGGTCTAGCTTGTGGTGTCTTCAACACTGACTCAAGAAACCTCAGTGGTCTACTCAGCCCTACTCTCAATGCAAGTTCTAGAGTGCAGAATGTATGAGCTCCAAGAAAGTTCTATCTTGTGCTGCTTAGAGCTAGACAATAGCACAGAATGTGCTCTATTATCAAATTTATTCCGGATGCGTTGCAAATTCTGCAGTTACCAAATAATGTCTAAGAACGTGGGTTCGAGCCCAGCTTCAGACAAGTCATAACATCCAGCATTTTTCAGATGTGCATTAGAGTATGCCATTGTATTTGTTGTTGTCGGAGTGTTTAAGTGATGAAGGCATAGCACACTGGTCACTGAACATTTCTGGCAGCAATTGATACTGGTGTATGCTAGCGGACATCACAGCGCCCTCCTTCGTCGGTATTGTAGAAAAATCGCCGGCGAAGTAAAATAATGAATAAAATGGCTACAAAAGCTTAAAAACACATTTAATGCGCCTACTTGACATCAAAGGCGCTGCAACACTGATCTAAAAACTAACACAGCGCGCAATATCAGAGTTGCAAAAATTAAGCTTTCTCTCTCTTTCACCATCTGTCCTCTCTCACTATCCCTTTCCCAAAGAAGGTAACACACCTACGGGTTAGTAGGCATACTAATTGCCTGAGTGTTACTTCTCTTTTTTTTAAAAAAAAAAAAAAAAAAAAAAAAAAAAAAAAAAAAAGTATCTGTCATATTTTGGCGCTTGAACAACGATAACAATTTATACAGATCTACTTTGGAAATTTGACATCAATTCACGTAACCTACACACGATTTATACCACATTATCACTAAAGAGGATATCGCCGCTGAAACCAAACTGTTGAAGATTATCCAAATTTATCGATTCGAAGTCGATCGCAGCAATTGGGGCCTTGGCCGTTCACTATGTGTAAAATTTTTCACAGAGATATTGGCCTACACCCATTTAAAATCCAGCTGATGCAGCGATTAAAGAAACGAGAACCTCTAGAGCAGTTGGAAACTGATTTAATGTTTTATTGTAAAATTGTGTTCAGCGATGGGGTTCATTTTTGGCTTAACGGATTTGTAAATAAACAAATTAACAGACTCCATAACAGACTCTGCAGACTTCATTTCACCCAGAAAAATGCACGGTTTGATGAAGCATCATTGAAACTTATTTCTACAAAAATCAAGCCATAAATCGCGTTGCTGCAAATGGAGATCTCTACCGCACCATGACTGATGAGTTTTGTTTGAAAATATGGTTTGAACAGAAAGGAGGTACATGCCGTATGGCACGGCAACCGTAACGATCGATTTATTGAAATTAAAATTTAGCGATAAGGCGATCTCGTGAAATGGACCTCCAATGTTCATTTTGGCCACCAATTTCTTGCATTTTGACACCTCTCGAATATTTTCAGTAGTGGCACGTCAATTCTTTGGTTTATGCTGATAAACCAGCAAAAATTGACACCATGGAGGCCCACATTGTTCGTGTTATTCGTGAAATACAGCGAACAACGTTCGTAAAAGTGATCCAAAATTGGATAGTCAGAATGCGCTTCTATTGATCTTTCGAATAAAAGAATTTTGTATTAAAATTTATATTTTGTGTAATCGTTCGTAAAGCACCACCAGACAGCAATTTTTTTCGTCAACCGTTTTGCAAACAATTGACAGGGCTTGCGGTCACGCATTTTTACAGCTACGGTAACATTTTATTTAGTGTTGCATTAATTTGCAAACAGGTTGCACTAATTTATTGGATCTTCCCATCCACCCGATATCCCCGATATACGAGTACTGATACATATACTGCCTGGCCCACGATGTCAAACTATATCGTTCTTTTGTGAAATTACATTTAAAACAAAAACAAAATTTTAGAAATTTTGTACCAGGCAGATAATATTGAAAGTTTATTCAAATAGAAAGTCTGATTAGAAAAAGAAAAAAAATCTGATTTAAGCCAAATAACAAAAAAGTCCTAAAAATTCGTTTAAAAAAGATACGCTCTTGTGAAAAAATTATAACTTTTACAATTCTTATTCAATAAAGCAATAAAACAAAGTACATACTTCACAATATCGTAACAACAAAAAAATTTGTAAAAATTGCCGGCAACCAAAAATGTCAGTTAAGAAATATATATTTGAAAAAAGAATATTACTTTTGCAACACAGCATTCACAAAAGTGTATAAATAAAAAGAAGGAACAAGATCTTGAGATTGTAGAACGTAAAGAATAAAATCTTTCGTTGGCAGTGTTGTGAAATTTAACACCCGCCAAAATCGTTCAAATTAAGCTGCAAAATGAGTGTATTAGAGCCAAATAAAAACTGACAAGCACCGCAAAAAAAATATAAATAATAAAATAGTTAACATTGGCAATGAAATGAAGCTTTTTTCTACACAAACAAAGCTACGCTCATAAGTAGTAGTAGACATTCTATTTTTTACTTTTAATGGCTTAAAGGGGGAGTTGCAATTCTTATATAAATATTGTGGTTGAACTGAAAGGACGTTTATAAGCCGCTTAAAATTGTTTTGGTCAATAACCAAGATAAGAATGAACAGCACTAGGGTGGTTGCAAATTGTTGCAATAAGTTAGAAATTATGATTGACGAAGCTTCACATAAATTAAAAATTATTAACAGCTCAAATTTAAGATGGAAAAAACTGCACTCTAAAAATCTAAAGCATTCTTCCTAGAAACCGGAAGCGAGTCTTATAACCAGACCAATCAACAAATAAACTTTTAAGTTTTAGCAAAGAATAAATGACAGATTTTTCAACAGTTTTTCTAATAGGTCGTCAAAACAAATTTCCTACTCGTAAGACTCTTTCTTATAGAATAATAAAAAATTGTTGTCCCATTAGCTTGTACGAGTAACTACCCTAGTGCAGCACACACTTCCCCATACAACATTAACGAAATGATGTCTAAATATACGATCGCACCTGAGTGTTGATCAGATCTTGGGCTTAAATTGCACTGCACTTCAAAGCGTTGCAATGCTTGTTTAACTTAATATCTCTTCTAACAATAAGTAAGCGAGTAAAGTGAGTAGAAAGAACATATTTCTTTAGTTCCTTTTTTTCGTTCGTTTTTTTAATGAATTGCTTTTGCATGGTATTATAGCATTTTAGTGTGCTGTTTGTTGTTTTATACTTTATATTGAATGTCGGTCGGTCTGGCGGAGTTGGTGCGGTGTTGGATTGTTATATTTGTTTGTTTGTCGTTTTGTGTCTGCTGCAGTGTAGTGTGAAAAGCGCACATTTCTGGCACCTCGTTGTAGTAGTCATTTTTAGCGATTAAATTAGCTTGTGTGGATTTTAATTGCTTCAACAGCCATGCCAAGACAGTATAAAAACCTTAGTGTCATATAATCGACAGGTAAATGTCGGCTTAGGTTTCATTTCGCTTTTTTAATTTCTTTATTTTAATTTTTTTCTTCTATTTTATTTACTTTTTTTTATTTATTACGAGCATGTAAAATGCTTAACCCTTTAATTAAATTGTTCAAAAGATAGTTAAAGTCTCACCAGTAATGTCAGGAGGAGTTAATTTAATCAATTAGCGTAATTAAAATTTTCTATGAAATCCGCTATAAAAGGTCTGTTTGTTAAATTTTGTAATATTTTTCTTACAGAAATATTTGATACATAAAATGACATAAATGCAGCTATTTTTAAAATTTTTGCTGCTTCAACTGCCGCTAATATCTTTCTTTATATCACATTTCTATGCCGTTTTACTTGATTGCAGTGCAAAACAAGAAAATCTCCTTTAAGAAATCATAGAAAAAACTAACTCGTAAAATAAAAGCCTACAATTTTAATCAAATACTAGTTTTTCTTGTTTACATTTTTAATAGTTTTTATCAAATATGTTAAAGATTCTAGCAAAAATTGGCATTCCAATTATTAGCAAAAAAATTTTATAAACTGAACTTTAAGTGACTATTAATTTGGTTAAAGTTCGTAATATTTTTCTAGAAAGATTTAGAAATGAAACAATTCATATAATTGTCGTAATCTTTTATGGGTCATAATTTGTATAAATAAAAATTTAAAATTACATTCAACTGAGCCATGGAAACACACATGAACACTGATGATGGGATGTAGCGGTTCCCGAAGTTGAAATTAACTAATCTTAATTTCCCCCTCTATCATTTGGAATATTGTCTCATATCCCATTCTTTCTACAAAAATGTTACGAACTTTAGCCAAAAATAATAATCACTTTGGATTAAAACTTCTAACTTTAAGTAGTTCTATTTCTTAAGGAACACAATTGAATTTAGAAATGCGCACCTTTCACAGGGAGTTGCCAGGAATCCTCAGCCAAAAGTGACTAAATAATAATGAAGAACTGACTAAATAAATTAGCTAAAAAGTAGCTTAAGAACATTTAATGACAAAAACCATGAGTAGTAAACAAAAATACAAACATTATATTGTCTTTCAAGCGTCCATACTTTTTTGGACCGAAAAAGAAACATATATTTTTTTCCGAGCTAATATTTCATTAAATCGAATTAATTTTAATTTTAGTAATTAATCTTTTTTTATTTAATAAAAACTTTTAGTTTGACAACATTGTGCTTTTTGCACTTTAATATTTTACTGTGTTTAACTTTCGCTTAACTTTGATGATATAAAAAACATATACAACAAAATAATCTAATCTAATGTTTGTAGTTCGGGAAAATATTTTCCTAACTCCCCACCAGTGTTACCATATGCGATGATTATTTATCTTATTTTTAAAGTTTTTTGGGATACCAAAAAGATTAAAAGATTTTTTAATATAGGATATTTTTCACTTTTAGCCTATTACTTGAGATTGCTGTTAACTAAACCATAATGTTAAATATTATCTTAAAAATATGGGAGCCCAAATAACTATATATAGCACTTAGTTCTACTCATAAATTATTAGATGAAGAAGAAATGCGATTTCGAAATAATTGCCTAAAGTTTTATGTTGAGTTATGCAACAGTTTGTTAAAAAAGTTTTATTTTGGCAGCGATTTTTGAAAATGTATTTAGTTCCTGGCACCTTCTAATATTATGAAAAGTAATAATAAAAGTATTTCCCTATTATCGAAATTCCTTCCAAATGTTATCGATTCGACTAATATTCAACAAATTGATGACGAATGGTGAGAAATACTCCACTTCAACTTTAAAGAATATAATTTATTGGATGAAAAGAATATTGAAACATCTTGGGAAATCATTTTGAATGCAAATCGTTGCGATGGCTCTGAAGCTTTTCCTTGTTTGAAAAAATTTGTTTACAAAGTTTTCTCAATACCAGCAGCAACAGATAACGTCGAAAGAATTTTTTCTCAAATCAATATCAATAATAACAAACTAAGAAATAAATTAAATATAGCAACATTGTGTGGTATTTGAAAAAATCTGATCGTAATTGCATAAATTTTGTGCAAACAAAAAAAATTAATATTAGGATTAATAAAGAAATGTATATTGTAACCATAAAAAATGTATGAATTTAAATACTCTCTAATAATTAGAGGCTTTTAACTTCTAATTTGGCCTTTGCCAAATCAAATTCAGGTTTTTTAAGAAAGATGTTTTGTATTTTCCAAAACATTTGCCGTATTTTAAAAATCAAACCCATCATTTTTAAAACCAAGTTCGGCATTTTAAAAACCAAAAACCCGATTTAGATAAAATTCATTCAAAAAAGTCTCGATTTTGATTTTTAAAATGCCGAATTTGGTTTGAAAAATACGCATTGTGTTTTAATTTGCACAATTCTGAATTTGTTTTAAAATAACTGAATTTGATTTAAAAATGGCAAACTTAAAGTTAAAAATCTATCTTTTATGCCTTATAAGAGTTGTCAACCTGTGACCGCCGATATGCAATAAATTTTTTATGCTATTTAATTTTATGTTCACAAAAAAGCGTTATTGTTTTAGTTTAATTCAAATAAATTTGAACTGAATTTGATTTCAATAAAACAACTTTAAAAAAATATTTTTAATGCAAAAATAATTTTTTTTGTTCGCTTCGAAAATTTTTTTAAAAAAAAATATGACAGCACTGCTCCAAACATCAACTGGATACAGATTTTTGCCAAACTCCGACACCGAACTCGAACGTTCGGTATAATTTATTTTTTTTTGAATTTTATTGCTAAGATAGAATAGAGCAAAAGTGAATGTAGATTATTCTTAACAATATTAATTTAATTAAGAACACCCACCTCCTTCAGCATTTAACCATCGAAGATGGGCTGAGAGACAGAGAGAGTGGTAAGGAACTGCCTTAAAATAAAATTAGAAGCTTCTTTAAATATTTTATTTCCGCCACAAGCATTTCTGGAATGAAAAACTTAAACCAGAGACAATTTGCTGTTCCCAAATATTTTTTAACTAAAACATATCGATCATTTACTCATAATACGTCAAATGTAAGAATGCAGAATTATTCTCTGTATCGTTCTTCATATTGTGTAAAAAATTCTTAAAAATATCTCGTTTACTCAGCTCTTGAAAGGAGAGAAGCTTTTTACTTTTCCATTGAGTTGTGTATAATTCAAAAACTTTAAATGCGTTTTCTGAAAAACGTTTTTTTTCGAGTTAAGGTGTTGTATGAGTAAATGAGCGATATTCTTGCTTGTTATTTATTCCAAACCTTTTCAATCTTATGTATTTATTGTTGTGTTATGAGCAAGATTAGATAGCTCGAGCCTCGTCTATGTACACGATTTGCGACCTGTATGGACTTTGCAAGTCACACGGGTCGGTTGTAAACGGAGAACTTCACATGGTGCTAAGACCACAGTGTTAGGCGTTAAAGCAGTTACCCACTGTAAGCTTGAGTACATTTGTCACAGTCTTCAGAACATATTGTTTGCGAGGTACCACACCATTGAGATCAATCTTATAAACTTGTATTTGAACTAAGCATCCTTCAAAGAAAGTACCGCATACAAAGTTTGAAGATTTTATGGAATGTTCTTTAATTATACAATAAGTAATATTTCATTGGACTCTCACCTTTTTTTTTGTTGTGCATGTATTTACTCCTTAAAGCGAATTTGAGGTCAGTTGCTTTTGAACTATTCATAGAAACAGTAAAAAGCATTTTTTCCTAACTAAGATTCTACACACACGCAATTCTTAAAATATTTCTTCTCAGAAGAACCTTCTGTGGACTTCGAAAGATATTTAAAAATAATTATCTAAATCGGACCAGCCGTTCTGTGGTTTTGCTTTCAGCAACACATTTAGTGATTCACTCTTGAAAACTATTTAATTTTTTATGGGTTGAGTCTTCATACATGCATCTCATTGGTGCTTATGCCATTTCATCAGTAGATCTTTCACCATCCTTATCCATGTAAATTTTCAAAATTAATTCTAGGACAGTTTGAAACATATTTTTACTTAATGCCAATTTTCATAAATGCCAATATGGGTTAATTTCAGGTATTTTGGAATTAAAAGATTTAGGCATTTTAATGTGCGTCCGTACGTACATCTGTATCAAGTGTTATTGTTCAGTGCGAAGTAGAAAATACTTTTGTTAAGATAAAATTGCAAATGGCAATTTTCATTTCGATTAAATTGCTTTTCCTGCACAATATCTGTTTTTTTCTCATATCATTTCGTAGATAATTAAAGGCGTTTGTAATTTTAAAAGATTTTAATTTAAAAAAATTTCGGAATTAGTATAAAAATACTTTTGAAGGGAACATCTTCGTTGTACACCGCTTATTCAAGTTGTTTAAGTAAATGTTGATTACCTGAAATCTGCATCTGTCTTTGATTTCCTCTTTCATGTGTTGCCGACAAAGTTTCACTCAACTGACATTCGCATTAAAAAGTTTCATAAAATAAATAATATGGCGGTGATCTAGTAGTGGAAGAGCCCGCACCAAATAAACAACATACCAAAAATGCACAAATGAACATCGTCTTTATAGAGTCATGGCCATTGTGTTGGAAATATATGAGCACGTAGTTACAATCTATCAAATTAGTTCAAGACCATGAAGTTTGTCAAAAGGTCTACTTTTCTTTATACACAAAATTCATATACCTGCAGTACAAACGCCAACATTCAAGCAATTCATTGTGATTTCTCATGATTTCTCATCAATTTTTCTTCATTTTTATTTAATTTTTTTTAGTTTTCTATATTTGCCAGCCTTTCCTCCAAGTCCTTCAAGACGCTTTTTATTATTTATACACATACGCAGTTACATATAACCGAACTCTTGTCATCTCAGTTGTTATTAGTGGTATTATTACTACAACTTCAATTGTTGTTGCCTGTTGTTATTGTAATCGCAATAATAACAATAAAAGTCAGCACTCAGTAAATAATTTATTATTGTTATTTGATTATTTGCACATGCCATTCTTATGCTTTTTGCATGTTTATAATATTAAAACTGGCAAAAAAAAAACTAATCAACCATCATCCAGCCAGTATGGAGGCAAGCAGCCTGCCAACAAACCATCGAACCAAACAACCAACCAGCCATCCAATGAACCAATTCAAAAGCAGGCAACAACAGTCAGAGAATAGACAATGCCACAAAATTTATGAAATGATCGCTTTGCTTCATCGCGCATGCCCCAAAGTCTGTGTGGGTAAAGGGAGTTGCTGTTGTGTGGGAAATATTGAAAATGTTGGGATTCGTCAAAATGATTGAACGGTGGATTAATTGAAAACTGAAATTTAAAATTTTTTATATTAGAAATTAATAATTTTGATGAGAGGAAAAAATAAGGTTTTGAAATTTCTGAAGAATACAAAAAGTTTGATTAAAATTAGCTTTTTGTTGCTAATGAACACGACTCGACTTTTGTCATATTAAAAATATCGAAAAAATGCCACCAGTTACCTGATTGAAAAATCAAACCTTTAAGCAGCCGACAATGCAAACATTATCAGCACACTGCATTAAAATTTGGGTTTTTTGATGCAAAGCAACAACTACCACCATTGATTAATGCTTTTTCCAAATCCATTTTTTAATATTTTTAATTTTTAACAAAAATTATGCGTCTTTTTCTTTTATTTTTTTACAGTTAAATAAATGACAGATAAAAGATGTAGCCAATGTAAATTAATATTTTATATTTTCAGCATCTAGCATGCGTTTCACAAATATGTTGTTCAATGTAATAAAGCCTATAAGACTTTAATCGAACTCGAATGCTTGACTAAACCGATATAATTATAATGGGTTTGACCAAAAGTTTTTGTTTAGCCTTCGCTACTGAGCTGTATGACACAAAGTTAATTTCAATTAACCGTTTTAGTGTCTATTGACGTTTCTCTTCACTTTGTGACTAAAACGAACACAGAGTTTGCCCAGTGGTCGAAATTCCATCGCCAGTTTAAACGGATACCTATTTCACTTAAAGAGAAAAAAACTAGCTAATTTCCCATTCCCTTCCCCGTGGAAAAAACAATAAACAAAATAAAATATTTAAAAAGCGATAGCCCGAATTTAGCACTAACCGCTGAAATTTATTTTATATTCTGCTTTGCGTATTCAATGTCTTCTTAGTGTTGATGTATTTAAGTCTGTGTTTGTGAGACAAGGTGGCAAGTCTTTGCTTCCAATGACATTGTCATATTAAAGCAATGTAACTCATTGCCAAAGTAGAATTGCAGTGCCTAATTCATATCGTGCGCTATAAAACATTCCCACCAAATCTTCTTGTACTATTTCAATTTTAAAGCAGCTTGGCAATCCTACTTCATCGCCTTTGTTATGCTTATGCAAAAGTTGTAAATTTCATACACGGAGCTAAAGCTCATGATTTCAATCATAAATTGCAATTGCAATAAAGGCCGCACACGCGCATGCGCTTGTACACTGCACAAACACACACAAGCCAACAACAACAATTCATAAAATATTCAAACATACTTGCAAAAATAAAACAATTACAGGCACATTTCTTTAATGTACGAGTACGAATTTGGATGAATTCGGTTTTTAAACTATTCCAATTTTTTTCTTAATACATTTCATTGTGGATTTTTCATAATTCAAATGCTGCCGTATGAGATTGTTGCTCATATAATCTTTTATCGGACCGCTAAGTCTCATACGTGAGAGTTGAAGCGACACCGGCTGATGTATATTGAAATGAAGGGATACAACAAAACAAAAAATGATTTTTATGTTGATGAAAAAGAACCTAAGAAATCAATAATGAAACACGTGCAATACAGACAGAGAAATAATTTGAAGTAACAATAAGCAAAAGTTTATAATTTTACAAATTCATGATCATAACTTGGCACAAACAACAATAACAACAACAAAAACAATAAATTACAAAAACAATTCAACTATTGGAATTAGCTCTCAGCCTCTCTTAACCATCATCTTTTTATAATCCATTATAAAATGGAAGCGCCTCAAATTGTTTTTCCATCAACTTTAGAACAAATAAAAATAAAAAAACACAAAAAAAAAGTTATTAAAAAAATGTGAAAATAACTTTAGTAAATGTAGTTTCCAATAAAATGCAATTTTCTGTTGCAGTTCATGCGTCTGCTGTAGTTTGCGTTAGTTATTGCTGCAATATTTGATGCAAAATGATTGTGAATTTCCAAAACTGCAAAAGAACATAAAAACGAATTATAAAGCTACAGAAATGGTTTGACAAGAGGATGAAACATTTCTCTTCAGCAATACTGTGATTAGTTTTTGCTACTGTATGCTTGTCGTTAGCACACACAATGGGGCAGTTGAAAGTTATTTGCATAAAAATTTTATCAAATATCAAACATGCTTATAGGTCATTATTCGTAAAGCGGACAGTAAAAACTGCCGATATTTTCGCGATAGATTCTCGATTAGAATATTTTCTTTACTATAGAAATTTAACTCACCCGCAGTTAAAATTTATTATCGATAACTTGAAACACTAACGATAACATAGATTAAGTTGCACAGCCCCACTCGGCTCCTAATTGGCCCTTAAATGTTAAAATCTGGGCTGTATGAAGGAGGAAGTCCTACCAACACGTCCAGATTTAGTTCAGGGACAGCTTCTACAAAAACCATTAAACGTTAGATTTATACCCCTTTTTCATGTTTCACAACTAAATTGATTATCAAATTCTTATTATAGATTACAACTCAACTTTCAGTCAGCTGTTCACTTAGTTTTATTCGTTAAGCTGTTACCCGTATTTTGATTTACAGTGAAGACAACTAAAATTCGCTGTGAATCATAATACAAAAAAATTGTAAAGTTGAGTTGTATTATCCACAACTCAACTTGGTGGAGTTGTCAATCATAATAGCGGTATTGGGCTTCTATTATATCGCTGCAGTTGTGCGTAGATGCTTTCGAGGTAAAGCCTCCATAATTACATATTTCCTGCAGTCATATTGGGGCCAGGTTAAGCACGATATCAAGCAAGTAATATCCTTAGACGATTTAGTTTGGGAGTCCCCAAATAAGTACAGCTGAATAAACACCAACCAATGCACACATACTCCGGTGAGTCTTTCGAGCTGCAGATTTGTCTAGTTTGTCTGCAACAATGTTAGCCGGTACGTTACAATGCCCTGGAATCCAGAAAGATTTCAATGTACCGAAATCTCTTTTAGAGTCATGCGTCATTTATGCAGCAAAATGAATATTGTGTAAGCAGCCGATACATATTTTACTGCAACTGCAATGTCCATCTAAATATTATTATATGAAAAATTTACCGATAGGAAGATTGTTCTTCAAACATAATTCTTATTATTTTATGATTTTTTTGTTGATAAGTCATCGATAGCATAAAATGTTGTCGATAATAATAACATGAATTGCTATAGAAAATTCATGATTGACATGTGTTTTATATTGAAAACTGAAAAGCTTTCAGTAACTCGATTTTCCCGATAATGTTGCAAATCATCGATAACATGAGTTTGCAATGAACATATTAAAAAACAAACAATGTTTAAACAAACTAATCGATCATTTTATTTTCATTCAATATTATATTGTCAGCATGATCTTAATATGTATAAAAAAGAACATCGTTTTGTTGTATTTTCTATAGAAAACTAATCAGTAAAACAATTACTTTAATAATAGAGAATAAAAAATATTTTATCTATTTACTCCTACGTATTTCCTGTTAAGGAGCCATTGACAACTTGGGCTTTCTATCGAACTTTTACCGATAGCTTTGCGTTTAAAGAAAACTTATCTTTACTATGACTCGGTTTCAAAATAGTTATCAATGGGGCGATTTAATTCTAGAGAAAATATCGCTAAAATGATTTTTTTAGACAATTTATTAAAACTTATTATTTTTAAATAATTTTTATAACATAAATCCATAAAAAATTTAATTTTTTGTAGAAAATGTATTTCTTTGATCTCCATAAATACCGCTTACATGGGTGTTTAAATATTTTTTTGAACAGCGTGGACTGATTTGATTATTTTTTTTTTAAATAACTTAAAACCTTCTTTAGAAATCGATTACAACATTTTTGTTTTAGCTAAAGTGCAGATAATGATTTTTTTGGAAAATAAATTATCAAATAATTTAGCAATGGAAAATGTATTCATTAAAATTTAATTTAATATCGATTCTAAAAAATCATTTATCAAGAGGAAAATTCTTGCAGTAGACGCAGTAGATCTCGTGCTTTTTGTTTTAGTTCTGCGAAGGATTGTAGACAGCCACGGCAATCCCATAGTGAGACATTCTATTTGACTGCATGCACAGACAGATTTTTCATTCTAAACAAATAAATATGTAATGATGATGGGTTATGGACTCTCCATCCAACTATGTATGGTCTTTCGGTGAGAAGTAACAAACAAGAAATAATGAGAATTTTAAAAAGTTGCTAGCACTGCAGTATCCACAGAGATGGAGAAGAAAATGCATCCATGACCAACAAAATCTTAATGGAATATTAATAAATTGCTTAACAAATTGTGTATTCCATTCAGGTTGTTGTTAGCGGCATTTAAGTGTGTTGCAATTTATGCAGCTGCCAGCAACGCACCTACTTTTTTCCCCCATATTACATATGAATTCTATTATACGGAGAATGAAAACGAGACAGGCCTTTTTAAAACGTTGTACTCGAAGTAATTACATTTTTATTAAACTACATATTGTGTAGTTTATCAACGAACCTGTCAAACAGTGTGTTCGTTTGTTCTAGCGCAAGTGAGCAAACACATGCTGTCTATTGTCGATTCTGCATTAGAAATAATTCCAATGATTCCTATTTCTAAACAATGAGAATGCTTACAGTCATGCAAAGTCATTTGAAAATTGTTTCTTCTGGCAACAAGCGAAAGGTGCTTTTAGATTAGAATTTCTCTTTGGGAAACGTGCTCGCTGGTATACATATTTTATAAAGTCGTAGCTCACCGTCTCGTTCTTTCTCAGCCACACTGAAGGTCATTTTTATTTTGTGACAAATTGATGTGCCATTGCAACACCAACGACAAACAGCCTTTTAGTGGTGTTGGTTGATGTTGCATGTAGCAACAACTAGATTTTTCTTTTTTCTTAAGCAGAAATTTTATAGAAAATATTCATGCAGCCCTGACTCTATCGTATCGAGTGTTTTAAAGAAAACTGATGACGATGATGATGAGGTGGACATAGAACATGACGAAAACATTAAAAATTAAATTTTTACAAAATTAAAACCACAATTCAACGGAACTTGTCGTTTTTCATACATATGCGACTATTTGCGACTGTTTGTTGCTCGAGGACAACTTTGTCCAGTGTTATTCATTTATTTATTTCGTTTAACGTGTTATAAGTTGGACAATGTTATTCACAACTATCTTTGAAATTCTATAGAATTATAATCAATTTTATAATGAAACTGGGTGTATACTACTGGGTGGCATATTTATAGTGTGTGCTTTTTAATTCTAAATGAGAGAATAATTAAAATTGTTTTATAGTTTAAACGAGAAACAAGCTTGATAGTTTCGTAAGATTCGTTTATGACAAAGATTACTTTGTGATAGTCTGACAAAACGAGAAAGGAAACTTTTGTGATATTCCGGAAGATTTCTTGCTACGGAATGTGTAAGTGGGCATAGAATAATGAATGCATTCTGGATGGAATGGTACAATTAAAAATTTCAGTATTTCCACTAATTTCAATTAATTTATCGAGCGTTAACAGAGATCTTGGGAGTTCTTTATATTGAAGAAGACCAAAATATTTGGTGGATGGTCACGCCGACAACGAAAGTGACACTGGTAACCGATAGAATTGAATTTTAATTTTTGCTAAAGTAGCTTTCGTTGCACACAATGAAAAAAAAACATTGCTGAGCAACATAAATGATAGCAGAAGTGAGTTCATTTCGTCGTTCCGAAGTTATCTTCACGTAAAAACTCAAGACTTGATGAGTAAAAGCTGACGTGTGTGAACCAGGTACAACATCCTGAGCTTGTGCTCTGGAAGTATTTGGAAATTGAATTATTAAGGGGCATAGCAAGTTCCTTTGCGCATTTCACTGTTGCTAATGCAGACCATCAGGAAACTTTACCCAAATATTTCCTAGAACAACTGTTAATATTACATTAAACCTTCATTTTTTGTTATGCTATGCTAAGGCTCATGTCTAAAGGGATAAGCCCGCAACGGTTGACGCAGTGGAAGCCAATATTAAAGAATTTATTCGTGAGACACCAGCCGATATTTTAGAGAGAGTATGCCAAATTTGGTCCAGCGTATGAACCATTTGAAGCGTAGCTGCGGCCAACATTTACTTGAAATCATATTTACATATAAATCGTTCTGTCGACTCAAATAAAGATTTCATATATTTCTCAAAATTTTATGTGTTTTTTTTTATCAAATCAGAAAGCTCTTAAAAAATTACCCTTTGAATATAATTATTGTATGTAGTAAGAATATTTTACTTGTAAATCATTAATATTTTCGTAATTAATTTTTTCATTTCAGTGACCAAAATATTAACTTTTAGTAATTTTGTATTACAAAGTCGTTTTTGTTGTTCTTTTTTTTCTGCCACTATAAAAAGTTATTTTTATAATTTTTCTGAACATCAAAACACACACTAACGAATCTAGACCTATTTTATAGTCATAATTTGTTTACACCTGAGGAAACTTAATACAAGATGGTTACTGATATTATTTCTTGTTAAATATTTTCTACTAGTATTGCGTAGTGACAAAACTTTTATTGCGGTCGCAATTCAAAAAATATTTATTATTGTGTAGAGATTTTTATGAATGACCGTTGAAGTTCTCATATGTATGTACATTGTTGTCTAATATAACTTTTTTTAATTCTTGTTTAAACGAAAAACATTTTCCAATTAAGAATAAAAAAATTATGTGCACAGTTTGAATATTACTGCTTAAATTAACGTTGACAGAATTAGTTTTCAAAGCTGTTAAAAATATAATATATAAAGTAAGCATATAACACAGAATTAGAAATGATTTTAAAAAATATGTCAATAACGTGAAATATGTAAAACGCATAAAGTATATTCGTTAACCTCGTCAAAGATGATTTAAATAATTTAAAAACTCACAACACAGCAAAAAAAAACTTGCTATGCTTCTTAATGGTATTTTGATCGTATCGCCAACGTTAAGAATTTGTGAAAGGATGTTTTCTTCTTGTTCTTTTATGAAACATATAAATTAATTTAGAATTCGTATCCAGGTCTTTTTAATTTATCTTTGTACTTTTATTTTATTTAATTTACTTCTACACCAAATAATATGTTTTCCACAATTAGATTTTAAAACGTTCATATTATTTGTTTAAATTTTTACTTGTAAATTTTTTCTATGTAAAAGTTTCGAGGAACAAAGTTCGATATTTCAACAAAATCGTTTTCAATTAATTTTTAATTTACAAAAATCTCTTTTAATTTTTTATCCTTCCAGGCTGTAATATTTTATTTTTAATAAGTTTTATAGAAACAATTTTAACTTCTTTTTCTAACTTCTTCGTTTTTTTTAATTTTTAGTTTTTCATCACATGTGTAGAAATTTTAATTTTTGACTTCTCACACAAAAATCCTTTTTGTTTTATTTGAATTTACTTTACAAAAATTCTTTTTAATTTTTTTAATTTAATTTACAAAATCCCTTTTATTTTTGATCCTTTTAGATACAATATTTTAATTTTCTATAAAGTTTTATAAAAATACTTTCGGCAAATAAGTGTTATCTAAGATCAAACTTATTAATGATGTATTTCTTTCTATGAACGAGTTAAGCTTACAAATTGATTTATAAATGAATAAAAAAACAACGAAAGAGTCAATATGAGCTTTAAAAAAGACATTTCTTAACAGTTATTTTCCAAATTTTTAAGGAATTGCTATGCAAAATATTAATTTAAAAAAGAATAACCACAAGAGTGTAAATTCCAGTTTTTACTCTAAAGAACATTTCCTTAATGTTGTTTTTAAAATTTTTAAGCCATTGCAATGCAAAATATTAATAAAAGAAAATCGACTTAGTAATAAATTGAATAAAAATTTCATACACTTAGTAAAAAAATTATTCAACAAGTCTGTTTCGTTAACTTATATAAAAATAAGTCTTAACAAACTACAATAAAATAGATAAATTACATTGCTCCTTTATTGCAACATTAGTCATAACTCATAAAACTCTTTCTTTAGAAAATGTGTTAAAAGTTTTCAATTTACACACTCCTCAAAGAAAAAATAAAAATGTCCTTCTCACAGGAAGTGAGTAAACATGATATTTTTATGAATTTTTTTACTCAATATGAAGAACGATACCAGGAATGATTTTGCGATATGTTTGCCCAGCTAACAATCTACAGTAGGATTTATGTAAAAGTGTTAAAAATGTTGTTTGTCATCTCTATCTAAACATTTGTATAGAAACATGTTTATTTGAAAATTACCAACACCATTTACACAACGTGCAACTCTCGCAATAAATTGTAAATTAGACAAGTGTTTTTAAAACGTAACTTCAAAAGAAATCTATGAAATAATTTTAAATGTACGCACATAAAAACTTTTTGACTAATACGATCTCATGTTTGAATAATATTCTTATGTTGTGAATGAATTCCTTATTTTCCGTTTTCCAAGAACTAATTGTGGTAATAAAGTGATTTAATTAAAACATTACTTTTTTAATTTCAACCTAGTTTCTGTGTCTTTCAATATTTATGATTAAATAATTCGGCTAAATAGATGATATTCCTAACAGATGTATTTGAGATTTCCTTGGATTTTTTTGTTTATTGATATTTGATCTAAAAACTTTTAATTACGCCAATACTGATTTGAAAAATACTAATTTTAATAATATCATTAGGAAATTTAAAAAAGCTCCTACTAATTACAAAATTATCACTTTTGACTCTTAAGAATGTCTTTAAATTTTTGCTAAAATCTATGCCAAAATGTATTTGGTATATAAACGCACACATTTCTTGAGATTCAAGTGCTTAATTACAGCAATATGGTTTTAAGTCCATTTATTGTTATATTATTAATAATAATAATATAAACAGTAACAAATTCTTAAAGGAAGTTGTACAAAACCAAAACAAAAACTAAACAATTGAATTTAGTGCATGTGTGTGATGTGTTAAATAATAACAAATTGTTTATACGGTTATTGTTATTATTGTTATTGTTTATTATGAACATAAGCATTTAAGTTATTAGTTGTGTATAACTAAGGGGCATCGTCACCATCACCAGCATCAGAATCAGCCACAACAGCATAATCATTATTATTATCATGATGGTCGTCATCGGTAATAATTATGTGCTGCTGCAGTTCTTCATGTTGCAACAATAGCACAAGCACAAGCACAATAAGGCCATACCAGAAAATATTTATTCGCAATTTTCGCCTCATACTAACGTGAACATAAAGCAAAAAAAAAGAATCTCTGTAATAAAACGCATTGTTAATGTTTCATACACTTACAGGCCTTACAAAAAGACTAATCTCAATCAAACATGAGTAAATTTGATATCAGCTGCTTGCATGACGCCAATCAGACCCAACCAAATTTAATCGGATTCCCAACCGATAAGCCCAAGACTAAAAGATATAATCAAATAAATGAAGAGTTTTTTATGAGGTTTTAGCTTTTTAAGAATTTATTTTTTAGTATTATAAATTTTTTATTTTTGTTACAACTTTTATACTGTCTAAACTATGAATTTTTTAATGAAAGTTTAATATATCATCTCCAGTTGTTCTAAGAAATATTAATAACTATTAATATTTTACTAAATATGTAAAATATTAATTTTGCGAAAAAGTGTTATTAAAAATTTAAAATACAAAAATTTTAGCAATTCCCATAAAAAGCGCGAATTAATTTTATAATTTTGTCTCTAAGAAAAAGTATTGTATAGAGTGGACAGATGATAAAATTGAAAAAGCTTTATTAATTATTTTACAGCTCTGCTAATACACGTTTTTGTTAATCGTTGGCAAGAGGGCGCATTAATTTTTTTAAGCTGTATGCCATTTTATTAACTGTTCAACTTCTGCAATGGTTTTGCTACAATGAAGACGTTGGGAGCCCCCGTAGACTAGTAGATGGCGTACTAGACTATTAGTCGAGGGTTTGCAGGTTCGATTCCTGCCTATACCCTGGGTGTGTCTGGAGACAAGCCAAAAATGGATTTGCGGGTTGTGTTTGTTCTTTAAAAAAAATTTCTATGCCTTCGACACTTAAACCGTCCTACAGCAACAAATATATTGGCAGACTAATGCACATAACACTAATTGCCTGAAACAGGGCTAGAACCCACGTTCTCAGTCAATAATTGGTTGTAGTCAACGTGCTAACTACCTCAGCCAACAGTTCCCTTAAATATTGGCAATTGACAGTTGTAGTTGTCTTGTGGACATCTAGAAATCGGGTCGAATGATGGACCCTGATCGAGTTGCATTCGGCAATTGCCGTTCTTGGTTATGCTCGGTGGTACAATAGCACAGTTTGAGCACTTCACTTGCTTCTGTGTCTCTTGCGAAAAAACAAAAATAAAAACAAACAAAAAACGAATGATTTCAGTCCTCTAATATTTGCATAAAAGTTTAAATGTATTACTGTTTATGAGGAGGTGTCCCTCGTTAAGCTTCCTCCGTAATGCTCTTTAGTAATTTGCACTCCGCATTTGCCACACTAGATATGTATCTTCTAATCTATAAATAAATGCATGTACACATAAAATATCCATAGATATCTATATACTCGTACATACATACATCCATATAAACAGGACAACATTTGTTCATTCACACATGCATTATATTTCTCTGAACTCATTATATTGTGTGGGTTTATTAACATTTTATATATTTCTACCATACAAATTTATTTTATTACATACATACATACATACATACATAAGTATATGAGCCTGCACTCTCGTATGTGTTCGCATGTGTACTTGCATGTATTTAAGTGCGTAAATATTCATTAAGAAGTCCATATACTCATATTAACCTCTTACTCCTTGCTTCCTCTCTATTCAATGCATATTATTTTTATCACAAAACCATTTAATACATTCATTCATACATTTTGCCAACCATTCAACCAAACCAACCAACTAATTTGCAATACGCAATTACCATTTGGCCCAAGTGCTGATTGTATCGGAATTATTACGATGTGGTAATTTTATGGCCATTCTCTGTTACTGCTGCTGCTGCTGCTGCTGCTGCCTTTATTGTTTATAAATTCATACACATACAAACGCAACCATAAATCGCAACATCTACTTATAACGTATAGATTTAAGCTCTTCTATGCGCAGCCTAGAAGTACTCGTACTACTAACTTGTACTCGCATGCAGTTAGAAAGTGGAACATTTTGGGGTGTTGGTGTTACCTGGTCAAACATAATTGTATAATAATGCTTTGTGAGCCAACAAAAACTTTCCTGGAACTTTCCTCCTACGTTGGCGTTTTAAGATTTGATAAAAACCTTTTTTGTTTTTAGCGTTTTTGGTGAGTTCATTCAAACCTGTTTGATGTGTTATCATATGTTTTCAAGTCCAACTGCCAAACGCACCTAAAATATTGCCAAATTATAATCATGGCGTAAATACTCCAAAAAGCAACCCTAAATGCCTCCAACAAGAACCGTGTTTGTGCATTAAAGCATCTGATTTATAGTGTGCTTGTATTCGCTAATAATATCTAAGAAAATAAAAATTGAAAAGTATCCCTGCAGATAATATTGGACTACGTGGTCCATTATAGCTGAAATGGACTAGTTACAATATGGTCCGATGTAATGCAGTCATGGAGTATGTCATTTTCAAACAAGAGCTTATTGTTACACGACAAATGTTCGTGCTTTCACGATATTACTCGTGCCGAAGAAACTATTTGTGCATTGTCCATTTTTAATGACATGGAGTAGTTTTTGGGTTAGTCCGATGTAGTGCAAACCATGGTCCAGCGCTAAGACATCGTAATGTTAAATAGACCATGTTTTCTTCACACATTTGGGTTACTTTTGGACTAGTCCTGGTCGTTTATGGAGTATACTTTACATGCGTGTATGGACTAGTCGCGTTATCTGCAGGGATGTTTTCCTATAAACAATAGTAAATTTTAATATACTTTATGGATTGGCAAATTTTGTTGAAATTTCTAGATTATTTAAAGTGATTATTTTTCGAACAAATTGGTTGTTAGTAGTTTTTAATTTAAAGTGATTATTATTTTTTGGCTAATGTTCGCAACGTTTTTAGTCAGAAAGAATTGGACATGAGACAATATTCCTAAGGAACAAGGAAAAATTTTTTACAATAATTAATTTCAACTTACACGACAGAACAGAAACAACGTTGTTTTTCGGGAGCCGCTTAAGATGGTTCGTATATGATAATGTACGTAGTGTAAATATGGTATCTCATTAAACACAGCGTTTTGGTGTTTTCAATAAGAACTGTGGAAGCCCAGTCAACTGTGCACTTTAACAGGGTAGTAGCACTAGACCAGCTGCCTACCCTGACACATTTTATGCGTGTTGATGATTTATTCATACCATGATTTATTTGAGGCTATCAAAGACCGTATTCCGTTATATATTGCGTTTGACATTTTCTGGAAGACTTATCTGTACCGACAGTGCCACCAGGCATTTTATTTGTTTCGATAACTGGCAAGATATTTTCTAAAAAATTTTTTTATTATTGTAGAAATGATACCACCTGGTTGACTTACCTTTTTAAAAATTATAATCTAATGTAAAAACTAATATCTGTGATTTTCATGAATAACATAATATTTTAAATTTTTCTCATTTCCAGTTAATGATATCAAATTGTTACATTTTAAATGCTTTTTTAAAAGGTAAAATAATATTTTGAAAAATATGCACCTATATTACTTTCACAACTTCTACAATTTTGCAAATATGTTTAATCACTAACGTATCTAGTATGTTGATAAATATTGGGTTCCTGAAAAATATCTTTCTTATTAAAATACACGGCAACACATACGCTAGTTTATCTGAGCATATTTGAAAATTTTATGTTGATATTTGTTAGTGTTTGTTTTTTGTTATGTCTGGTAATAACTGAAATTAATTTCGTCAGAAGAAAATTTCGATGTCTAAAATGGTTGTTTGTTTTTTTTTAAATTGCTGTGGGATCTGATACATAAGGAAATATGTCCCAAAAAATATGCGTAAAAAAATTTAAAATTTTCGAACTAAGGATTGTAGCCTCAATAACTGTTGGCTCTACTGAAAAATTTGAACTTTAGACATGCGCTGTTTTTCATGAAAACCACAGTTATTATATATAGTACACTTACTACAAGTCTGTCACACTAAATTAGAATAAAAAACCGTAGTATGTAAACCATATACATATCTGTCAGCGGTATAATCAGGGGTAGTATCCGCGTTGGCAAAATGCAACCTTCTTGTAAAAAAGAACACCATTACAATACTCTAGATTTAGTACAGTGAATTTTTACTTTGTATGGAAATTGTCATGCCTACATTTAAAATATCACATATCATTCTCTTAGACTACGCAGATATCAGCAAATTCTCTTTGTCGATATTTTAAGACTCTCATTGTCACCGTTTTCAAGATAGTTTGTAATAAATCTTTACTTAGTATGAGAGGTACCACGCCCATTAGTTCAATTTTCTATTTCAGTCACATATAAAAATGCTCTAGAGGTTTTATTTTTAAATTTGGTATGCTTACGCGAAAGCAAGTTCTTAGTGCGTAATTAAATTGTAATGCAATGGACCAAAGCACTTGACATCAAGCACAACAATTCCTTCAAAAGTACGAGTTCAATACTGACTGCAGGCATTTAAGTTTTGTCGTATTCTGTGTATTCAATAACTTCTAATTATTGATGTTTTAATTCGTTTTTTGTAATCCAAGGTAGTAAGTACTTGCCTTTGATGACATCACACCCTGTTAAAGTAATAAGCTAAAACGCCTAAGTAAAAGAAGCGAAAAGTAAATCCTTGATATGTTTGTTAACATTTTAACTCATTACTTTGCCATCTCTTTAAAAATGTATTTTTCCGTTTATCATTTGCCCAAATTGTTTATAAATCGAATATGTTAATGTTAATAAAATACTCTTAATTTATATTTAAATTTCTGCTAATTGTTCCTTTCAAACTTGTTCATGTGAGTTATAATGGAGCCAGCATCGCACCCATACTGCGCAATTCTAAATTTTACTAACATTTAACAATATTTCTCAAAGTCATTATCATTTGTAAAATGCGTTTGTATTCATGGTAATAAAACAATTCAGATTCATTGAAACGTAACAGACGCATTTATAATAGTAAAAAGAAGAGAAAAAAAAACTAAAAAAAGCAAATAATAGCAGGGCACTCGTTTACATTTAAATTATGGTCAGACTAGTCAAATATTTAATAAGAGATAAGCCAAAAGGATATTTTTGAGAAAAAGTTATTAAATTTAACATGACATACAGTGATGTTACTTTTATTTGAAGTGTGAATTTAAGAATGGTTTTCTAAAATAATGTATGGTTTTAGGATTTAGTAGTTACGCTTATTTGGTCAAATGTTTTCTCCATCCGACTATACCTTTACTCTATGATTTTTTCAAATTGGCTGAATCTCTGACTTTATTCAACGATTTTAAACTCTGGAACATACTGGCAATTTTCATCATCCAGTTAAATGTATAAACATTTGTACCGCCATATTTTAGCTAAATATTTTCTATACTATTTGGTGTTAGTTGGTTGTTTTTCTCTTATTTTCATTTCAGTTTACTTATCAATTTTACTAGTTGTTTAAACGAATTCTTAAAATTGTAAGTGCCGTACTAATACAATGGAAAATGGTCTCTGATTTTCGTACGGATGAGTTAGTTGGTTGTCTGCTGCTTGGTTAAACCCGTTACTGTTGTCGGGCTGAAGTTTGGTTCCGTTTTTTTGCTTGGATGTACATACATATATGCATGTTGAAACTAAAATATGATGAAACAGTACACGAGGAGTTATTATGGAAATCTATGTGCGTCTGTTAAGAAGTTTCCAAGTTTCTAAGGCCTTCCATTTGTCTCTTCATCTATTTCAACTGTTGCCACTGCTGTGATCTGTGTTGTGCTGCTCAAATATTGGCATCGTATATTTAATCTTTATGCTGCTTGTACTTATATTTCTTATTTTTATTTTTTTACCAGCATCAACGTTGTTGTCTTCTGCTTCATCTTGTTCTGAATATTTACTGCGCCTAGAGTCTACGACGATTTAAGAAAAGACAAATGGACAGACCAAATAGACAAGTACTCGTGTATATTCAAGTTTGTGTGAAAATTATGTAATAGTTGTATAGTTTTTACTACAGAAATTGTTAAGCAGCCAAACAACAAACAAGCAGCGATAAAAGAACTTTAGTAACAGCATACCATTAACATGACCATTACCATCTACCATAAATCATTCATTGAACGGACCCCCAATTATTTGTCAATTTATGTCTCCTTCAAGGGCAGTAGACTATAAATAATTATATTTCATACTTCTACGTAAAATGCTGGTAGTTATGATACAACTACTTAAATGCCATGAAATATTTATAATATATTTTAGCTGAAGAGGCCTTTAGTGTTTAGGCCTCACTAAACTAAATTTGTTTAATTTGTAACCACATTTGAATTTCATAATTGCTTGAAGCGCTTCTTTACTGTAACAGTAAAGCATTTTAAGTTCTTAATTGCATTTTTGTTTTTAAATTCATTCGCAAAAATCTAGTCTTAGAAATGTAATCAATTGCTGCCTTCGCGTCTTGGACCAGGGTGCGTTTTACGCATGTACCCATGATTTATTCAGTGCTATTAACTAGTGCATATTAATGTGTTTTTTTATTAATTTAATTAAAAATATCCACATCATTAAGAACATCGAAAATCACAATCCGGATCGGAAGCTCAAGTTCCCTGGGTAGTAGATTACAAATAAAATTTGATGTACTTTTTTTTGATATTAAATCTAAACAATTTTAATGTTAAGAGATGGGGGAACATCCTTCCCGCCCTCCATATTTAAAGAAATATATTTAAATTGATGCAAAAAATTTTATTTATTTCTATCAATCCAATTCTTGATAAAACTTAGTTGAGTCCCATATATCGGGTTTGTTTAAGTTCCTAAGCGTTCTTAAAATTTAACAAGTAGTTTAAAAATACCAGATATTAGGTTCTAGCAAATAAATCAAAACCAAATATTCAAAAATGGATTAAAAATTGAGAATGTTTCATTCAATAATTTTCTCTTTTAACTCTATTTTAAACAGATCCATCAGATGCGGCTGTGCAAAAAGCTTTTCTCCGCTACTTTTAAACAGTCGAACTGTCGAATTTGTTTGAAATTCTGAAGCCATCTGTCGCTAACATTAAATTCTTGATTGCTTTCATTAATTTGTTCATGAACTTATTTAGCCTTCGCTTTAAGTGTTAGTCCACTTGCTGGCGTTTTTTATTCCTCATTTTAACAAACCATTTATAGACACTTTTCCATTCTCGAGACTTCAGATGCACGAATTCCTGGATTACAAAATGTATTGGTAATCAATTTTTTATTGCTTTTTCCTTCTTTTTAATTGAGCAATTTTTAATTCTGAAATTTATTAAATTTTCATTATTAATAAAAAAGTTTTATATGACATTCACAGCAGACCAAAATCTAGCACTTACGAGATTTCTAAAAAATCTTGTGGTGATTTTCACTAGATTTCCCATATAAACAAAATCTATTTCGCAACTAGATTTTGACGAAATCCACCCAAAATCTGGTAGTACTCAGTGTTGCAACTGTGTTTTTTGACAAATTATACTGAAAAGTACTACGCTGCTCAATAAAAATAATTTGATAATTTTTTGTAGAGAGTTTAACACTTCAAAATGAAAATGCCAATCAACTGTCTTTGATATGGAGATGAAATCTTGAAAAATGTCACGAATAAGCCGGTGTAAACGGTATAAATTTTGAAAGAGATTTCAATTGAAATCTACTGGAGCTTGTGGCGGTGTGAATGCACTATTAAAATAATATTTTGATTATGTATATGCGTTCTGTAAATTTGGCGCAATTTATTGGAAATTCCATATGCCATAGCAAAATTGTGTAATAATTTGAATCATGTAAACAATTTATTATGAATTTAATATCGTTTTTGGTTACCTTTTAATTATTATCTGCTGCATTTCCATTAAACAAAACCATCTAAAAGTATAAAAGTCGTTAAGAAAGGACCCTTTAAAATCCATTTTTTTTAAGTTGTAGAAGGAAGAGAGCAATCATATTATATTCGTTGGTTTTATAAAGTTTTAAAAAGCTTTAAAAACGTGATAAAATTTTGGCCAATTTTTTCTTAATTGTTTAATGCTGCATTAAAATATAATAAATTTTATATATTTATTTTTATCTTTATTTTAAATAAAATAGACCAAAATGCTTTATGCGTTTATTTTTACTTGGTTCTTTAGATGAAATTCGATAAATAATTTATAAATTTGTTTCAGCAGCATGCAGATTGTTATATTTGAAGAAAAGAAAAATACATTAAAACTAGTGGAGAAAGGTATTTCTGATGATTGAGTGTGAAGCGGTTGATCTCGGGTAAGCGCCAGTGACAAGTCTATTAAACTTTGTAAAAATCCTGGCAATATTTTTTTCTGATTCTCTAAAAGGCCTATTTTATTTGCTTCTCCTCTACTAACAAGCAAGTCCACGAGCCGTCTCTGTGCGTGTGTATTTATACATTTTTAAGCTGTCGTATACATTCTCAAGAATATAATGATGATTTTGAAAATATAATATTGTTGTTTATATGCAACGGATATTTTTATTGAGTTCATAATATCAAAATAAAACTAAGAGAAATAGTTCGTCTTCTCTAGAAAATAAATGATTTACATTATTTAATAAGTAATCATTAAAACTATGTACAACTAATAACTTCTTCACTACCATTTATAAAATCTCTTTTGGTAACAAATTTATTTCTTCATTGTGCATTAGAAATGTACAAGAATTCTCTGAAAGTGTTTTCATCTTTAAGTAAAATTTTTATATATAAGCAATTTAAAAATAAGTACATAAAGTTTTTTATACTACAAAAAACACAAATTCACCAGCTTGAAAATTCCAGAAAAATGCTTTTAGGTTGTCCAAAACTGAAAGCACGTAAATTATCTTCTTATGTTAAGGGTATCGCAAAATTAACGTAAGATTTGAATTAAATAGAAAACAAAGTTTTAAGTTTTTTTCGTTATTTTTGAGATATGAAATGAAATGAAAGCACTTTGTGCTGCCGTGTAACGCTGTCAGCTGTTAAATTGTTTTTTAGACTTAATAACAATTTACTACACCAAAGGCGAAAAATTAATATATTATATTAATTTTAGGACACCCTTTATATATACTAGAACTGTAATATGTTATAACCTACTGACGATTGATTAAGTTTTTGTTAGCAGAAGAACGGACGTAATAATTACAAAGATATACAGCAAAACAATTTGGAAACATGACATATTTTATCCGTATCCGCCGTACTTGCCGGACATTGTTGTGACGAGGACTAGTTTCTCTATCTTACTTCTAAGATGCTATTTGAAATTTTCTTAAGTAACAGCTGACAATATACAGCTCTTTGTTTAATCTGTTTCTTTATGTTATTTTGAAATAAATATATTGTCAGTTAATAAAAAATTGGATTTTCTAATTATTCTTGTATTACGAGTTTGCTTATCAATTAGCCGAAAGGCAACACATAATGCAAAAATAAATCTATTGAAATTATATATAAATAAATACATCAATCTAGTAATATTTATGCTTTTGCAATAAAATCGAAAGTATTTTAAAATAATCATAAAAGCATAAAAAATCGATTCGTTCATCTATTTAATCTAAATATTACCAGCTCCAAGAATTAATTATTTTTACACTTTCACAGCCTCCAACAAACTTTCAAAACCAAAACAAATTGTATACAATAATAATATGGAATAAATTACAATGCATATTTATGCATAATATAAAATTATATATGACCATATTATTCATATATATTCTCGTTATATCAACTAAATTATAAATGCCCTTAGGCCTACGAAAATCATTTGTAAACTATTCGTGTCATTATGCAAATGCACTAAAAATTCTACTCATTTCATTTAGCATAATGCAGTAAAAGGATATTAATTTGCATGAAACTCCCTTAATACTACTAATTGTTGTAGAAAAATAAGAGTTAGACAATAATCAATAATAATAATAATATTAATAATAATAATAATAATAGTATTTAGTGGCGAAAAACATACAATAACTTATTTCAGATTTGCATTTTAAGTTCTCTTTTTTATGAAATGCATAATTTGTACAAAAATAATATGTCAAGTGTGTGATTTAATAGATTTTCAGTCTTTATTTTAATATTCATAGGAATATTTCATTAATAAGAAATAATTTGTTTTCTTTTCTCAAATTACATTTCAATTAAATTTTGCGTAGTTGTAAAGCAAAATTACATTAAAAGGAATCCACAAGGGTGTACTAGTTATTCTAATCTGCTAAATATTTTGAAATTGTTATTTGTGTTTTTTTTTCGTATGCATACTTGCATACACGATTTGTACAACTCTTCGTTATTATTCTATATAATTTATATCATTGCACATAAACTATTATCTTGCGAAGATCCTTGTAAACAAATATCATCTGCACTGAACACAGAGGATGGTGATATCACAGACGAAGAAGCATTTGCAGAAGAACATGAAGACGATAATTTGACATTAGAAAACAAGTTGACTCATCAATTGATCACTATTTAATGATTATCAAATCATTTATACTTTGTAATGATAAAAAACATATATTTTTATTTAATACAAACAAATGTGTTTAAAACACACTTGAAATTCCTTCAGCTTAAGTATCGCTTTTTAACATTATTTTTGTATTTAATCCTTGAGCATTTAATAGTCGATATAGAATTGTTATAACAATTAATAATAACTAATTTCCTCACAAAATAATGTGTTATATTTTATACAAATAATTTTGGTCAGAAAAAAATGGATTTTTGGCCATTGCGCATTGTGGAGTAATCTAAAACGTAAAAAAAATATACGAAATTTATAAGAATTTTCTTAAAATTGTGTGTTATTTACATTTTATATTTCAGCAAAAAAAAGACTAACCTGTTAAATTTACAAATTGTTCAATGTAGTTTTTTGTGTAAAAAGTACCTATTTCAAAAAATACTTTCTGACAAATCAACTGTCGAAAACCAGAGTTACTTGCAATAGTTATTGGAAAAATTACCTTTCAACAAAAATTCCTTTGTAACAAATACCTTTTCCAAAGTAAGTTTTTTAAGAAGTTTTGACTTTTAAATAAACATTTTTATAATAGGCTTAAAAGTGAAAATAATAAACTGCAGTTTTATTTCCTTCACCGCTTTCTCTGTTTTTTCCAAGATTCTAATACAAATAAATCAATTTTGTCTTCAGTTATTTCTTTTTCAGTTATAAATAAAGAATTTCAAATGTTCATTCTTTAAGTTGTATGTAATGTGTATAAAGTACAACTATTTCAGACAAGTAACGTCTGTTTGGCATATTATGAAAATATTTTTCATTCTTTAACTTATTTTACTTGAAATTTTAACTTATTTGGCACCTCTTCTTGAATTTTGTTTCAACATCCCTCTTCCATTACGCTCAATATCATGACTGAATGAATGACATATTTAGCAGCTTGTCCTGATTTTAATTTTTACAAATGAATAGATTTTATATCGTTAGATTTTTTATTTGCTTTTTATTAATATAAAAAAAAATATATTTCTTTTCCTTTTTTATTTTTTTGAGGGTTTGTATGTATTTGCAGCTGTGTTATTTATTTGTATTCTACAGATACTTATGAAAATATTGTATATTTCGTTTCCTGTAGTCCGTTGCTATACTATTATTATTATTTAAATTTTTTTTGTTCCTGCTGTCACTTTTTTAAGAGTTCCTCACGCGTCACTTCAATAAATACCCTCAAATTCCGCTTCAATTGTCAGAGTCAATATGCGGCATTTGGCATTTTACGGTCTTCTTTTTTAAGTTTTCCTTTATCTTTTTCAACATCCTTGACTTTGTTTGGCTATCATGTTTTTTTATAGCAGCATTAATAATTTGTTTTTCTTCCTTTTTGTAGTTTTGTTTTGCTTTTTTTGAAGTTTTGGTGTGATACTCTTGTTGTCATTGTTATTATTTAGCGTCTATAATCGTCAATAATAAAAATAACAAATGAATGATACGATGACTTTGCTGTTATTATTTTTAAATGTGTCCTGCTTGTCCATATCGTATCGTTTATAAATATTATGACACTCTAATTTGCGTTGGTTCTTACTTCTATTGCCAGAATATTAAAGAGCAAAATTTTAATTTCTCTAACCAAAAATTAACTACTCTATTGGCATAAAGCTAATTCATTTGGTTAGTATGTATTTAGAGATTTTTTCATTGTCGAATTATTCTCCAATTCTTAATTTTCACCTGCTGTAAGTTGCTCTAGACTTAAATTACTTCTAGAGGATGAATGATAGCTGTCAACTTAATTTCTCTTCATTAAGATCATACTAATCGCTTAAGTACCTAAAAGTTCTGTCTGTCTTCACAGTTGCCACCCAGCAAATAACGTTTGAAGTTTATATTTTCCTTAAAGCTTTTGCTTGGTCTGGGCCAAGTCAATAATAACAAATGGCTTGCACTATTTTCACTCAAATTATTTTCTGCTTTTTCTTTCGCTATTTTAGACCGAAATGAATTAATTCTTTAACAAATCTGCCTTCGCTTTTCGTTGGTTGGGGTTTAAACGTACTTAAGTGATTTTATTTTCATTGCCATTGTTGTTGTCAACGTTTATGTTGTTCTAATGCCATAAAACCTCAATTTGTTCGCATAAAACTATACCGATTAAATTGTTTTCTTAACAAAATATCCTTGTGTGTCTGAGTTTTCATATACGTATTTTTTGCACCAATTACAATAAATCAATACACAAATTAATGAAATCATTTGAACACATTTTTAAAGAAGTGATTACAGAAATTCAAATAAATTGGAAAAAATTAATTTAACAATAATTTTGTATTAAAAGTGGAAACATCAACAATTTCAGTGACATGAGTAAATAATCATGACTAAAAGTTTTACTTTCCCGCCTGTTTTCGCTCGCAATATTATTAAATTTAATAAGTATAATAACTAGGATTTCGTTTTTTTTCTATCCAAGTGTTCTGAATCCATAAAAAATCACTAATAATCTTTTATTGATCATTTCTTTTCTATCGTCACTTATGGTGCATTCTAAAATAAATATGTATTGCAAAACGTTATCTATCTGTTTTGAATAATTGATTTCTCTAGAAGCGAAACAAAAATGAAAAGCTACAAAGAACATCCATCTTAACAATATAGTTTATTGCAGCGCCATAAACATTAATTTTATAATAAAACGATCGTTAAAGATCAATTACCAATCCTTAACCTCTGTTTAACAACTGAAATGTTAAAACAACAGAAATAAATAATAATTGTGAAGGATAAAAGTCGAAACAAGCTGATAAATATTGTTGTTGCTTTTACGTTTCTTTATAAAGCAATTTTGTGGCACAAACATTCGTTATAAGTTCGAGTTAAGCGTTTTGAAATTACCGAGAAAAAGTTAACAATGTTAATGAGGCGAACGAAGAGGAATATATTTATTTTTAACAAAGGGTGGGACATTTAGATGCACTTGAGAAAAATGTAATGCCCTCGGCTTAGTTATCATGCGAGGAATAGCTTATACTTTTATTTTTAAGAAACTATATCGATCCTTTATTGCAATGTGGTCAAATCTCCAAAAAAAACTCAATCGTCAGAAAACTAGTTTAAAGTTTTTAATTTACACATCAAGAGGTGAGTAAAAGAGATATATGTTTACATTTTTTACACAAAATGAAGAGTAATACGACGTATATTTTAGCATTCTTAAGTCAAATATAACGTTGCAATAAAATTTTTTTTTTATCACAAGACAGTTAAGGCTTTTTTAACTTTTCATGCCAAATCTGTCTTATCCATGCTGATTTCGGACTCTATGATGTCCCAAAGATATCATCGATCCAGCTTAGTATAAAATTTCGGTATATCGTTCTGTTTTCCTGATCCAATTAATTGTGCTGTTAAAGTTGAAACTACAGTGAATATTATTGTATACTATAAATCATTCCTAAAATCCTACCAAGTTCAATAAAGCATTCAACAACTTTAAAATTTTTTAGAAAATATTGCATTTAATCACAAAAGCAATTGAATCAATTACGAAACTAACTGAAAGCAATTTGAAATTTTTGTTGATAATTTGTTAAAGAATAACTTGTTCTGTGTATGGAAGTGATCATGAGTAACTTTTCCAAAAAAAATCTCCTTAATGAATCACCCGTTAAAACAAAGAAAACATCAGATTGAAAAAAAAATTGCTTGTGTAAGTTTTTATAAATTTTGACAGACTATACAAACATTAATTTAGTGATATTTTAGCGATCGTTTATGGCAGCTATATATAACAGTGAGACGGAAAACAGCAACAGCAATATTTCATTCGACTGGTTGCCACACTAAGTTTACCATGCTGCCAGCAGCCATTCATTCATGCCAGCAAACGTTCCAATAAAACAATATTTTTTGAATGCTTGTTATAATTTTAAATTTTTTATTTTATTTTAGGAGTATTTCATCTTTCGCTGTTGTTTCTTTCTGGTTAATAATACTTTGTGTAGCCTTTGTTTTCTTACCCTTGAGAATAAGTTTTGGAAAGCTTTATTAATTGGTTGCACAGAAAAAGTTTAAAAATTCTTGTGTTTTTGTTGTAGTGTTATTGTTAAATTGTTGGTTTTTACTTAACTTTGTTTTTGTTTTTTTTTTCTTTATTATTATTTATTAATGACAGCTGTCATAAGTTTTGTCATACAATAATTATCTTGTTGTTTTTTTAAACCATACCAGCAGAAGAGAAACGGACTAGTATCAGGAATCATATCGTGAGGCAAGCTGTGGGAGAAATCAAAAGAAATTATTGTCATAAAATTATGACAAAGGGTTCTTAAAATATTTGTTTTATGTATGACTTCCTTAACAGAGGTGTCAAAGAATTCATTTTCAAAGGTTGCACGCGAACATTTTTTTGCAAGTTTTTACTAATTATTGCCTTCTTATTTCAAACCATTTTATATTTTTGTTTAACAATTTAAAGAGATGATTGGACTCACTGTTTTTTTTTGTTATGTCTCCTGGATTGTCTGGTAGTTACTTTGTTAACTTTAGACATGTTAATCTGCCATACAAAATTATGTTTAAATGCGTTTTTTGTGTGCAACGGAGGCAGTTGTCTTATTATTAAAAATAATTATGAAGTGCTTAACAATATAATCTGTCACAACATGTTCTATGTCATCCGTTTATGAAGTATCACTGCTTACTTTAACCTATTCAAACACAAATACGCATAAGTTTTTCGTTTAATTTTTTCTTTATTATTATTTCTATGAAATTGAAAATATTAGGTGGATTCATTAATTATTGCAACTTGTTATAATGCAAAGATTCGTGATTTGCACCAAGAATAATTTCACAACAAATTTGCATAAATGTAAAGATCTTAATAATTTGGTGTGGTACTTACAATGCAGTGTCCTCATATCCTCTCCCCCTCTCCTTGAAGTGAGTTATAGCAAGATGTCTTAACCCTGTGCAGCTTTGTTTTCCGTCAAAAATTAATGAACACCCCTTACATTTTTGCTATTAAAAATCTCACGCAAGAATTATTCTAACCCTTTTTTTATTTATATTTTTGTTTCATTGCTTTAATAGAAGAAATTATAAATAAAACTCAGACCTCATTTAACCACTAAAAGACAAAAGCTGTAACTTGTTGTTGTTGCCGTTGTCGTTTTAACCATAATGCAACTTAAGAGGCATTTTTGTTTTTTGTCGGTGTCTTGTTCGAAATTCATTTGCATCCTTCAACAATAGTACTTGAACATAATGCACATTACCACTACCATTATATCAGATTCACAGCCATGCAAACACAAAGAGAACATATTCATACGCACCACTTACTGAAATGGATGTATGAGGGGCCATAAAACATGTGTATGTCACGCGTTATTCATAATTTTATATGGCACCACAAATAACATCTTTGAGTATTTACTCTACCTTCTTCATTTGGCCGCAATATTCTCAAATGAAAAACAAACATAAGGATTTCCTTAAAATTTTCATCGAGTTACGTATTTCTTTCTTTTAGTATTTTTTGTTCTGCTTCTGCTCTGCTTTTGCTCTGTTTTTTTTTTATGATGTAATATGAACACGCAATTTCAATTGCGTTTCTTGCAACACCTGGTTTTATATGTTAAAGATGAAAAAAGTGACATTTTACTTGTTACTCTGCCTTAATGGGATGATTGGTGGTGGTTAGGCAGCAACCTCAACTCATAAACAGCAACACCAACTCTGTGCTAGTAACAAAGTTTACAGTTGTTGGTATGTTAAGGACTCTTTTTGGTTTTATATTGCAATTTCATTGTCATCAAAGGAAAATACTTTAACACAAACATATTCAAACTCACTCACGCACAGAAGTTGCCAAGCAACAATTGCAGTCATTTCTTTGCAAATGCAATGAACGAATGCAACTGAGAAGAAGTGAATAAACATAAACTTGAAGAAAAAAAAATGCAACACCTTAAGGGGCTGTTTTTACAATTTCACACTTGCCGTAGATGGTGCAAATGAGTGTGTTTCTTTGTATCTGTACACGTATATAGTTAAATATTTTCTATGACTTTTGCCGTTTTAAATTACTTTTCTTTAACTGGGTGTATTGAATGTTTTGCTGTAGCCGTTGCTGTTTGCAAATATTATTTTACATGTAAATTGAATACCATCGAGTGTTGCATCGCTATTTCAGGCTTTAATTGTATGAACAAAAAAAAAAAGTAATATCGTGAAGATTGCATTGCATTGCAATCAGAAATACAAGCCAGTAGAACAATAACACTGTTATTCGTCTAAGACATTTATATGATGATGTTGCTGCTGCCTTCACTGCAGATGTTGTTTCTTTTTTATTTCCTATATCCACTTTGATGAGATATGAGATGAGCCATTAAATGCAATGCCACAATAATCGTTAGCAACAAGTTGCATTACATATTCGTACATGCATTTCTATTTTCTTAGACTTTATAGTTTAATTTCTTAGAAGAATGAAAACGAGATATGTACTCCTGAGCATGATACAGCAATAACACTTAATAACATAGAAATCATCATGACTAAATGTAATTACATTTTAGCAGAAATAAATAACATTTATAGTGCATATCATTAAATGCAGCATCAAAGTAATTAATGTAAATTAATTGCAATCGTTCGTTCGTTGTAACATTTACATTTAATTTTATAAGGTGAAATTATTCATGGTGTTAATATGCTTTTTTTGAAGATTCTAGATCAATTAAACACTTCCCGAATTTCAACAGCTCATTTTTAAGAATTTCTATTAGCAGCAAGAAATAACTTTTATTAATGTCATCAAGAAACTAAAATGCTTGAAAATTGTATATTGAAACGAATAGTTTGGCTCAAGTTCAAATTCGAGTTGACGCATTTATTTTTCTAATTTTTTTTTTTAATTTTTTTTTAGAAAATTTTTTGGATAAATTCATTATTTTTTTATTAAGAGAGTAGCATATATGGAAGAATTTAGTATTCCTCAGACTAGCAGAACGGATCAATAGTGATTCTTCCGTTCTTTGTTCAATTTTACCACTTTTGACGGTGGATACTAGTGATTAGAAATACGAAATTAGAATACGAAAATGCATACTTATTCATTTTTACATGTTAAATCAATTTCGGTTAATACGAAATCCCATCTCTCTCGCTTATTCAACGCCATTGGCTGCTGAGAAATAAACTATTTTTCATTATGTTATGTAATGTTTTTGTCTTTTGTCGTTGAATTTCTTTTTAGTATTAAACCAACTATAACCACGTAAACATGGAGATTTTTGACGCGTGCCATCGTTATTTATAATTAATGTTTGTAAGTAATTAGTTGAAGTTATATTTGTATGTGTATTGAAATGAATTGATTTGCTCAAGTTCAATTCCGAGTTTACAGAGTTTATTTTTACTAATTTTATTTTCATTTTTAGAAATTGCAATTGGAAAAAATAAATGGGGAATTCGTATTTGAACTCGAACCAAATTATTCTTTCCTTACTTACAAACATTAATTATAGACTTGCAAATTTTAAAAATCAAATATCAAAAACTTCAATGTTTTTTCTAAATATTTTTTTCATTTTAAAAGCTATAAATATGCATTGTGTTTAGAGTATTTAAAAACCGGAACTGAAAACTAGTTTTAACAAAATTAACCAGTTCCTATTTATTTATACAGGGTGGGGGAAAATTATTAGTGCCTTATAACTTTTTCACTCCTTTTATTTCTTTGCTTAAGAATAGTAATAAGAAGACTTGGCATATCCTGCAATTCCCCAGCTGATGGCAATAATTTCCCCCCCAAAAATAATAGTTGCACACCTTAAGACGTTTAAAGATTTTGTGTTTAAAGATTTAATTTCTTTAATTATTTTTAGAATACATTTTACAATCCATTTTTCAAAACCACAACTTTGCATCACTAGTAAAATATTTTTAAAGCAATAATTACAATATGAAAAATAACTAATTTTCATTATGTTTTGCGGTTTAGGGAACCAACAAATTTTCATTAGTGTAACTGATTTGTATTTTTTATGCTTGTATGGCAATTTATTTATATATTTTTTTCTCTTGTACATGAATATTCAGTCGTTATATTTTAAAATTATTTGTCAAATATTGTGGCACATAATGTTTTATAAATTATTGTCTGCGTGTGTGACAAGCCAATGGTCAGTCAGTTTTACCTGGAAATCACGGTTTCCAATGATGATGTTTTTATTTTTCATCCACTTATTTTATTTTTATATGTATGTTGGCACTTTAATGGCAAAATTTTATGATGTATATCTTTTTTTTGCCCTTTTTGTTTAATTATGTTTGCATTTGAATTATTTTCCAAACGCTAAAATAAATAAGTAACGTTGCAAAACATTATACACACGTAAAAAGTGTGAATTTTAAAGCTGTTTTTGAAACGTGGTTTTTAGTAATGAGTATTAAATTAAACATTAAACCACAATTTTCCAATTTTCAGCCCAGATGGTAAATAAGTTTTTTTTGTGAGTTTTAACGTGAAATTGTTTTTATTTTCAAAGATTTTTCCTTTTTTGAAAGCATTTTAAGTTTCCATAGTAAAAACTTTTAACACTTTATGCATCAAACTCATATACATATACAATTAGGGATAACGAAAACACTATGTCTTGTGAGTCTCAAACTATTGATTCATATTTAAGTTATCATCCTTTTGTTTTAATAAATTACATTTCCAGTTAAACTAAACATTTTTGTACAATCTTTTATATGTGTGTATAGACTGTGTTTAGTTTCTTCTTTAGTTCTAATAGAAAAAATATATTTTTTTTACATTTTCTAAATGTGTAACCTAAATCCTGAAGTAATAATTCAACTTACAGGGTTAAAGACACACACAAACATAAACACATATTTACGAACATAAAAATAACAAAGAGCGTTAGTAAAAAAATTACATAAACGAAGTGAAAAGAAAAGCACATAATTTACAGTTTTGTTTTTACTACAAAAATTCAGCTGATTTATCACCACTACATTTTGAATGTGTAAGTGTGGGATAACTTACATGTGTACATATTAAATGTGAAAATCTACACATATGTATGTTTGTGTATGTGTGTATAACATACTTTCACTTTAGCTAAAAACTTTATAAATGTGTGCGTTAGATAGAGTTCTGCTCTCTTAGCACAAGTAACTAGACAATCAACAAGAATTTCTAATAATAATATAGAAGGTTTTTCCATTTTTTTATGTTGCCTTTTTTCCTTTAACAAATAGTTTGTTTAAAGTTAAAATAATTTCATGAAGACAATATATTCGTTGGTATTTCCCTATTACCCCATATATGAAAAGAAATAAATCTTTTAGCACTTTTTCTTTTGTTTGCTGCATTCTTTCATTATGTGACTACTCTAAATACATAATTGAAAAGTTTTGAGATTCGTGCTAAAACTGGTACACATCAGGTCGTAAATTTAATTGAATAACGCGTAATTTCCGGTGTTAGAGTAGAATATTTTTTCTTTTAAAGATTTATGTATTTAAGCCAATGAAAGTATTGAGCTGAATTAAACCGGAGAAAGAGTTTCTTAGTAAACAGTAAATTTTTGTGACAAAGTATTGAATGATTGTGACAAATATTGCATGGTTGTAGCCAGCATCGTTGCCAGCTGAGATTAACTTCTCTTTTCGTCCTCTAGTCACGAAATTTGTATTTTAGCTGCATTCTATTTTTAGCTTTGTTTCATTTTGGATTCATCCTTAAGAAGGCTTAATTCTTATGGTAAAATTTGGACTATAACTATTTCAAGGAGTTTAAATATGGAGAAGGTTTTTTTATAATGCTTTTACTAATTGTTGGCTCATGACGACACCGCTTATAAACCGATTTAAACCGATTTGCTTGTTAATAAAAACGCTAGTAATCAATATTTATACGTAATTGTTCAACTGTTTAAGGTTTATATTGAAATTAATTTTTGGCTTTAGTTCTAATCTGAGTTTAGCCATTTCGTCTTAATTTTTAATTTTTTACTTTTCGATACATTCATTATGTTATTAAGAGAGTACTTTTTTGGAACAATTACCTATAAATATTAATTATTAAAAAACGAAGGCACACGTAATAAAAAACTCCAAGTTTACATTGTCACAGGTGGTTGAATACTAAGAAAGTCAACTACAAGACAAAAATAAAGTAAAAAAAATGGAAAATTGTTTGTTCTCAGAGCCAATGATTCTGGAAAAAGCGGAAGAGTATGGAATATTTGGAATAATTAATCATCAGAGAAGGAATTTCGTACTAACCGAAATTGATTTAACTTTATTGATTTAATACGGTTAAAAAGTTGATATTTCTGTTCACTAGTATTCACCGTCAAAAGTGGTAAAATCGAAAAAATAATGCGAATGATATGGTGTAGCGACCTCGAAATCAGTACTGATCCGTTCTGCTAGTCTGATGAATAAATTGTTTAAAAAAAGCACTTTCTTTATCCAAAAATAATTTCTTAAAAATTAAGAAGAAATGGGTAAATCCAGAGTTGAACTCAAGCAAAAGATTCATTTCAATAAAAACGTTAATTTAATTTTTTATTTCGAACAAAATGTCCACCTGTTTGCCTTTATTTGTTTATTATATTCGAATTTATGTTGAATTCTTAATTTTTTGTGTAAAATAAAATTTTTGTTAATTTAATTAATCGAATATTTTGTCGCGTTTATGAATGATTTGGACGTGAATGCAATTATATCTTTAATTTAGTGTTAGTATTTTTAACTAAAAAAATAATAACACAAAAGTTGTGTACATGTGTTTTTAGATGTGCATAAACATGTTGTTGTTGTTTTTTCAAGCAAATTCAAACTTGAAGTGAAATTTATATGGTGCATATCTATAGAAAAGAACCTTTTAAACCATATCATTTCAATTCTAATTAACAATTCACTGGGAATTTATTCCCTGTTCCCATATTCTAAATAAAATCTCCCAAAGAAATTGTTCTCTTTTCCCTAATTCTAAAGGAACTTCGAAAATGGGAAATTATTCGCCGGGAAAAAGATAGGAATTATGTATATCAATTAAAAAAGAAAGTGATGACAAATATTGTGAATAATTCCAGAAAAAAATTGCAAGGGAGTTACGCAAAAAATGTAAGTATTCAATACATTTTTTATTATTTGACCAAGTCGTTTAAAATATTTTGAAGGATTCCAATAATCTAATTCATCCAATTATATTTAAGTAAATAACAAACTTTTTTACATTTTTTCCCAACGTTTCGTCAATAGTTTGTTGACATCTCCAGGAAGGGTTTTTTGTAATTATTTGGTAATTTATCACATAGAATATATTTAAATGATTGTACAGCTTATAAAAAAAACATAAAATTAAATTAAACAAACAACTTAAAAGAACATCTCAGTGGCTTGTTTCCTTTTCCTTTTTGTTTCAAAATAAAACAAACAACAGTTACCATTATAAACGCCACACTAAAGATTTTAAATACTTTTTAAAGCTTTTTTAATTTGAATTTACGTTAAGCAATTGCTTTTTCTAAAAAATATTTGCAAATTTTTAGTCGAAGCAAATCAACTGAAGCAAAACAGCTGACTTCGAATATGTATTATTCTTCTCCCCGACTGTTTAGAATAGGAGCATTTTTTTCCAGGGAATTTATGAATTCACAGGGAACTCATCTCCCTGGAAATATTTAGAATTGGGGTGTATATTTTTCATCAATATTGGTGGACAATAAAATACTGCCAAGTGTACCACAAGATCGATATCGATACTTTGCGGCCTGAGCAATTTTTTCGCTTTTAGTATATTGAAATGAATTTTTATTTATTTCGTTTGCTTAAAATTATAAAACCTTAAATAAAGAAAGTGATACATTTCAAAATCCATGCTCTTTATAACTCTTCTCAGTCCTTTAAAGAAAATAATAATTGCTTTTCATTCAAGTAAAAATAAGAATGAACCCATTATCTCTTCATACATCCCGTAAAGCACTTTCTACTGAAATACCTCTTTCTGAACAATAGATTTTTTAACACCAAAATAAAACGAAAGAATGTTTCATTTTGTGCTAGTTTACACTCGCTAGTTATCAACATTAAAAGTTCTTTGTTAATGCATTTATTTTTTAGTTTCTTTTTTAATATCCATTAAACATGAAAAGAAAACTGAAACTGAAGCAAAAGCATTCAGTTTGCTCTTAAGTTAATTAAGATGCATTTCTGCTTTCCCCTCCAACACCTCGATAGATCTTTTCTCTAAACTTTTCAATAGTTAAGTGAAAATTAAATACATATTTTTCACCTTGTAACTCCTCTTTGTATTTTCGCAGCACTGTTGTGCTGCTGTTGTTGTGTTCTATATTCTCCAGCTTACAAGAATTCTTAATTATTACTTCAGTGTTTTGTTGCAATAAATACATAAAAAAAATAAAATAAAATAATATAAAATATATATTACATTTGCTTCTTGTTAAAACTAAAACAATACAAGTACTGAAAATTGTAACTTGTACATATAAAATTTGCTATATTTATATAATAGGTGATTCGTTAAGAGATTTTTTTTCCCAATAACAAATTATAGGACATTCTGTATAATCATAAAAGAAGGTGTAATTTCCAGCATTAAATCATCAAATAATTTTTATTATTTGATTAATATGCCACATTGAATGTGAAATAACCCTTACCAGACCAGGACATAAAAACTAGTTACGACGCATGCATCAGAATTATTTATAAAACCTTTTGAACCTCTTGTATTTACCCCTTACTCCAAATATTTCAATTTCTTTCGTAGACTCTATAATAGAACAGCTACTGAAAAAGTGTATCCTTTCAAAGCACCCTGTGTAACAGTAACACACTCCTAGATAATAAAATTTCCTTCACACCCACACATGCACTTCCATTATAACACACGCATACATTTACACAAAATGTATTGCATTATAAAACATCTTACATAAAATAACTAACATATATTTAGTTAATGCACATTTGATGTACACAACCATGAAAATATTGCTAAATAAAAACATTAACCTACAAAATGATATACATACATACATATATACTTCTAAGTTTAAATTGTTGATTTTGTTACGGAAAATCATAAGATTGTCGGTTTATTGTTTTAAGTCCAAAAAGCTGAAAGCGTTACATTTTTAATTATTATAATATTTTTTTCGATAATTGGCCCTTAGCGGTCGAGAGCCAACATTGAAAATTTTTGGGGTTTTTGCAATTAGTTTTTCAGGACTAAGACATTACTTACGATTTTCTTACCGAAATCAAAAATTTGTTATATATTTTTTTTAAAGAAATTTAACTCGCATACATCTCTTGTAATGCACGTTTTCTCTATTTAAGAATGTGGCTCAACCTCTGGTATCAATTAGGCGCATCAAAGCTTTTTAACCATTTTATTAATACTTTTACTTTACTTTAGGGATGCCAATCGGAACTTGTTTTCGCAAATCCCGGGATTCGGGATTTCAAAAAAATCGAACCCCGGGCTTTCGGGATTTTTCGAAATTTCGAAATTTTTCTGATTTTTTGAGATTCAGATTTTTTAACATTAAGAGGTATATGTTTTTTTATAGATATTGAAACAAAAAATTTAATATAAAGGTCTATTAACGCGAAAGCTTAATAAAAATACACCGTCGTGACATTCAACATTATAAATATTTATAAAAAAACACCTTTGAAAAAGGTTCACATACAAATGTTTAATAATACGTAGTGAAATATATTTTTTTATTTATTAGAATGTAACAAAAGTATTTAGTATTCATAAAAAACAAAACAAAGATTCAAAGAACTCAAAAATGTTGAATAAATCGTTATTCTTTCTGTAATTCGTTTGTAAAGAGACTTTTGCAGTTCTTGCCTTAATTTGCATTCCAGTTTTGATACTACTTTTATCATAAAAGAAAGGACATTATCTGCTTTCCAAAGATTCTTTTCGCTTTGACATAAAGCTTCAACTGTTGCTTTTGAAGGATTCAAAATATCTTTTAATTGTTTGATTAATTTATAATCATAATCCGTTATTGGTTGTTCTTTAAAATCAATTAAAAACTTCTTTACGGGTATTTTTAATTCATGAAATCGCTGGCACATGTCGAAAAGAGTATTCCACCAAGTTTTGTAGTCTAAATGAAGTTTAAGCTCTTTACCTTTCTCCTCTTTAACATATTTTTGTACAACTTCGTTTTTGGTTGGTGACTTTCTAAAAATTTTGGAAATTTTTCTGACCTTATCAATTACTGTTGAAATCCGAAAATGATCAGTCTAATCAGTTTTCATTTCTATTTTATAAAAATCGAAAAATTCAAACATTCTGAAGATGATAATTCATTTACGATAAGTTTTTTATTTGGTTTATAAAACACATCCAAAATTGCCAGGTGAGTACCATGTTCGAGGCAAAGTTGTTCCTTTGGTGCAATAATTTTCTCGATTTTTTGCATTGCAGAGGCGCCATCAGAATCAGAATTCTATGTTGTGGACCTGAAACAAAAAAAATAATATTTTGCTAATTTGATTTCTGGATGACTTACTTTGCAAAGTTTGCATTTTGCATTTGGTGCACCAGTAGAATCAACTAGAAAATAAAACCACACCGATATTTTGGTTTTTCTTTTATTTTCTGCATTTCAAAATACATTTTTTCTGCAATTTATTTCCTTTAATTATTTTCAATACTTCTCACATTAAAATTTCTTTATAATTGTTAGACGGTGCGTCATTTTATCTTTGGATTTCATTCAAAGTGAAAAAAAACAAATACCAAAGATCAATTATGTTCCCAATGTGAATATGGAAGAATATCATGATATCGCAAAACAAATTTAGTAAGCAATTTCGGGATTGAGTGAAGGCCGAAAATCTCGAGATTAAAAAATTCAAATACCGGGATTTTGTATTCGCTGAATAGGGATCTCGGGATTGGCCTCCCTAGTTTGCACTCACTGCAATCTCTATTTCGCTTAAACAGTTCAAGAACAACAAGTATAATAGCGCAATAATGCATATCTGAAAAATGCAGGATGTTTTGAATTGTGTGAAACCGGGTTTCGAACCCACGTTCTCAGTCATCAGATGCTTTGCAGTCAACGCGATAGTAACTTCTTCCAACATTACTCTGAATCTATCCTTGCTTAAAAATAGTTTTTTTTTAAATTATTTCTATTAGAAAAAAACAATTTCTCTTTTTTAATATTGAATTCCAAATTTAGATATTATTTTTTGAGTAGTTTTTAAATGTTTTTTGCCTGAGAAGCCTAGTTTTTGGATTTCAGGTGACGAGGTGAACATATAAGCAGTGAGATTTTCAATGTAAACACTTGAAATTTTCAAGTTTTATTATCTTTATAGCAAACGATTAATAAAGTTAGTGTGTGCATTAAAATCGGTTTTCCCATATAAAAATAAAACGTTAAACCTACTATAACTTTGTTAAGCGTATGTGAGTAAGGCCATTAAAATATATCTGATACAGTGAGGCTTTATTATAACAAACTCCATTAGCTGCTCAATTTCGAAAGGCGAAAGTTTTTGAAACAGAATTCAATATAATATCTTTAAGAAACCCAAATACTACTCCTATTTAAATAGTTCTCTAGAATCTACACGCCATTTCATCCGTGTATACTTCAGAATTGTAGCAGCCAGCTTAACAAGATAAGCAGGAATCCCAATCTCTATGAAGGTGGCCTTTGTGTTTCACATTGTAGTCGTGGATCGAGCACGTTCAGTAACTCTCTTTTTAGGCAAAATCTGCTGTAATTTGATTTGGGATGGTTAAAAGCTTTTTTTAATCGAGTGACTGATGGATACATATTTAGAAAAACATCATATCTGAAAACGTCGATTGGTTTTTCTGGCATTATTCCAAAAATACCACAAGTTTTCTATAAAATATTACTAATAATTGCTAAATTCACAACCTGCAGTGTTTATGGGGAAATTATGAACAAAATACAACTCCTACAATAGGTTGTGAATTGGACAATGAGACCTAAATTGAGCGATCTTTTTACTTTTGAAATCCACTTGAACCGCTTTTGCGTGATTGAGTAACAAACATTAAAACATAAAATTTTTAGTTTATAATATTATTACGATTATGCGATATATTTGACATTTGTACACATCTTTTGACAAATCTTACTTTTTCTTGTCAAATAATAATAAATAATAGATTGTTTCATATGAAAATAACATGAAAAAATTACTTGAATAAATATATTTTATTTATTAATTAAACTTAAGTCTACGATATCAATAATTACAAATTGTAGTAACACAATTAAACAAAAAAGGAATTTATTATTAAATTAGTTTATGTAAATATAGAATCATATTCTGTTTAATATTAAAAATGCTCAGGGTAATTGAAAAGATTATAAATTCCATTAAAAAAAAAACAACGGCAACATTTGCTAAGCGTTTTAAATGTAAATGTTTAAAATTAATGTAATTTATTTGCAATATTAAGACAAATCTGATGGGAACGGACACAAACGAACACCACTGCTGCTATAGGACGCAACACTTAGCGTTGCTAGATTTTATATGAAAGATATACAAAAACGAAACACTCTAAAAACGATCTCAACGCTTTTGATTTCGTGTTACAAACCAAGCGGCCTAAATCGCTCATTTTAATAATTCCGTAGCGTATGATTAATTTCATTGTAATCAATATTGCGCATACGTTAGAGAAAGTAAAGTGGGGGTTGCTCTCTATTAAGATGCGAAAGAAAAATAGTACAAAGTAAAACTGTGAAATTGCTTTCGCATCGCAATACAGAGTAGCCCCCGTGTAATGCAAGATGCGATTTAGATATATTGACAAAGTAAAAACTTAACCGGCTGCATTACACAATTGCGGTTTAATTTATACCCAGAAATAAAAAAAGGTCCAAACTACCTGATTTGTGAAACAGAAATGCAGGCCTCAATTAACTGGATTATACAACTGCAGTTTCTATTTTACTCAGTATAAAAAAATTATAAAACTACCTGCATATAAAAGAAAATTTAAGAAAAATGCAAGAAGAAAAGACTCTGTAAATTCCGTATTAACGAGAAGCAATAAAAATATGTAGCAAGTGAGTGCTGCAGTGAAAACAATTTCGGAGAGTCTTTTTTTATTATTTATTTCTTTTTACATTTTGAATACATCTTTGTTACATAATTTAAAAATGGGGAAAAATTATTCTCGTCCTCGTCTTCATATTTCAAGAAATCTGTAATTTTTTGTGGTTAAATTTAGTTAAATTATTTAAACTATTATGTAGCAAATATGTTCAGAAAATATGGGTGAGACCATTTTCGGCAATTTTCAGATATGCTCTATTTAATTTGTAAAAATTACCTAAATATAGGGTGTCTAAAAAACGGCAGCTGCCGAAAAAGTAGGGCATCTAATGAACATTTCGTTACTTTTTTTAAAACATACCTTTAAAACAATACCAAAAAAGTAATGATCAAACGGCAATTTTTCTGACACTGCAATTGTATATCACTTTAATATCACTTTTTTTGCTTTCTAAAGAATTGTCGACTTTAAGGAGCTCCACCAGCTATAATTTTTATCCAATTAAGAAAAACGTTTTTGAATTGGGATCAGTAAAAAGCTCTTTATGTGTTCATTCTTTGTACAAAATTTTGTCATCAAATTTTGTATTTTTGCCACGGATTTTGGGAAAAGGCGCCAAAGTGCGGCGTCAGAAAGTTCCATGTACTCAGGGGTGCCCATTGTAGCCATTCTCCAAAAAGCTGAAATAACTGAGATGAGTTCTTCAGGCTGCAATAACTGATTGAAGAATTTAAACAAAGAAAGAACTATAAGCTATTAGACTGATGGTCACAGTTTCGATTCCCACGTAAGCCATGGTTGTTTCTTTCGGATCATAGTTGCGGAGTTGTAAGGGAAATATCATAAAAAAATTCAAGTGATTTGTTAAACATCTCTCGTTGTTAAAGTCGATTGAAAAGAGAGTATAAACAATTTATTTCTTCCTATTATAAAATTTTTGAAACTTTTTCTCAGTTCAACAATATTTTAATAGTATTTTTTACAACTTTTAAAGTTAAATTATTACAAAAAAATAATGCAGCTTAAAAACAAAATAAAAATAACTTCCTTTTGTCAGTTTTCCATGTAGCTAATATTTTTAATACTATTTTCAATAACACATTTCCCATTCTATGGCCCAAAATATCGAAATAGTTTAAAAAACTAAAATGTCCTCCTAATTTTAGGACTTTTAAGATATATTGCTATTAATATTAAAAACAAAGTAAATTTTATGTCTGGGATTGAAAACAGAAATTTCCTCTGAATTATTTATGGAAGTTATACTTTTCATACTATTTTTCTATACAAATCTAAATTATTAATAGGCAAACACATTTTTTAGATCCCTTTTACGCTCGTAATGCTACATCGATTTTGGAAAGATTTATATGTTTTTAAAGGGGTTCTTACAGAGATGTGCACAATCTTAATTTTATTTAAATCGGTTCGATATTTAGGGAGCTATAAGAATTTAAAATTGGTACTATCGTATGCAAACTTGTTATTACACATGCATGTGTCACCTTCGAGTTGAAAAATAAACAAAGTGTAGAAATGACACCGAATCTTGAGTTATTTTTTTTTAATTTTTTTAGTTTTGTATTTCATCGTAAGTATTTATGTAAATTTTTAATATAAATTTCTATAATGCGGTCGCTAGTTACACTAGTATTAATAAAAATTATAATTCCCTTTTATTAGCACTGAGATGAATGCTTTATCAGCTTATGTTATTTAGTTTAGCTACGATAAAAATTCGTCCTTAATTTGGGTCAGAAAAATAAAAAAATTAACTTGCCAATATTTGGCTTAAGTTAAGAAAATATTTCTATAATAACTACTCGTGTGTGTTTGAAGTGGTGTAACCCAATTGCTGTGAAAACTATATAAAAGATTGTCATGTTGAAACTTGAAAGAGGAAGCAAAGGATATATTTTTTGGCACACATTTTTATGGTATGGTGTTAAGTAAGCGCGTAAACAGACTCGTCAAAAATCATTATGTTTTTAAATATTTTCTTATATATAATTCTCTCAAACTTTAAAGCTTTATTTTTGCTTTACTTTTCCTCTAGTGAAATTGTTTTTCTTTCGTGTGCTTTGCTTGTGCAAGGCTTTGTATGTATTTTGGATACAGTTCAAAAACTTTGTTGTGTTAGCTGTTTCCTGATAAAGCAATTTTACTAAGATATTTGTGTTGTTTTTCTAGTCTTCTTTGGGATGTAAGCTGAGATTGCAAAATATCTTTAATGTTGATATTTTTATGACTTAATTTATTGCAGTTAGTCAGTTAGTTATTGACAACTGCAGTTGTTGGCTTAAAACTTTATCTTAAACTTTACTTACTTTACAGCGCTTACTACGTTAAGAAGTTTCATTTTCATACAGCAGCATGAAAACAATTGCGAAAAATTTAAATTTTGTGTCAGAACAAAAAAAAACTTTTAGAAATTTTTATCAGGCTTAATGCTGTGGTCCCTTTTTGAACTTTTCGTATACAAATTTATTAGTAAAAACTTTACAAAGTCGTAATACTGACTGTATTCATAGTTATATAAATAACAAATTTTATGTACTTCAAATTTATTTTCTATTTGTAATTTCTCTTAATTATCAGGAAATTAAATCAAATGCATTTAAATGTTAAACATGCATGTTAAAACAGTACAATAAATTTATTAAAATGCATAAAGGTAGAAAATGTTCTTATTCATTAAACTTTAAACTGACAAAATGCTCTTGTGAAGGTGTTGAGTTCATTTAACTTAACACCAACACTAAACAGGCATCAACAACTACAATAATATCATGAATAAAAATACATGATAAGAAACATCATCAACAACATCATCAGCAGCAACAGCAACATGAATAGCAATAATAACTGCAAACAAAACAATATAACATTCTAAACATTTATAAAATGCATTAAACTTAAACGTTTTAATTTAAATTCTTAAACTATAAAGCTTGTACAAGAGATGAGCACCGCACAGGTGATTGCCGTGAATCACGGTTGAACACGATTGTGAATAACTTTTGCTTCGATTACGAGAGCGTGCTTAAGTAAAAGTTTTAAAAATGCCAAGGTTTTTTAGCTTCTCTGTTACAGTTCCGGTGAATACTCCAAAGGAAAATATGTACACCACTATTATTAAAAACTAAATTAAAATTTTGATAATCTAAAACTTAAAAATCTAAATTTAAAATTCTAAAACATGCTTAAATAATGCAAAAAATTTTTTTTTTACAAAATAATTAAATTTTTGTGATCAATAAATTTTAATGATAGTGACTCTTAACACTCATTCGAACGTGAATGAAAAGAGCAAACAAACTAAGGCTGAAAACATACTCACTATATGATCTCTATTTTGTATCAATCCACTATGTATCAACAACTGAAGTAATTACTATCCCAGTTCGCCAGCTGGTCTTATATAACATTTTCCTCATGACGTCTTCAGGACAACATAAAATTTGTCTTGTATCGTGTTTTTTTTCTTTTCTACAATATGACAAATGATATATAAGACTAAATGATCAAAAATGCGCGCAATTCGGCGTATTTTCACACGCATTCACAATTAAATAACAGAAAGTGTCCTCAACTTGTAGGCAGTAGAGATTTATTAAGGAAAAATAGGCGATACTGATAATGGACTTTTTCTTGCTACAATCTTTAAATTCTCTTAATTAAGGCCATCATTTTGTAAAACGTGTGTTTTGTGTGTTTTAATTTTAAGTACTGAATTATCTCCTCCTTAAATGGAATAAAGCTTAGCGTGACGCCTTGCAAAATCAGGTTCTAAAACTTTTTTTAAAAACAATTTGAGTAACAATTGCATTGATTTCTTTTAATACAATTTAGACTGTTGTCTCTCTATGTGCTTACGTAGACTATTCGGCAGCTGCTAAGCCTATCACTCTTGTAGTTATTGGTTCGATTCACACAACAAGTGAAGGAATTAACTTAAAAATGTGTAATATTTTTAAACTTTTTTAAATTTAAAACTACTTTGTAACCGATAGCTGTTGTTTGCTGTTATACCTTCTGCTTTGAAATACGTTTCAAGAATACATGCTTTTTGTAGTAGAGGACTTGGATGCTCTTATTTTTGACGCAAAACTGTCATTTGCTCATATCATTAGAAAATGCGCCAGAAGTAGGATTCTTCGTATTGTTGCCTCATCCAATTGTACAGGCCGAGGCGCATAGAATTTGTCGTACGTTATTATACGTTGCCTTTTTCAACTGACAACTAAGTTGAAATACAGGTTTTCTTATGAGCTTTGTCACATTCCGTACGTCTTCGTCAACGCCAAGTACTGAAGTTGGGCAACTTGTAACGCACGTTGAGTACTTTGACAAAAATCATTTTTTTGTTTTGTTTTCTTTAAGCTTTTTGTGTTGTGTGGTGATAAAGCTAAATTAAATAGAATTAAATAAAAATTACAATTAAAACAAAATCCAGAATATCTTCGAATTTCATTGATAATGTGTATTTTAATCAAATAAAGCTGATTTAATGTCCGTCAACAAAGTACTCATTGTGTCAACCTCCTCCGCCGATACTTTAATGTCAGTTGAAAAAAAAACAACGTATAACGTACATTGTCTTCAAGACATGAGCACCTGGGAAGCCATAAAAACACACATTCATATGTACGAGTACGCCGTGTACAGGTATAAAACTATAGAAGTGTGTAATAGTAATTCTAAAGGTGAGACCAGACGAGTCAAATATTTGACTAAATAATCGTAATCACTATTTTGACAAATTTTTATTTAATCATTAATAAACCATAAAAGAAATAATATTATAAAACAAATATAATAAATGTTAATAAATTCAATATTTTTCAAAGAGCAATTTATTTAAGTTTATATTTTCATAAAAAAAAGAGTGATTATTAAATATTTAACGTTTCGCTTATTTCAACAAATATTTGCCCGGTCACACACACTAAGCCTTAAGAAGGTTTTTATCCAGTAACAACTCATTTCAAATGAATATTTATAAAATATTGTAGGAAAGTTTAACTCTAAAAGTGCCAAAGTATTTATGCTACGAATAGTATCTAAACATATTTGTGTAGACAACTTTCTGAATGTAGTAAGAGTATCCTTTTTGGAAAAAAGATTATAATGTTGAAGTGACTGAATCAGTATTTTAAATGAAGATGCAATTTGACTTGTTCATTTTTCATGTGAAAATGCATAGAAAAACAACTGAATAATTAATATGAAGAACTTACATATCCAAAAAGCATTATAATCTAGAAACATAATCATTCCATGTCGTTATGGAAATGCATAGAAGTTTATATTGTGTGACTTAGTATGAGAAATAAAAGTAAATTTAAATATTGCTTATGCATCAAACAGTATATGGGTACTTTATTGGAAACAGTTAAAGTTGTCCTCTTTTAATTATGCTTTAAGTAAGAGAGTGCAACTAATATCAACTTCGATATTTTTAATTAACTTTAATTAAGCAATTCTCGTATGAATTTCATTTGCTACGCCAACGGCAAAGAAGTTAAAAATGTAATTGAAGACAATAAAGCTGGCTCGAGTTCGAGAACTGAACTATTAGTTAGCTTCTCCTCATTTCTTTCTCAATAACAAGAATTTAAACAATTATTGACTGAATTTATCAAATTCACTCCTCGAACTCGATCCAATTGATCAATATAGTTCGGAAAATTACGCAAATGTAATATTTCAGTTTATTTTTCTTTTTTAGAATTTTATTTCTGTTCATGCAAGAAATGATTGTCCAAACATTTTGTTACGGTCTTATGTATACATTGCAAATTATGGTGATCCCAATTCTGTCAGGTGCTGAAGAAAAAAAAGAACCGGCTTTTGACAAGAGGTAAAAATAAGCTAAACCGCAAAAAATAACTTAAAAAACCAATTGTTAAATTAAACTTTTAAGATTTTATTAACAATATTGCTCTACGAATTTGCACTATTTGCTTAACTTCTCTTCGTTGTACAATTATTCTACCGAATCTCGCAGAAAATAGATTCTTATTTACAAATATTTAGTTTTTCATTTTTAAAGAATTGAATGTTTCCATGATCTCGACGGTCGACTCAGTAAAAAATTTATCTGAAAATTACTTACATGGTTGGGTAGCTTAAAAATTTATTTCAAGCTATTTTGATCGTTTAATTTATGGAAAACGCACTAAAAAGTACACACAATTTTTTCTCTGTTAAGTACAATTGTAAATGGTAGAGTATATTTTTACTCTGCATTAACAAAATATACAGAGATGCACTGTTACCCTTTTGCAAATATGCATGACTTTTGTGTGAATGTATGTAGATAACTAAAATTTATTTTTTCACAGCTGAGTGCGAATTTCGTGTTTTGGCAAAAAAGTATTGCAAACTAAACCAAACAATAGCGGTATTCAGTGTTTGATCCGAATGGTCTTGCATCCAACAACAAAATATTAGAATTCGCATTTGCCATGTTATTGCAATTTAGCAACACTGCAAATGGTATAGCTTTTCTTTTTTGCTATGTGCATCGTGTTGTCATCACTCAGCTAAATAACAGCTACAAATAACGTAAAGAAAAAAATATATTTACCAAAAAAAAGTTAAAAGCAATGGAATCGACTGATGCTATAAAACAAACAAAAAGAGAAAAATCAAATAAAATGTGAACCACAAATGCAATATCTTTAATTTATTATTTGGAAGACTGCACAGAGAATTTAAAAAAAAATTTATTTGTTGCTGGTGTTGGTGACATGATCCAGTAATACAGGGGGTAAATTACGGCATTCGATATCGAACGAAATTTCCATACAAATTAATAAAATTTATCGAATATCGTAATTTTTTGTAGCGTTGTGTTTTTTTAATGGTCGAAAATTGTGAAGCTATGACTGATTTTGTACGATCGAAGTTTTCTTTGCATTTGTATTTAGATGCATATGTGTGTTTGGTTTGCATGTTCATCCAATAAATGAACACAAAATTTTTCAAAGTAAACTTTGCGTGTGTAGAAGCCAAACAAAGTTTGAAAGAAAATTTAAATGACTTTGTCAAAGTAAACTTTTCAATGTTGTTTAAAAAAACCGCTCACAAGGAGTTGCAATACAAAAGGCACTAAACACTGAATACAACTAATGTTTGGAAAATGTTTAGAATAAAAATAATAAAAATAAATAAGTGGAATCCCAATTAAAAAAGCGCATTTTTATTTTTATAAATTTATTATCGTACTTTTTCACAAAGTGAATATATTACATATTTTGTAAACACAAATTCCGAAAAAGCGCTGATAATAATTTCTCACGTTTTCTAATTTTGATGCCCACTTCGGCAAAATTAAAAATAAAAAAATGTGTGCAAATAGAAAAAAAATTATCATAAATAACACTAGCCAACAAGGTTTTTGACTGGAGCAACCAAATACATTTCCCAGTGTAATTTGGTGCGCTGAATTCGAATCTGTAAATGGTTTTTCTCTATCACGTCAGGTTTTCGAGATATTAAAAAAAAGCTTTTATTAGATTTTTCCATAAAAAGTTATTAGTTTATTTAAAAATCAATGAGTTTTCAAAAGTGAATGGCGTTATATGATTGTCGTTTGTATTTCGTTGGTTCGGTTTCACGTATTAGAGTCCAACAATAGTCTCCCAGCATACTTTTATCCCAAAATCCTTGATAGTTTCTTTCAATTTTCATTAAATCTTGATGGGCGCGTTCCCCTTGTTCGTCGCTAACAGCACCTAGGTTTTGTGGGAAAAAATCTAAATGCGAATGGAGAAAATGTATTTTGAGTGACATTCGTGCACCCAATTCATGATAACTTTTCAATAATTCAGCAACAATTTGTCTGTAGTTTTCACTCTTATTGTTTCCAAGAAAACTTTTCACGATGCACTTAAAAGACTCCCAGGCTGTATATTCTTTCTCCGATAAACACTGCGAAAAATTATGATCATTGATAAGCTTCCTGATCTGAGGGCCAACAAATATCCCTTCTTTTATTTTAGCATATGAAATTTTAGGAAAAACTTTTAACAAATATTTAAATGCTGCACCATCTTTGTCCAGAGCCTTCACAAAGTTCTTAAAAAGGCCCAATTTTATGTGCAGCGGTGGAAGAAGAACATCATTTGGATCAATTAATGGTTTATTTGAAATGTTTTGTTTTCCTGGTGAATATTCAGTCCTTTTTGGCCACTCTGTTCTGAGGTAATGATGAAGTGTGGCGCGACTATCCCATAGACACAGGAAACAGCAATATTTTGTGAAACCTCCTTGCATACCAGTCAACAAACCAATGACCTGAAACAGATTTAAAAATAAAAACTGTTATTTACGATCATCTATGTATAGGTATATTACATATGTAAAGAAATTTAAATCACATACCTTAAGATCACCACAGATCTTCCATTTATTATCATTGTATTTAAGTAATGTCAAAATTTCAGTCATTGACTCATAATTTTCCTTCGTATTAATGGCATGAGCAATTGGTATGGATGGTTTTTCATTGCCATTATGTAAAAGAAGTGCCTTTAAACTGTACTTAGAGCCATCAATAAATAATCTCCATTCAGTTTTGTCATATGGCTGGTTCATTTTTCGAAATAAACCATTAACATCAGTGCAGTACAGAATAGAGCCTTTCTTTTCAAAATATGCAGTCAATTCCAAACCTCTTTTTCTATAGATTGTTACTTTCGTCCCAGTTGCAAGATGTTTCCACTGCTGCATGCGTGAAGCAAGTATTTCTGCGTCTTGCTTCGTTAAATGCAAGTCCCGAATTAGATCACTCAGCTCAGCTTGAGTCACTAAATGGCGCTCATTATCAGCCTCGTACAAACTACAACTGCTGCCGAAAGATATTTCGGACTCACTGCTCGTAGCACCGGGAATGACTGGTAGTGGATCAGTTGATAGACGTTGAACTGGTTTGGAAACTGATAGGACATTAGGGTAGGTAATACTTTTTCGATTTTTCATATTGAATCCAGTAACTTTTGTTAAACAGAAATAACAATCAGTTTGGTGGTTACTTGACTCTCTCCAAAGTACTGGAATTGAAAAATCTAAATAGATTTTCTCGCCATTTGACCACTTGTATAAAATAGTTCTGCAACGATTGCAAAACATTGTCGGTGTCCACGGTTTGTCCAAGTTTCCGACAGCAAAACCAAAATAATGTAGATATGCATATTTTAGTGATTCTGATATTGCATATCCTTTTTTTCCAATCAGATATTCACCACACACAAAGCAAAAATAGCTCGGATTAGTAACACACGATCTCACTGACATGCTTATACTCTACCTTTATACAAATTTATAATGAATGTAGGCTTTTGTCAAATTAATAACTGTGAAATTGTAGCGTCAGTATTAACTATTTTACAGTATTGCCAGCATGCGATAAAAAACGAACTGGACGTGATAGCCCAACTTTGTTGCCAGATTCGAATTCAGCGCAGCCAGATTAGCTAAAAAACATACTTCGTTTCCCCAGTCAAAATTTTTTGCCTAATTTGTTGGCCAGTGTAATCATAGCCTTTTTGTGCCCAAATCCAACATAAAAAGCCCGCGAGGCTTTCATTACCCCGTAAAAAAACTAAAACCTAAGTGCTGAGGAAGCGAAGTCTTCTGATCTATTTTAAAACCCTGTGGCTGCAAATTGTGCTCCTTAAGATTTAACAAGTATAAAGTATAAGAAGTCAGCCAACTGCCAAATAGAACCATCAAGGACATTTGTTTGTAGTTTATACGAAAGCCAATGCTCCTGATCGTGTAACACTCAATTGAGTATAACTGCCTGACCCACGATGTCGAACGATATCGTTCTTTTTTAAAATTACGTTTAAAATTTATCTTATTAACAGAATAAGGGGTTTCATTTTAATATGGATAAAATGGATTGTTTTAAAGCGAAATCATCGGAGGAAGGTATGCTATTAAAAAAAGAAAATAACATCAACCAAATGAACGCTACAGTTACGATTACTGAACCATATTATTTTCATGAAAATTTTCATTACCAATTTGCACATTTACGGCTGTATGTAATTGAGAACTTCACGGATTCCATCTTTGCGATATTGAATCGATTTTGAGTTATTGCCATAGACATTAACTTTCGCGTAGCCCCTAAGAAAAACGTCAAAAGGTGTTAAATGACAAGATCTCGGACTACAACAACAACATTCTCAGGTACTCGGGACCGACGTGCACGAGTTCAATTATTTACATCATTAACTTGTCCCAACATTTCAAGGTTTTTCTATCAGTTTCGTAATTTTTGGCCGAGAAGGTGCTTCACGACGACGCCAAAATGCTATAGTTTTGCGAACTCTGTCCTGGAAGTTTTTCCATTTTTCTAGTGTGTTTTAATAATTTCAATGCGTTATTGAAGCATGTATCGTTTAATTTTTGTTAATGGCGTAGTTTTTACTTGTTATCTGTCAAATAGTAGGAAGCTGAATCACGGGAAATCAAACATTTTACTGGAACACCCTGTATATATATGGCCTTATTCACAAACGATTTATAAATTTAATGTGTGCATTAAAACCGGCTTTCCCATCGTTATTATTCATCGTTTGTAAATAAGGCCAATAATTTATATTATTTGTAAGATTAAAACACAACTTAATTCAGAATAACGATATAACTTCCTATATTCTTAATATCCTGACCTTCGACTGTAATTCAAAAGCATATTTAAGAAAAATCTTAATGTTTAAGAGTTAAATGTATATTTTATTAAAAGTCTCAAGCACACAGATAAAATTTTGCTTACAAAAATATTTCTATAAGTTCATTCATACATTTTCCATTTATAATTTTCTATTTATAAATTTAATTTAAATATAAAATATGTTAATGGTTGTTTGCTTTAATTCTTATGCGTGTGCATGTGTGTTTGTTTTGCATAAGTACTCATTTGTGTGAATATTTAAGTATATGTAAATAAATTTGTCTGTCTACTCTATTTGTTGTTATTGTCGTCGAATATGGTATGGTAATGTTGTTTGTTATGTTTGTTGTATTTGCTTCTGTTGTGTGGGAGGATGTGTGCTTGTCGTGTTTTTTTTTATGTTTTATTATTTACCTGTAAAATTCATATAATTAAATTTAATTAAAACTTAATTGAAATGCTCTTTCTCTATACTTAAACAAAACCACTGTGCGTATGAGTATGTGTGGGTACATATTTACGTACATACACACTTAGATATGAATTGATATTAAACATATTCAACGCATTCATATCATTTCGTTTCATTCCTTCATTGATTCTCTTAGTTATTCATTCAACGAATTCATTGTACTTAAAGGCTCTTGTTTTTAGTTAGTCAACTTTTAGCGGATAATAACACCATATACATATACATTCCATATACATATGTACACGCATACAATATATTTTAAATGTTAACACAAATAGCAACTAACAGACAGGCAGATATCCTGTGAAGCCACAAGACACGTGTTGCTTAAAGACTTAATTAATTTTTTTATTACTTAATTTGAAATAAAAGCAAGGGTTTGATTTGTCGCAGTGTGTCTGTTAATGAAGGTTGCAATAATTAAAAATTTAATCATGTTGCACTTAAATAATTAAATATCGAGGACCGCTTTTTATTTGTCCCTTATGCAAATTTCCAAAGACCAAAAATGAAATTTAAAATGTTTGAGAAAACAAAATACAAGAAAGGTATAACAAGAATTCTCCAAAATAGCTATTCTAGAAAAATTAAATATCCCAACGACATGAGAAGAAAACAATGGTACATAAAAGAATTTCCGTTTTAATCGGTTAATCGACTAATCAAATTTTAGGTGAATGCTGTAGAGAACCAAGCCGGGTAGGAAAAACTTTTGATTTATATTTTCATTTTTGCTTCTGGAATTTTTCACTACTCCAACTTGATTTTTTCTGTTCTGCAATGTAAGTTGAAATTAATTGATGCCAGGAATTCCCTTGTGCCTTTGGAATATTTTCTCATATTCTCATATTCAATTCTTTTTACTAAAATTTTGCGAACTGTAGCCTAAAAAATAATATTCACTTAGGATTACAACTACTAGCAACCAATTTAGTTTGAGAAATATACACATAAGAGTACTTACGCAAGAGGTGTTACTTTTGACACAGAGCTATATTTTATGAAGCGCACCAGGCACTGGAACTTAGCAGAAGCTGTGTTTTATTTTTAACATTTTTACAAAACACAAAAATTCATGTAAAAGTTAAAGAGAGTTTTGGCAAGAAGTGTAATTTTTGATATAGAACTGTATCTTACAAACTGCAATAGACACTGGAAATTGTCTATTCTCTGTTAGAAAATTGATATCTTAGAAATGGAACATTTTACTTTAATTAATTAAATATTTTATTTATATTTATTTCCTTATGACTGCAATCGATCAACAATGATTTTTTCAATTCAATTCAATTTATTGCGTTCATGGTATGTACAAATTTTTCTTATATACTATTATAAAATATATACATATGTGTATATTTACAAAGAATTTAAGGACTTTTCCTTTTTCTGCTTAAATATAATATTTTGTTTCGTGGTATACTTAGTTTTTATTTAATATAATAAGAAAATTTATGTCAAAACATAAACTACTTAATCTCAACAATGATTTTAAAATAGTTGAAATTATTTGATTTCCTTTTTTAAAACATAAAGGTACTAAAGAGTTTAATTTTAAAATAAAACTAATCTGCTATTAAAATCTTAGCAACAGTTTTTCTTCCTGACATTCGAAACGCAATATTTATGTCTATTATAAAATATGTTTAAAATAAAAAAATATGTTTCATACATTTTGTTGTAAAATCTATGAAGTGTTAAATTTTTGTGTTTAATGTTCTAACTGTAATTCTTATTGTGCATAAAGAATAGTGCAGAATTTTCAATAGGAATATTTTATAATAAAAAAATTCGAACAAAAAAAACTACTAAACATAACAAGAAAATGTTTTACAATTTTTACTGTGTTAAGCAAAATAATTTTCATAGTGCACAGTGGTGAACAATAAAGAAAATATTTAAGTAAATTTTACATCATGCTAAAAATCAAAAATCTGTTTTAGGTGAATTTCGTTTTGTGGTGCTAAAACTGCTTCGATGGGCAAATTTTATTTATATAGTAATTTTATTTTCTAAAACTTTTTTCAATAATCAAATAATTTGTTTTGCTTTTTAATAATGCGTGGAATTTAATAATAATAAAATTTTTAATTATGTAGTAATTTATAATTTATATATGTCTCAAAACATTATTTTGCTCTACTGTTCAGAACTATCTTTAAATGCTCAAACATTTCTTTGGTACATAATCAAATCTATAAAATGGTCAATTGTTTTCTATTACTTCATAGAGAGAGCACCCAACCAACCGTTTGACTAACCATTCAAAGCCAAGCGAGCCAGAACAGGAAAGCGTTAATGCCTGCAATTGTTTAAAATATTTAAACTTTAGCTATGCACCTGAAAATACCTGATACCAGACAAAGAAGCCATTGCTTAAGGCCAAGAACACACACAAAAACTCTTACATTTAAGAGTGAGTACAAATAAATAGCATAATAGTTCCCGAATATCAGCATTTCATTATAGAGATGATGACGACGGGCAATACACTACCAAAGACAATAGAATATGTAGAATAACACACAAGGAAAACAAAACAAAAAACAAACAAAAAAAAGACTTACAAAAAGCAGCAAAGAATACTAAAAGACAAACGAATACAAAAAGTACAAAAAAGTCTTACAAAACTTTTAGCAATAAAATCGTGCAATTAATACATGATCTTGAATTGATTGCATTCGCACGATTTTCAGAGAGCAACACGTGTTTACTTTCCACCACCAATGCAAAAGCACACATACAGCCAGCCAACCATTGATTGCCTTTCGACAGTATGTAAGCTTTACTTTTGTTGTTGCTATTCCATAAAACAAAAGCTTTACATGCTTAACAAAACCACCACAGATTCCTGGGCTAAACAAATAACAGCAACAACATCAACAACATCAACAAATACAAAAATAAAACCAACAACAAATATTAGACAAACATATAAAGCAGTTAAAAAGTGTTTCCTTCAATTGTTTAAACAGCAAAAAAGTGTACTATCCAACAACACTAACAAAAATCGTCTGTATATGTGTGAGAAAAATTAAAGGAACTCATTCTTTTTAAGATTGTAAATTGAAATTTAAGAATACAGCTAAGAAAAATATCTTATCCTAATGCATTTTTGGCTGATGTCAGGACGTACTGAAGACATCTATTTGTATATGCAAAAGTGTTCATTAAAATGGGTACTATATTTATAAAGGATTATTCAAGCCTTAATATACTGTGTTCAGACATGCATTCCTAATTGAGTCAATATTCGGTTTGTTGACAAAATTATTATACTAAATTTAGATTACTCAATAATCATTTGAAAGTTAGAAAATAAAAATATTTTTATTTTGGTCGTTGCAATTTGTTTTGAAAATTACAAAAATGGAAATAAATTCCTATATAAAAAAGAAATTAATATTATGTACTTAGAAACGCCGAGCTGTTGCGCTGACGTACTCGGTTCAGGAGACAGAGAACACGATGATGGCGCACCAGGATACAATGCCGTTGATGAATTGGAAGCATCTGCATAATTAAAAATATTTAATTAAAATAAATAAAATAAAATAATTAAAAAATTTTTATCAAAAATGAAAACCAGAAAAAAGGCCTTTCTTCTAATGAAAATGATTCCCTCAACTGGTTAGAATAAGATTCACAAAAAGACTCTAATTTATTAATAATTTTAAAAAGAAAATTATATTATTTCTTGCTATATTGGTAACTTTAAAAATTTCAAGATATAAATTCCGCGTTCCCTGACCAAACACATACCATCTATGCTGTCTATTGCCAACTCAGCAAAAAAGTTTGCCTTGAACCCACCAAATTTGGTGGACAATTCCATATGGTGGCCATTTAGAAGGTGATCCACCAGATACTCCCATTGCCGCCTTTTCTTTGCTGCAAAAATTTTAATTTTAAAACATTTTTTATAACGTTTTTTTTATTTATGTACATATAAATATACTAAATACCTTTACCGCTGTGTAAAGTTCTGCAGCTTTACTTGTATATCCCGTGGACTACAACAGTAACCCTGCTGGATGAGCTCATCAGCCATCTCTGCGTAGATGGTGTTATTTTTCCTGTGTCTTTTTTTCAATCTTTTCTTAACATATTGTATATATTGTTGATAATTTTTCTCACTAAACACACTTGTGAACAGTGTTGTATTTCAAGTTTTACTCAATTTTATAGCAATTTCGGACTTACTGAACAGTAACTAAATTAAAATTATGTATGTATGGAATATTGAGCTCAATAATGGTATTTATTGCGATAATCTCAATAAACGTGTATGTCTGAACACCGTTTCAGGTCAGTTTTAATTTTTTATATAAAAACTTATATTAATTTTATTTTTTATCGATATTTCGCCAATATCTTCAGGAAATAATATATTTTTCGTTTTGATTTACACTTTTTAAAAAATTCGATTTAAAAAAAAAACACGTATTGTCAAAATAAGAAATGAAAAACTTTTTAAAAACCAAAAAACAAACAAACAAAAAAAGGGATATTTATCAGAGGATTAATTTTAGGGCAGATACGGCAAATATTGCACAGAGTTATAGATATTTATTATATAAAAACGCAAACAGGAACAAGAAATTCCTATAAGCACCAACGTATAAACGTATAGTCTATACAGACTAGTTTACGCATAACAATACATACAAATTCTAAAGTTTTACGAGTAGTAATTGATTGCAAACTCAAAAGTGTAATAAATACTTTTTGATCTTTTAACGATTTGGCAAGTGATTTCGAATATGAGTCGCTTTAGGCACAACAATTTTATTCTCTAATTCATGTTGCGAGAATATATCTTCTTCATACGATCGTGCGTGCAAATTTTTTAACGCGGCCAACGTGGAAAAAATATTCTAGCCGTAAAAAGGAGCGTTACTTATAAGAACAGTTACAGCATAACTCTAGTTTTAAATACAGGGTGTCCGCCGGGAAGGTGTACTACTTTGTTTGTTTAAAATTTTTGATTAAATGAAAGAAAATGGTTCTTATATTGATAAATGTTTTATTTAATGTCGGCAATTATCTATGGAATACAATATCAGATAAATGGCCACCTCTGTTAGCCTCACAAATGCGAGTCCTTTTGAGCACATTTTTCATTACATTCTCACACATACCACGCGGTATTTCATTAATTTCATAACGAATATTTTGTTTGAGTTGCTCAAGCGTTTGTGGTTTATTTGCACAAGCCTTGCTTTTTAGATGTCCCGACAAAAAGAAGTCCGGAGCAGTCAAATCAGGCGACCGTGGAGGCCAATCAACATCACTATTTTTAAATAACTTGTTGTGAAAGAGGTCTCGCAGTAATTCCATTGTAATCCTGTCTGTATGTGATGTGGCACCGTCTTGTTGATACCACATGTTAATCAAGCCCAAAGCATGCAGTTTTGGCATTAAAAAGTTTTCAATCATATCACGATTTCGCTCCCAATTCACAGTTACCGTTACGCCGTTTTCATTTTTAAAGAAGTAAAGTCCAATGATTCCTCCTGACCAAATTGCATACCAGACTGTCACTTTTGATGGATGCAAAGGTGACTGATGAATAATTTGAGGGTTTTCCATTGCCCAGAACCGAATATTCTGTTTATTCACAAATCCATTCAATTGAAAATGTGCCTCGTCACTCATTATGATTTTTTCATGAAAGTCTGGTTTGTCATGGGCGAGCTGTAACGTTCTATTGGCATATGTACGGCGCCGTAAATGGTCTTGTGGAAGAAGCTCTTCCGTCAACTGAATCTTAAGTAACAACAAATGCAAATCCGTGTGCAAAATTGTGGCCAAAGTTGTTCTTTGAAGACCAAGCTCCTGAGCACGGCGTCGAATTGTGGTTGATAGATTGTTTTGAACGCTTTCTTGAGCAGAAGTAATGTTTTCAGCCGATCTTGCAGTACGTTTTGGTCCATGCTTGGGCCTATCAGCTACAGACCCTTTTTCTTCGAAATCATTCACTACACGATAAATAGTGCGTTTTGTTGGCAGGTTGTTTCTGCCAAAAATTTCACGTAACTTTCTCATCGTCATAGTAATCGATGATTGATTTTGATAAAATGTTTTAATTCACGACTGCCAAACATGAACTGTGAAGACAAATGTTTACTGAAATGGCGGCAAAACAAAGTAGTATCCCTTCCCGGCGGACACCCTGTACTAAAAATAATTAATCTCATTGATTTTAAGTAATAGAAATAGGCGGAAAAAAATACTGAAATATCAGGCATTTTTATACAAAACGATGACTCTTAAGGTGGAGGTACATAACACGCGTTGCAAGCCTTAGCGCGTTGTAGACTTCTGTCAAAAAAGTTGAACTAGAGTATTTTCAAATAACAAGGTACATAAAAAAGTCGGCAACGCGTCTAACGCAAAAAGTTGGTTAACTTTCAACTTTTCACGCGTCATGTTTAATATGGCGGCTACTCAGCTGACATTTGTTTAAATACTTTATTTGTTGTCTGGTCAACCGCCGAGAAAATCGCTCGGCGCAGGTCTCTGCTGGTCATCAATTGATTTAGTGTAATTAAAAAAGTTAAACAATGGAAACTTAAAGCGAAAAAACCAGCAACATCCCTCTCCAAGTATATTTCTCGTGACCAAAATCTTCTTTTACTCATTCTTTGCATATTGTAAGTATGTACTACAATTAAAATTAACTCAATAAAGTCAAAGAAATTCATAAAATCTTGGAGCAAACTTATTTTGGTGTCCATTTTTATGAAATATTTATACAAAAATTAAGCAAACATTGTTATCAGCTGATTGAGTATGAACGTCTATAAAGCGTGCTGTGTAACTTGAAGCGTCTAACACATAAAAAGTTTACAAAGCGTATAACGCACGCACGCCTCAACGCGTGTTATGTACCTCCACCTTTACTCAGGTTAAAGACGAAAAGATTGCGATTGCGAAAAGCTTTTAAGATTTCGAATTTCTATTTCTATTGCAGAAAAATCTCTTAATCACTTTTTCAGTTGAAACTTTAAAGTTCTGCCCGTTGATTCGTACGTATATGGGTTCAAATGTGTGTTTTACTTTACAACGAACAATATAAACAATTACACGTGTGTTAGTGTGTATGTGTGTACATTTTTTATCATGCTTATTTTCATGCCTGCCTTGTTAACACATGTTTAAACCACTATACGACGAATAAGAATAAAAATAGCAGCCGTCGTTGTTTATTTTTTATTTTTTTTTGTTTTTGCTGCTGCTGATGTTCCTTTTTATTGATCCTTACTGGCTAAATTGTGTGTCTTGTTGTTGGTTTCGGAATAGAATAATAACAGCAAGAAAAGCTATAGACAATGTTTTTAGACAATTTTCATTTTTATTTAATCTGCTGTTTAATATGCCCCCATTTAAGTGAGATCTTATTATTGTTTTTATATTGTAGTTGATCGCATTATAAAAAAAAAGTAATTGCAACTAGTTATCAAATATGTATTTTTATTTTATTATAATTTCTTTTTCAATTTGTTAAACTATACATATATAATGTGACATTGACTGACTGGGATAGAAGGAGAAATTTAAATTTGCATGTGAAATGTGATCGCACAATAAATAGTTTAATTTTCAAAATGAAATAATTTCTACTGTAGAGACTGAGTTTACTGAGCATTGAAAGTGAATCAAAAATTGAAATTGGATATAATTGATTTCGTATTGAACTGTATGTTTTTGCAACATGAAAATCACAGTAAAAAACGAAAAATTTCTCACACGAAAAACATTTCATCAAGAATGTCAGAAAATCAATTATGTTGATCAAGACAAGCATTTTTTTACATAATTGAGTAATTGAAAATTGAAACTTTAAGGCCTATATTCTCAATCTTTAGTTAACTAGTGACAGTGGTTTAACTAAAGAATTTTCATATAAATGTCATCGTTAAACGGCCATCATTAGTTAACTAAAGTTTGTAAATTTGGGCCTAAGTACAACATAAAATTTTCGTTAAACAAAAAAAACTTAAATATGATTTCAATTAGTAAAAAAAACCCATTTTATTTCTTCAAAACTCAGTGTTTCCAAATTATACAGCACAAGTTAAGATTGTATTTGCTTGTTTAATCCTGTTGTCAACCATGATAATTCTCAAATTTTGTCTATCCATCTATTACATCAGCTAATAATACTTTTACATATTTATTTAAAAAAAAATCACAATAAAATGTTTACTCTTCGAAATCTTTTAATTACTAAGCAAATAAGTTAAACTTAAAGAAAAATATATTTTCGGATTAGTTAAACTTACATATTAAACATACAGAAAGCATTTCATGATGAAATGAAGATGAAAAAGACCACAATGGTTTGAAAGTGGTGAGAAAAGCTAAGATAAATAAAAACTACTCGAGTATCATTGGTGATGAAGATGTTTTTCAAAGAAAATTTTATAACAACAAAACAAAAATAAAATCCCTTCATATGAAATCTTCAACCAGCGAGTGCTGAACAAGCCAACATACATAAATAATAAAATATGCCTTTATGTGATACAAAACCCCATTCAAACAACAAGACAAAATGTATGCATGTATATGAATACAAAAGCACACAAATACCTGAGAAAACAAACAAATACACATAAACTTGAGAAAATTATAACTCATGGAGACAAAAGTAGAAGAAATTCAAATAATCATAAGGAAAGATACTTGACCTAAATATTTATTAAAGAAGAAACATATTGTCAAGTTTGAATTCCAAGCGAGAACAGAAAATATTTTATTTGAAACGCAATGCACGAGAGAGGAAACACATGAGAAGGATGTAAAAGATACTTTTATTCTATTTGTATCTAAAATGCTGCAGTAAAGAAAAAAATCAATAATATGGTTAAATGCAATTTAAAGTAAATAAACAAACATTTACAACATTAAATTGGATTTTTCTGATTTTTACTTATTTTTTTTTCTTTAACTTGGACCAGCAGTCAGGGGATGGCCCACCCCTACATATACAATGCATTGTACCGGAACTAGGAAAATTGGTTATGGGAAGGAGGTTGAAGGGAGTAGCGTTTGTGGACGTTCGACTTGAACTTTCCCACATTGAAAGTAACAGGAAAGACCGCTGTAGGAAGTTTATTCCACATACCAGCTGTTCGGCTAAAGAACGAATTTTCTATGTATTGCGCAGTGCGATCCACTGGCAAATCAACCAAACTACTATAAAACAGAAAAAACTTTCTGTCGTAGTTTTTAAATTAGAAAATTCAATAGCTTTTGTAATGAAACAGAACAAATATAGGATTTATTTTATCTGCATAGAGTAATTTCGGTAGTCTAAGAATATTATTAAATTAAAAAAACGGCTAACGAGTATACCTGTTATATGCCAAAAATTTTTAAAATCTAATTTAAGCGAAAATGTCATTCATAAAGCAACAAAAAATGATTCCAGAATTATGCTGTTGGCATAAGAGATTTTTATCTGTTGACCCTTTAAGGCTAATTTCAGTAAGTTTCATTTAATTTAAAAAATTCAAAGACAACTTGTCCTTCTCTCCTTGATTTTAAGCCGTACATCGTTATTCATTAACACCACAGAAATATATTTCAATTGATAATAAAGAACATAAGAGCTTTTATAATTTAATAATTATATAATTAAAAAATGCATTTATTTTATTAAAAAAACATGTCTGAAAATGTGGTTTAGTGCATTTTTTGAGATATTTTTAGTTTTATCAAATTTAATTATTATCATCTCTTTTCTGCGTTTCTATTTAAGGCAACAAATTTAAAAATAAATATTTTTAGTTAAAAAGAGAATTTCATGAAATAAACATGTTGGCGCATATTCATATATTACCACTAAGTGGTAATTTTTTTAAGTACCTGTTTAAGTTATTCTATTGTGTCCAAAAAACATATACATACTAGAGCTGTGTTTTTGGTCAACAAAGTTTTATTGAATAACTTTTACAGCCCATTATTTTAATTGATTTATATACAAACTTTGAACAAATAATTACTTTTTTAGGATTGTTTTTAGGAATGTTTTAAAGCATAAAAATTGGCTTTTAATAGTTTTATAAGCTTCTTAATTAGTTATATTAAGTATCGTTCAAAATCTTATCGACATTTTATTATCTGTACATGCCAATATGCAGGATTGCATTTCTTACATCAGCCGAAAGTAGTTTGCTGCACTAGTTATGAATTGTGAACAAGATCTATAACCATCTGTGAACTATATTTTAGTTTCTGCTGTATTAGTTTAAACTTTGGCTATCGATTCAAAATATGCACCATTTTGATCAAAAATCAAAATCTTAGTTCGAAAATATTAAGTGAACGCTCTTTTATTATTTTCCTACTTTTAAGCAAAAGTGTTATAGACTTGTGATTATCTATATTATTAATAGGCAAAAACATTTTTTTTAGATCCCTTTTACGTCTGTAATACTGAACCGATTTTAGAAAGATTAATATGTTTTTAAACGGACTTTTACATAGATGCGCACATAGTTTTATTTGAATCGGCTTAGTATTTTGGGAACTATAGGCCTTTAAATTTGCTACTAACACATGCACACTTATTACACGTGCATGTATCAGCTTCAAGTTGTAAAATAAACAAATTGTGTGTGTATGTTTGTCCAATCTGCTTTTGCATAGAAATGAGACAGAGTTTTTTTTCTATATGTTCTTTGTATTAAGAGAGAGTTTTAAGTTGTTTATTTAGAATGGTTTTTGATATTGTATTTTATCGTATATATATATATATATATATATATATATATATATATATATATATATATATATATATATATATATATATATCGTATATATGTATGTAAGTGCTTAATATTTAATTACTAGAATGCGGTCGAATCGCCGTCAACCGCTGGATACTCTAGTTATGCACAAAAGCACTATTCAAACATTTGGAAGACCCTTAAATATAAATCTCATTTCTGCATTACAATTGAAAGTTTTTTGAAATTTCTACTCTCTCAAATGACACATAACATATTACACTTTTTTTATGACTTCTTCTCACCTTTCTTGTCTCCGTTAAGTTTTACTAATTGCCATATTTAAGACATTAAGATAAGGTCATAAATGATTCCCTTTGTTCTCGTATCAGGTCTTTTGTAACACAAAATACACCAAAAAAAAATACCGATAAAGAATTAAACGCATGTTATATGAGACTGGAGGCACAGCATACCTAAGCCGCCCAAATGACGAATTGCAAATTACACCCAAAATGCGGTGTTAAACAAAGTGAAGGTAATAAATTGTATGCCACGAAATGTAGTTTGAAACGATGCAAAGGCCAAGACTTGCCAACATTTGCCTTCGAAAATCTTTACTTAATCAAATTGTTTTCTTTCACAATTATTGTTTTGAAAATATAATAAAAGAAGAACAAACAGTAACCAAATTATGAAGCTAAAATACAAGTGGCAGAGTGTTTGCAAATATTGTGACTTAAACACCTGAATGCGAAAAGAAGACCTTCTTTCTTTACACATGAATTAAAATAAAACTGCAGGCTCCGCCAACATTTCGTGTATATTAGTTTAAGATGTTATATGTTTTTCTTTATTGCTGTTAAAGATTAATTTATTTTTGTGGAAATTTGTTTTATGTGGTAATCAAAGATGGAAAAGTTTCGATTACAAAAGTAAATTTTGTATATGAACTTGTTGCTGTGAAACGATAAAACCCTTCTTCTGTTTCTTTAAAGGCTCGTTGTCGTTGTCTTTTAACGTCATATAAATACATATTTAACAGCTGCAAAGATGCAATAAAAACGACAAAGTCACTAAGAGATGCATCTTAAGACACATATTTTTGCTAATGTTTGCCAATAATGCCAAATTTGGTCATAAAAACGATTTTGTGCAAGACAACCAAAAAAATATAAAATTTATAAATAAATATGAACAAAAAAATCTGCACAAAAAAGTGAGAAATTACACACACATTAATTTTTCGTCTGTTTACTTACGATTCCGGTATCTGTTCGTCCGTCCGTCCGTTCGTTCGTCCTTCCTACCATCTGTTTGTCCCTCCATTCATGTTATTTTATGGGTATTGTTTTGATACTATTACAACTTTGAAACATTAAGTTTCATTATAAATTTTTCATACTTCTTTTTGTTGCAACATCACAAACAAAAGCAGATATTTGTATCTCAAAATCTGGCAACAGCAGCAAGCCATCGTACTATCAAATACATAAATAAATAAATTTTACTAACGAACACCATAAAGCAAGTAAACTTTGAACACAGCCTTACCGACGGATGTTTAAAAAAGATGTTCTCAATTAATAATGAACATTTTTGTCATAATTTGATACGCTGAAAAATAAAAGCACTGCCTGAATATTTATTGTTACTGTTGCAGTTGCATTTAAATTGGTCAAAAGAAATAAGTTTTGTTAACTGCATTTATGGCAAGATTTCAAAATTTAAACCAAATATGTTTCATTTATTGTACATTCAGTTGCAATATATATGTTAGCTCCTTTAGGAATTTTGAATTCGTTGTGAGTTTTTGTATCAAGTAAACAAACTTGGTAATAACTTCTATATTAAGAATAATATAATGTTGTGGTGTAAATATTTTATAACTTATTTATTTAATATTTGTTTGTTAAGGATTTCTGCAAAGAAGACTTGAGTCAAAGCACAATAGAACAACAACAAAAATCATAGCATTTTGTATTTATATTATTTTATATTTACGAGTATTTTTTTCTGACGAAACGTGCTTATCGTCTGTATTTTCATATGCTAAGTGGATCCTTAGTGCCCACAACAAATCGGCTGCTTTCTTCAACACGTTCGTTTCAGTAAGGAGTCTCCTTGGTGCCTGAAGACTACGCACGGTGTTCACCATCGTAAATATTCAACGTTTGCGCGAAATTGTGTAAGAAAATACAGTAACATGAACTAAGAAAAGCTCTGCGCAAATTGTTCACTGTTCCAACTTGAATTTTTGTGCTGTTGCATTTGAAATATGTGAAATCTTCTTTCTACAAATCTTAAGCAAAAGAAAGGAAGAAATTTCAAATTAAAATCGTTAAAGCATTTACATCTTATGACACTCTGTAGTTTTCCACATAAGCTACATACCGTCTGCATAACATGTCACTATTTATTTAATCACTTACTACTAAATGAACAAGTAAACTATTCTGTAAGTAGCGCATTATCAGAGAATGCGCTTTCCATACAGACTATAAGCTTTACAGTGTGTAGCAAAATAATTGTGCAAAAGACCTGTTAGTAAGACACTTGCCATCAAATACACGTGTTCAATACCCGGAGATATATAGTTTTTGTAGCGTTTGCTGTATTCAATGAGTCTTAAATGTTATTAAATCGTAAGCTAAAGTGATCTAAAGTGGTTTAATTCATGAGTTATTTAGCTTTTGAGTCATTAATTGGCACATCAACGGTTTTGCTTTCTTTCGGTTATATTGCTTTAAACATGGTTCGTTCTCAGGCACAATTTCTCTAAAAATGCTTGCAAAAATCTGAAGTTGACCTTAGAATACATGTGCAACAAAGATATCCGTAAAACTAAAGTTGTTATCATACTATTGTAGCGCATGTAAAATTGAGTGTATGCGAATGTAAATAAAACAGCTTCTTATATTTTTTTCTGGTTTGGTTAAAATTAAAGATTTTTTGATTCCGTTAAATGTTTAAATTTGATTTTTTTTCGTTCTTATTTATTTTTTAATTTGCTTCTACTGGGCCGAGCATAGATAATGTTTAACGGACACGCCTAAAGTTTTACAGGGAACTGTTTAAAGCAAACTCGTATGAATATGCTTGGTTTTAATGGGTTTGTGAAAGTGATCTTATTTGGAAAATATTTAACACAGATTAATTGCTACAGAAATATTTTTTAATGCCAAAGTAATCAAATTATGCCGAGGATTCATGTAGATGTGTTGCGATTATTAAGCAATAAGTATCAGAAAAAGAAAGCGTGATAAGACTTTTACTAAAGTTCTTTAATCCCAATTATTGTTTTTCCTCAAACATTGCATTAAGTGCCTTAAATATTGTTCACAATTTATGCAAAAAATGTTTTTAAAATAACAATGAGACTTCATCAATACACAAAACATTGTGTTTCATACGTAAGTGGCAAAATTTTTTTTATTTTGATTTTTTTTGCTGAAAATTTTATGCTTCAACAACGACATATTTATGTATGTAGAATCAAGTAATATGGTAAATAAATGCATACATTACATATCTACATTGCTGTAACTGGATCATCAATGTTTCATAAAAGCTAACATGCAGAAAATCTCAATCAAAATCCCATAACAATGTTACAATTTTCATTCGAATTTCTGTAGGAATATATTTTAACGTCTTTTGTCATTGTTGCGTTAAAAAGCTATTCATGCAAAAACTTTGCACATGCATGCATGATTCAAAAACAGAATGTATGTAAGTAAAATAAAAAACAACTACAACAACAAATGCCTACCAAAACATGCAGATATATAGATAAATGATGAACGAACAAACGAATGATTGAGTGAATGAATGGGTGCAATAAGATTTTGAGTATTTTATTCGCACGTGAGTTCAATGGTAACAATAGCCCATTATTCAAACTTATGTCCAAAAGAGAGTGACAAAGTGACAACTGACAAAAATTTGAATACAATGACAGTAAAAGGTAGTAGCAGCAACCGCAGCAGCGGCAGCAGCAACAGAACAAACTGCAAGCAATTTATAAAAATATACCCACCATCACTCAATCTCAGTTTTGCAAAGTATTTTTTTTTATTTTTTTTTGATACCATGACAATAGATGCCACAATAACATCATCGTCATCAGTCGTCAAACAATTGCAATAATGCTTTAATGGCCTACATGTTCCTATTGTGTGTCTGTGTTTTTTTTTTTGGGTTTTTTTGCTTTAGAAAATTTTGAAAGAAAATTACATAAATTTAGCATAAAACATGTCACTTTATTTCAAGATGATGAGCTTGTTCGTGTTATTTTTTTATATCACCTGGACAACATATAATGTTTCTTAATAAATGATAAGCGCTTTAAATATTACAATTCAAGACACTGATTAAAATGTACATATCATTAAATGTAACGCTTATGATTTGTATTTGTTTAAAAAAATCGGGTTTTCATGAAAATTGGTTGGTTGGTGGTCATGAATTTAATCAAGTGATTGCTGTATGCTTCTGGAAAACACGAAAAGTATGCATATACCATATTAACACTCGATAAGGTTTGTGATGGAAAACGATAAACTGCAAAACGATCTTTTTAAAAAGGTGTGATGAGCTTGCATCGATTTTGAGCATAATTGAGTTAAGCTCACACTACCGTCTTCCAAAGAGCACAATAGAAAAATAAATAAAATAAAAATAAATTTATTAAAAATTAGTGTAAAATTAAGCAGCTTATATCAAAACTTTTGGTTTGGTTTTAAACTGTTTCGCTGTTAAAAATGTTTTGCAACCTGATTGACACGAGTACAAAGATGAGGAGGTAAATGACACATTAATACAATAATAGCAATAATCGACAGCGAAAAATCAAATTCCTGAAGTATTGCAGCAAACAATTTTAATGGTTGAAAATACTAGCAACCGTATGACAAATGCGCTCTTTTGGGTTTCCATCCATTTCCCTTTAAAATTAGATATTCTGTACTTATCAGCGTTGTCAACTCGGTGCCTTTCGCACCATTTTGCGTGCTTTTTTTAATTTTTTGTTCGAATAATTCCTTAGTTGGTGGCCGGTGGGCTTTTTATTTAAATTTCGGTGCGTTTTTTTAATTTTTGGTGGCACCAAAGCAAATTAAAAACTAATTTTTGTTTTAGTATGAGAAAAAATCTTTGTACAAAAAAATACACTTGTATGTTGTTGTTAAATGTTTTATCCCATTGCAAAAAAGATATCATGCCATTAGCAATACAATTTGAATATGATGTCGAAATATTATCTAGTATTGAAAAAAGGATGGCGAATGATTCAACTCATGCAATGGCCCAATATTGATTCAACATTAAAATTTTGGTCTGAAGTTAAATTTTATAAAGACGCAGTTAATATTAAACCTTTTAATGCATTAGCAAATAACGCGTTTAAAATTTTGTCACTTTCATACTCAAATGCAGAAGTTGAGCTCATTTTCAGTGTAATGAATTTGTTTAAATCTTTAAATGCTGTTGATGCATTACTTCAAATTAAAAATGGGTTAAAAAGGGAAAATTCTTGTTGTGAATATTAATGACCAGGAAAATTTTTTTATGCTTTTTGCATGCAAAATATGCATTTTTCTAATTTTTTCCAAGAAAAACATTTTTCATACAAATTGCATAAATTTGCATATTACGCAGGTAGGCAACTCTTTTTTAACAAAAATTGCTTGTAATAACTGACGCAGCTCCATATATGGCCTCCGCAATGCGATCATTAAAAATTCTTTACCCCGAAAATGTTGCATGTTAAATGTCTGGCTGATGGGTTGCATAGAATTGCAGATTTTGTTCGCTAATATTTTGCAATGTTAATTCACTTGTTGCAAATTGCAAAGCCGTTTTTCTTAAGGTAGAACTACAGACATATATACATTCATAGTATGTAGTATTTTTCCAAATAAACTTATTGACTTAATTAATTTTCAAATCAATTAATTGCTCTCTCTTATCAATTTAATGTATTCTATGTACCCAAGTAAGATCAATCCCCCAAAGCCCTCTTCCACTAGATGGGGATCTTGTTTGAATTCTGCTAAAAATTATTGCGACAACTTTATTGCAATAAGCAGCGTTTTAAAGGAGCTTTCTGACGATGAGGCAGAGTCCCTATGTAATGCAAACGCTTTATTTAAGAATTTATCGCTAAAAACACATTTAGCATACATTAAAGATAATTTTGAGTGCATTTGCTACAGTATAATCAAATTTAAAACCAAAGGACTTCCTTCACATGAAAGTTTATTCGTCATAGAAAATGTAAAAGAAAAATTTCAGTATATTAAGAATAAAATATTTATTGAAAAACTTAAAAAAGTTTTTAATCGTTGGCCTTCAAACGTTGATCAAGATTGAAAACAACATATACAGTAACATCGACTGATGTTGAACGTATATTTTTAATACATTTGACCATTTTGTGCGATTATCGAAGATAATTTCCATTCTAAAAAATTTGAAAACACGTATGATTATACCTTGTAATAAACATTTGTTTGAATAACACTGATTAAAAATTATTAGTGTGTATTTTTTGGGGTGCATATTTTAAATATTTTTTGGAATATTTGCATGCATATTTTAATAATTTTTGTGCATATTTAAACTTGCCCTGGTAATGTCGTTTAGCTTTGATACGATTTTAGGTTGTTATTTTAAAATAAAATTTAAATTTAAACATAAAATTTTCAGCGGGTTCTCAGAAAAATCGTATTTGTTGTATTAGCTCATGACGTTGGGTTCTTCATCTCAACATATTCGATTAGCCGGCTTACACGTAGTTCATTTCCGTTTTGTAATAAATCAATTGAGTTTGATTTTTCTTCTGTAATAGCTAGTTTAATAAGAATGTATACTGTGATTTTTTTTAATTATATTTTTTTTTACATTTGTTTTGTTAAATATTATTTGTGTTTTATGTTGTGTAAAACTAAATGTGTGTTTTTTTTCTATAAATGTGAATAATTGACGAAAAGATTATATCTAATAAAATATCCCTGATGATGTTGGGAATCTCCAACGAAACGTCGGAAAAGACTATAGAATAATCTTTTTATTTACATACATAAATACGTGACCTTGATAAGCCCGTTTTAGAAATTTCTAAAAATCATAACAATTGGAAAGTTACTGCTTGTTTTTAAATTAAAACAAAATTGCGCATGAAAACTTATATTGAAGACAATCAAAAATTTAAGAATTTTTATGTTCATTTACGCATCTAATTCATTTTATTTTGTTCTACAGAGAATAATGATGAGTAAAGATTTGTATCTCTGGCCGACCTAAAAAGTTTGTCCCCTGGCTATTTGAATGCTGAGCAAAGATTCTTAACATAGCCGGGGTTTAAGGTTTTCGCAAAGCGGCTTTACTGATCAAAGATTCCCCGACTAGCCAGCCTTTGGCCGCGCTAATTGATATTTTTGCTCTGGCTGTATTAAACAGCGTCTTTTGCTGAACAAAAATATTTTTCTTTGCTGTGCATAAAGGTTTTCTGTTCTATGTGCCTTCAGCAGGTCTTTTCTCTAGATTTGTATAAATAGCTTTTTCAAATCGCATTTGAAAATCTTAAATATCTTGAACATGACAAATGTATGTTATTTGTTTATTCCAATATGCAAAGCTTCTACACTCCTTCAAAAATCCTCAAGCTTCCTTTTTTTATTAATGTGCACTTGAATGAAAATAAATTTCACCAACGCCCTGCATGACATTTTGCGTATGTCATGTGCGAAATGAATAAATACATTTTTCTCGTTCATTCTATACGACAATAACGTCATGTTCATCAGCAATATTTTGTCATATTTTTATAATATTTATATGCTTTCTTTAGTACGTTCTACACAAGATACTCTCAGCCAAGATGAAATGTTTCGGAAAATAGGAAAATAAAACAAGAAGAAATCAAAACACAGTATAAAGTTAAAGTTATGAATGACAAAATATGCAAAATCATGATTATTGAAGATGTCATCAATCACTCCGAAAAAATATGAAAATAAAAAATAAGAAATCACATTTATGAAAGATAAAATAATGTAAGTAAACACTATTATGTAACAACGATGCAAGAATAACAAATAAACATTATTTAAAATTTATGTAACAATAAGAACGATAATATGTTTTAGTGTGTACGCTGTCATGAATGCAGCAGGTATGTTTAGTTCGCTAAATAATACACAAACGACTACGAGGATGCTAAAGTCTATTCCTTTGCTGGCATACTTCTTACAGAATAGCACCTGAGGGTATAAGTCGGAGAGGGCTCGAAAGCCAGACCTAGACAGTTTAAAGACCTCGACAAGTAGATAGGACGAAATTCACTTCTGTAAAATTAGATAAGTTTTTCTTAACTAATCGTACAAATCGTTAAAAAGAAAAAAAGAAAAACTTACTGCAACATCACCCACAAGAAAAATTTCTATGAAACTTTAAATAAATTTCACTTTAATCTTATTACTATTAAATAGTGTGTTGATGAAAAATTTAGGATGTAGGAAAAGACAAGGAAGGTATTTAAAGTTCTCTTACTTCCGTTAAATTTTTTTAATAAATAAAAAATACAAAAAAAAAAAAGAAACTAAATGTTTCACAACTAAACGGATAACTGTTGAAAATGATTGATCCTATTTAAACTTTTGCTTATACACAATTTCCGTTATACCCTGCTTTTTTTGCTTTCTTCCATTTGTTAAACATTTGAAAGTTTTTTATTTTTGTATGTTCCCTTTTTAACCAGCTCATAGAATACAACCAAAAAATTCACTTTGTCTAGACTTTTTAGAAGAATACACAAATTAAACCAAAGAAAGTTGTATATATTTGAAATGCATTTTGAATTTGTAAAAAGTTCTATCTATCGGATAGACAACAAAATAAATACGAGTGCACGGCTCTTTATACGTTCTTCTTGTTCATTGTTGGGTATTTTCTTTCATGTATCTTGTAAAATGTTTTTTCTTTTTTTTTTCCTTAAGTTAGTTGTGCCACAAAATACCTTTAAAATGATAGACGTGCCATAAGTGGTTTTATTATCCTTGCTGCTCTTTTAACGAAGTTGTATTGTAAGAAAACTTTCTAGACGGTCAGAACATCGTGCTCCTTTCTTTATGTTTTGTATGTTTTGGCAGCATGTGTGCGTGCATGTGTTGGTATGTGTATGTGTTTTGCAAATTAAAATTGTATTTGTTGAAATTTTTCATCTTACTAATACAAAAATCCTTAATAAGAAGAACCAAACAAAAATTGCTACACAAAATACAATTTCTTTGTTGTTCAGAAGAAAACAAAAATTGGATAAAAAAGAAAACATGAAGACGTCTGAATGTCTTGCTAAATATTAGTGTCTGTGATCTGGTAGAAGTCCCAGCAGTCCTGGTAACAACTTTCTTGTTGAGGAGTTTAAGATCCTCTCAAACATTTTGCATCAAAGCATTTTTCATCATCTGTTCTATCAGTGAATAGAGATGATTTCAATCTGCGTTTATTTTAATTATAGAATTTTCATTTTATGATCTAATGATCTGTTGTTTCTAAACTTTAATATTTTCTTTTAATCACAAATTTGTAATTATCATTTATTTTTATTTAAATATTTAAAGGATCATTTTTGTACATAGTTTCTATCAAACTAATTCTTCGAAATACTTTAAATGTATTGGAACCAGGAGCAAAATGCCCGCAATTATTATTTCTTTTCATAACTACTGGAATATTTCTGTTGATTAGGAATGCATAAAACGTTCGCATGAAATGTTCAGTACATGACCATAAAGTTGGGCATAAGTTTTCTTTGTAAAACGATGCACCACCAAAAGGCAAAATAATATTTTATTTATATTAGATTGAAAACCAAGCGGGTGTATTATTCTCAAAATATAAGGCACATCATGAAGCAAAAAGAATAGCTTAATGAAAGTTTAAATGTTCAGTTGTCAAAATTCTTAAATTTGAGATCTATGTAACAGTAATATAAGAATGTTTTAAATATATAGTTATTAAAAAATAGTGGATCTGATTATTGTTCCAAAATTTGTGAAGGTATTTTGATAAAAAATTTAATATTTATATTTGTTTATAAAGTGTATAATTCGGTGGATAGTAAATTATATTTTGTGGTCCGGCAATATTTTCATATATTACCGGCAACAATATATAACGATAAATAAACATCCGCAATTACTTTTTCTCTTTTTGCAAATAGTCTATGCAGATCGTTCCATGTACATTCCGAGAATCCGTTAAAAATAACATTGACAGCCGGATTCAAATCTTTAAATCCATAACTGTTATTATATTTCAAGTCCGTATGAATCGCTATACACTTCTTATATCCAATGTTAACTGCAAAATTTATGTCACTGAACCCCTTGGAATACCCGCAACTTGATCACCCACTTTAACTCGTTAAAACTATATTGTGGATTTTTTTCGTTGATTTCTAAAGAAACTAGTTCACCTGGATGTTTTGCCATTGTATGTGGCTGCATGACCGCACTTAAGTCAATTTATTTATGGTCCAAGCTGTGACAAGTATACGAAAATACAAAAAATGTATCCACAACTACAACAATATTATCATATATTATATCTACCATTAAAACGCTCAAGAGCAACAGAAGGCTAGGAAATGATACCATATCTTCAGAAGTTCTCAAAATTGATCCTGAAACTAGTGCACAAATCCTTTAATAAAGGATATATGAAAGTATGCCTGAAGAGCTCAAAGAAGGCAGAAAAATAGTATTTCCAAAAAAGGGCGACCCAACAAACCATAACAACTGGCGAAGTATCACTCTGCTCAACATGGCGAACAAAATAATCACTCATATAATAAGCAAAATAATCAATGATGCTATAAAAATTAGAAGGCAACAAGCTGGTTTTCGTCCAAACAAAACAGGTTGCAAAATAATAGTGCAACAGTCGTTTGAATGGCGGTCTCCTCTATATATAATAATCATTGACTTCGAAAAAGCATTCGAGACTCTCAATCGCAATGTCATTTGGAATTCCCTTCAATGTAAAGGTTTCCCACAAAAAATAATTCAACTCATTAATAACATGTACGAGTACGTTAGTACAAGTTGTCTTATTCAGCACGTTGGTAAACTGAGCAGAAAGATTAATGTTGGTACAGGAGTACCATTGTGTTGGATATCGTCATGAGCAATGATATGTCGAGGACTTCTGAATCGATTAAATGATCTTGAATATGCTGATGGCATTTGCCTTCTCTCTCGCCGATACTCCGATATGAATATGCAAGAGGGCTGCTCTTAAGATTAATATTGGAAAAACTAATGCGAATAAACACAGAAAGCTTTACAATTGATAATGTGCCTCAGGAGGAGATTAATTCGTTTTGTTACTACGGAGCTGTCTTCACAACATCAGGCGGTATGGGTGCAGATATTGCCAATCGAAAAAAGGCGACTCTCAGAGGAACTTTGTTTAAGATTTGCCATGAACTTTCATTAAGCCTTCTGTAAAAACTGATTTTTCTAAATATTTCTTAATCGTCCGGCGCATCTTGACATTTTTAAGAAGCAACATTTTTTTTCGAAATGCTTGGCGGTGTTTTTATAATATTGAATGATTTATTGACTTTGCGGTATTTTTTAAAACTTTATTTCATTCATATAATTAATATTTTATTTAACACATTTTGTATATCACGCAGCACAAAACGAACACAAGCCTTTGTGTAGTTAATGATTTTGCTTACAGGAAACTGATTAAATTGCAAATACTTTTTTAATAGATAATAAGAAAATCATCTCGTTTTAATTGAAGTGCTTTCAAGTGGAAACTTCCCACATACAAATAATGTTTCTTGCAAGCTTGCTTCTCGCCTATTAAAACTTGCTTGTGTGTAAGCTGCATGTTCAATAAATTTGGAAACTAATTATCAAAATTTTTACAATCAGCGCCACTGTGCAAAGGTCTAATATTTAAAAGAAAAACTCAAACATATTTTTTTTCTAAAATAATAATTTTTTCAAAAATTTATTTTTAAACTTTATTCATCAGCGATTTTGCTTTAGTAACCATCTGGTGTTAGTTGTATTTTCTTGGCGTGAATACTAAATTGTGCCTGGGTGTCGATCGGTATCGTCTTTAAATTTTATTTAACCTTTTTTGTTTTTACTGTGCAGCAAAGCAGCTTCTCTTTTTATAACTTGAAAAACAATATGGCTTAATATTTACGTTCAACTAATTATATTTTATTATTTTATATGTAAGTATATATTTTTAATTCCCTAATTTCCTTTATAGCTAATCATTTGGAGTTTAATTAAAATCATCTGTTTCTTTTGTTTTCTTTCCTTCAAAACATTTTTATGAGATCTACATATGAACACATTCATTTGATAAAGCAACAAACAGTCCCTTTCAGTTTTTTCAAGTTTTTAAATTTTCTCAAACGTATAAAAAAGGCAAAAATTAAGAATCACCTTCATGTTCGTTTTCTGGTAGAAGAATAAGTGTTCTGGGAATTTCATAATGAAAACATAAACTTATTGTGCCAATTAAAAAACAACATGAAGCGACCAAAAAGACAGACGAAGAGGAAATTAGCTGGTGTTGTAGCCAAAATGTTCCTCCAATGAGGACAATAAAATAGTATCAAAAGTGGTCTTTCTGTCTGTGCTTTGCTATTATTATTATTTTGGTGCAACGCACAGTTTAAATATAATTTCTACTACACAAAATTGTGTTTTCTTCAATTGATACTCTCATAAAGTTGTGAAAAAATGATATTACAACATATAAATTTTGAAACTAACAATATTGTAAAGAATTGTAATATCGTAGGCGCAAGGGAACTGTTGCTTCCTTCACTGCAGCAAATAATGCAGGTGCATTGTATAAAAACCGAAAAACTAAATTGCAAATAAGAAGAAAAAATATGCGTCAGGGCTGCTATAGTCGTATTTTCTTTGCCTATAATAATTATGTTTGTGATGAGCAGGGCAACCAAATTTATGATATATCAAAGTTTATTCTGCATGTCTTACAAATATATGAGGTAGTTATTTATCCGTTTCAGATATTTTTAGGAATTTTGACATCGATTTGTTAAAGCATATTTTGGCATATTTTACTTTTAAGAGCATATTTTACTTTTAAAAGCAATTTTAAGAGAATACTTTGCTTTTTAAAGAGCATTTCTTGCAAAAGTTTTGTTATAACTACATTCTAACTATTTTTAATGTGTAGTTGATTAATTTACAACCAGGTGGCGTTAGGGAATTGACTACGGCGAACTGAATTCGCCACTGACATAACCAAAGCGAATTGACAACCAAATGGCGTTTTAAGCGAATTGATTACGGGGAACTGATTTCGCCACTTACCTCCCCTTGTGTGGGTTCGCCTTGGATATCATCTTGTGTGGATTCGCGTTGGTCTATACGACGCTGTGTACGGTGGATCTCAAACTTCATATGTATGTATATGAAAAGTTTTGTTTAGTTTTTCTGCCGTTTTGCTTCACTTTTTGTATGGTGTTTGACATCCATCGTATAGCAAACATACCTGTTGTTTCTATATTTGTTAACGCCGCGCTGCCGCAATATAATCAAATCGGGAAGTTAGAGGGATATGTGTAAATATTAGTAAAGTCCGTAAAACAAATGTACGTGATAGAAAAAATTATAATTCACATATTTTTATTTAAAGCACAAAATCTTTTTTGCAGACTAGTGTAATGTTTATCTTATTCTATTTATGTACATATGCATATAAATTCGTTGTGTCTTAGCTTCTTGGCTTTTTATATTTAAGTTTTAAGCACCAACAATTTTTTAAATCGTTAAAAGAAAAATTCTTTGCAAATCCAGTAAGCCACCGCCAAAAACATTCGCCATTCAGCCGCCGCCGAAATTTTTCCTTCGGCTTGCAAAACTAACTGCCACTCAAGGCGAATCCCTGTAAGGTGATTTTCAAAAAATGTACTGAAAAATATGACAACAAAGCATTTGACATCCGAACTAGATCAAAAGTACAAGCGGAAAGAATGAGCAGAAAACAATCACCTGATCTGTCGAGGCCACCTGTTATATGCTCCAATGAATTCAGCGGATGTAGAGAGAAGTTCTTTTTATAAAAGTATTTTTAGAAGCAACAGACAGAACTTTCTTTTTGAGACTTTAAGTCAACACCTTTTAATTTATTGCAATTCCAATATGAATTAAGCTAATATATTTCACAGACTTAAATTTGTACAAATTTGTGAGTAAATTTTAATTCGTATTTCATCTTACATAAATTAGTATGTACATATGTAGCAATTAAAAAGTTATTTAATGAATTCGCTAATGTGTTTATTTTTTATTTTATTTTTCAATATTTTTTAAATAAAATTTTATATTTTTAAGAAAAAACGATACTTTTTTAGAGCATATATTTTACATTTTAAGAGCATTTTTCCTTTTTTACAGCTCTTAAAATACTTTTTTAAAGCATATTTTTGGTTGCCCTGGTGATGAGTATGACAGTGATAATATTTGCGCACTTTTGTTCACTCTTTTGCGGGCAATTTGGTGTTGAGCTAATAACAACAACTTCTGTGGTTTTATGATGACAGTTCATTAGGTATGTCATCGGTGACAGGTATGACATGCCGGCATTTTAATGAGCTCTAATGAGTTTAGTTCATAAATTTATCAGTTATAAAAAGGATAATAATATTGATATTTGGTTGTTGGTTCATTAACATAATCTCTTGTAGTTTCACTGCTTGCCTCTTTTAAGTTTATTAAAATTTCTTTTAATTAAGGGTTTGTGTTAAAGTCTTAAATAAATTTGCCAATAAACCTCTGATTTTTGTTTTGTGGCGGTATGCCTGCAATAAATTTATTTACATATAATTATTTGTCGTAACTTTTAAACTGTATTGGATAAATTAAAAAAAAATTGTTTATAAATAATTTAACCTTGAGGTCTGGATTTTTTATATTTTGCCACTACTTTGTGTAACTTCTTGAGATATATTTTTTTCAATAATAACAATTGTTGTTAGCCTGAACAAATTTGTGACTTTCCTTTGATTTCAATATAACAAAATATAATAAAATATATAATATTAAAAAATTCGACTACTTATCATCAATATATTGTAAAATAATATCTAAAAACTTATAAAATTTACATTTTCTCACCATCAGGTGCCAGCATGTGTTTTTTGGTTCTTTTCCTTTTTAATCGCCATTTTTCGCTGGTTCATTCATATATTCCTCCAAAGCGTAAATTCCACACTATCCCTCTGTAGACGTTGGTGTCATTGTTTTATTAAAATAAATAACATGAGAACATAAAACTCCAAACGTTTATAAATGCAATACATAACATTTTCGTACACACAATTCCTTTACACCACCGCCGTGCACCATCGTTCACAAAGTCGTCATCAATTTTGAGTAGGTGTGTTGTTTATTGAGCAGCTCTTTCCTTACTTCATCACACTCGTCCCAAATTCTAGTAATTTCTGTTTTTTCAATTTTTTCTTTGGTATCTTGCAAGTACATAATCCATTGTTTTTGCCACAAAACTAAAAGTGTAGCAGAAAAACCAAGAACAACTCTATAGTACAGGGTGTACCAATAAGAAGATTCATTTTCCATAGGCCATTTCTTAACAGTTGTCATCAAATGACAAGGCAAAAGTTCGCCATTAATAAAAATGAAAGGATTACGCTTCAGCAGTAGATTGAAATTATTAACGATCAATACAAAAATGATGAATATTTCGCGGTCACAGTTCGTAAATCTAAAGTATTTTTGGGCTGTCGGGAAGTATCTTTTCGGCCTCGTTCACAAGCAGAATTGTCGCATTTGGGGCTTAGATAACCCAAGAACTTTTGTGGAAAACTCTTTCCATCCTCAAAGTGTGACTATTTCGTTGTTGCGATTTTCGGTCTAGCGGCGTCATTAGACTTAACTTTTTCGAAACGAACGATTTTGTAAGGCCGGAGTTGAAACATGGTTCTTTTGCTTGAAAAGTTTCCTGATCGAGTGATTTTTTAAAGATGCGATTACAACAGACCCCCAGATCTTGTGACTGAATGTTTTTAGATTTCTATTCTTAGAGGTTTCGTTAAAGAAAAGGTATTTGCTAATTACCCACAACCGTTTGAAGAACTCAGAAATTGAATTTGTCAAGTTATCGGGGACATACAACCTCAAATGTGATGGACAATTTTCATAAAAGGAATATGATCGGCGGCCTTTTGGCTGATATTTTTTTCCATTATTAATAGAACACCCTCATCAGATGATTTCGCTTAAAAACACTAGTTTTTTTACATATCAAAATGAAACGCCTTGTTGTATATCAAAATACAAAGTAAAAAACACCAACAATGAATTGTTGGTGTTTATGATGCTGTATCGAATTTCACGGTTATGAACCTGGCAAAATAAAAAATTCAAACAAAGAAAAAAATCAGAATAAACCAACCATCCCATCTATCCAAGTAAGCGACCAACAAAAATGTAAAATTTATATTTTAATATGATGCCAGTAAATGAATTTATTTTAGCTGATGTTGCTTAGTTTTGTTATAAATCGTCTGTTTATATATTCATGATTCCCAAAATCTTTTCATCCCAAATGCTCTTGGTGACTGTACTGTTGTTGTTGGAATTTTTTGTAGTTGTATTTTAAGAAAGATGCTCGCGTGCGCAAATAACTTAAGGCTTGAGATTTGTATTCATTACAAGACTGAGTAACATTGCTCCAGTATACCTAAAAACTTATGACCGCTGTCGTTTTTGTGTCAAGTTGTTTTTTTTTGTTTACATAATTTTCTCCTTCTTTTAGATGTACCACACTCCTTGCAGTGTAAATTTAAGAGGTCGGCATGTTGAGCTGTATGATGTCTTGGTGGCAAAAACTTATTTAAGTGGGTTCTGAAGGAGTTTTGTTCTACTAGACATTCTTTGTTCTTGATAGAGGTAGAGAAAACAAAATGCTTTCTTACGTTCGCAACTCTACAACTACAAGCTTAACATCCACAAAAACTTTTCTATTAATTCAAAGTAATTTATGCTAATATTTATTAATTTAAGAAAGAATCTAGGAAAAGCAATTCATATTCAACCTAAATAACTATATCAATAACAATATTCAAATTTATAGTACGATATTTTAAGTTTTATAAGCAAATTATATAAAGAAAAAGAATACGAGAATTAATTAATTATAATATGTACATTTTTAATTTCTCCAATATGTTTTGCACTGTAGCCTACCTTTTGTCTTTCGTAACGCTTCTCCTAACACGATATATCAGCTAGCGAATTGAAAATGTCACCTGGCCGCCTGATTTTAGGTTGTGGAATTGCGACGATTTAAAATAGTGACTAATAAATTCTCCCATCTTGTTAATTTGGTGTGTTTCTTGCGTTTGTTTATTTGCTTAAATTGCAGAACTCAAGTCTCAAATTCAATTCCAATATAATAATTTTCAATAGACTTTCAATATATGTATACACTTCATTGGCATTCAACAAAAATGAAGGGTATTTTAAATTCGATTAGGAGCAAATAAATGCATATTTCGGTTTCACGCACCTCCTTTTATTTTTATAATGCATTCATTCACCTTAAATCCATCTTCAAATTCAAAAATCTTACGTGTGTGGGTGGGTGTGCTTAAATTAAGCATCATACAGTAAAGGACAATAAATTGTCTTTTTGCTTCATCTTTCCCATCTACCACTTTTTGCCTCTTCCGATTCATGTGCACGGCCATTGGCCACGTACATATTTCGTCTCCGACATTGAGCGTCTGTCTGTCCACTTTTAAATTTGTGCTTTTAAAATTGTTTGTCTTTTTTCTCATTATGATGCTTTTCTTCTTTATACATACATACATACATACATACGTATTTTCTGCTTTTTACGAGTTTTCTTTTCTGTATGGTCTTTTTTGGGGCTTGGTTAGAGTAATGTGTTGTAACGTTTTGTTTAATTTGGTTTAAGTTCTAGATGGAAAAAATTCGATGCACATGAATGACCACAACAGATGCTGCCATCATCACACTCCCTGTACTACAACATTAAATGCAACAACTACTACAGTTACAATTGTGCACCACTACTGGCACTTCTTACAACTACCACTGCTGCACTCGCATTACTTGAGATTGTGATAATTTTTGCAGAGGGACATTTAAGATTTGTATTATTCGTTCTTGCATTTATTTACTTTTGTATTTGAATTTTTTTTTTATATTTTTAAATAAATTTTCTCTATTTAATTTGGTCCATAGCATTTGTGTGGTGTTGTTGGTCAACAAGCGTGTACATGGCCACAACTCAGTGGCAAAAAATATCATGACATTAACTAAACAGGCCTTTTTAAAAACCTTCTTAGACCTCATTCAAGATTGATTACTCTTGCTACTTTTCCTTCTCAGGAAGGATCTCTAGAAGGGCACAAGATTCAATACAAATTCTCAACTCCCTTTTGCTAGAAGGACCATTCAAGTTATTTTTTATACATAGTGTATTCGTTCAAACAATTTCTAAACTTCATTAACAACGTTACAAATCTCAGGTCGCATTCCGAAGAAAAAAAAAATTCAAAAGAACTATGAGAAGAAAGGAAAAAAAATTAAAAGAAAATTAATAGATATTAAATAGTCCTGTAGAGCGGGGTTGAAATGGTTTTTGGGAAACTAATCTGTAATTATTATAAATTAATTATCAAGAAAACCACAAACATGCAATTTAATAATTTTTCACATGCAACATGGACGCGGAAATAACATATTAATTAGTTTCAGAAATTTAAATAAACTTCTGCATCGTTATGCATATTTGCATATTTTACTCTTTTTTAATTTTTGGCATATTTTAGTCTTAGGATCAATTTTGCACCTTTCTTTAATTTATCAGAGCTTTTTTGAGCTTTTTAGAAATTACTTTGATACTTTATTATTTAATCTTTTAAATTATTTAATTTTTTTTCGCGTGAAATTAATCAATGTGTACAGGAAATTTCTTTACGGTTTTGTAAAGGGGTTTTCAACAAGGACTTTGTTTTCTAAAACAAAATAAAGCAAAAAATTTAAATGAAGATTATTAAAATTTTTATTGTATTACGAAGAGAAAAAGTTCGGCAGTTTTGAATTAAAAATTATATCTAGGTAATATGCACTGCGACCACGCTGACAGATGTCGATTCTTTCATCAAAGTTTTTTACCACTTTTTGGCGAAATGGCGGCTCTATTTTGTTAATCACTTCGCATATTTTGAGTTTTAAGGCTGCAATCGATTCGATTGGCTCCGTATAGACTCTGTCCTTATCATAGACCCACAAAAAATAATCCAGTGGTGTTGAATCACATGATCTGGCTGGTCACTTAACAGCTGATTTTTGTGAAATTATGCGATCGCAAAATTTGGTTTGCAAAAAATTGATCGTTTCATTGGCTGTGTGACATGTGGCACCGTCCTGTTGAAACCGCATATCAGTGATATTGACGTCATCAGTAATAGGCCAAAATTGAGTTGCTAACACATCACGATAGCGTAATCCTTTCACCGTTACCGTATTTCCAGCCTCATCTTCGAAAAAGAACGGCCCAATCACGCCTTCAGACCACCATACAGTGACACGTTGAGCATGCAAAAGCCTTTCTCAATAATCGCTCGAGTATTTTCAGAAGCCCAAATGTGGCAATTTTGCTTGTTGACGTACTCTGACAAGTGAAAATGGGTTTCGTCTGAAAAAAAGATTTTTTTAGAAAAACCAGCGGGTTGTTCCTGAAAGAATTGAGCGAATCTACGGCGATGTGAATGGTCGGTCGGCTTCAAATCCTGCACCAGTTGAATGCCTTACGCAAAATTCGCCATGTGGTGGTGGTTTTGGATAACCCCAATTGTTGAGAATTGACAAATTCAGATCTTCAACATTGTGGCTCACGGCTGCGATTTTTTCAGTTGAATGACCCGGTCAAACAAGTGATGGTGTTGGCACAGTTTGTATCGAGCCTGTCAATTGAAATTTAACGACCCATTTCTTAAGAGCGGTCTCAGAAGGACGATTATGTTGTCCGAAAATATCATGATTTTTACGAAATGTAACTTTAACAGAACCATCATTGTCATAGTGGATTTTAATTATTTTAATGCGATTTTCGAGCGAAATTGAATTCATTTTAACAATTGCCAATGCATCTACTAATCAACTACATGTCAAAACTATCATGTTGTTGGTGTAGCCACAATTGAAAAACAAGGTTCTTGTTGAAGAATTCTTTATCTATATTTATGAGTTGAAAATTTTCGTTGAAAATTTTCGTCATCTACATATGGAGCCCCCAGAGTTGAAGTGAACTAAGTCACATAAAGACAATTCGAAAATATTTTGAGTTTCAGTAAATGAACTGCCATTAATTTCTAGAATGAATATTTCATTTATACTAAAAACAATTTTAAAGTTTATTTTCAAAATTGTTTAATGATATAAATTTTAAAAACTGCATTTGAATATTTCTTCAAAAAAAGTAAAAAATAAATAAATGATAATATCAAATGAGAGCCATTGACTTGGGATTTTACCGTTACCTTAGAAACGAAACACTTTTTTACTTAGTCCGTTACAGAACTAAATAGATTTAAACTTTGCGGAGAATTTCGCACTAGTTTTGAAATTTTTCATATATTATAAGTCCTCCATATTTTTCTAAGTCCACAAATATAGTCTTACAATATGATGTTAAGAAAGTGTTACCTTTTAAATATAATACATTAGTGGACATTGGAAGAATGTGTTCAAGATCTAATTTTATTTATGAACATATAATAGACAACGTTGCGTGCATGAAAATATGAGTCATTCTTTTGCTATTTATTACAATAGAAGTGAAATGAAAGGTTTAGCTGATTTTATTGAAATTTTTGTAATTCTGATATTGAGATGTGCTTCGAAATTTAAGAAAAATTTTGTTTTTTCATTCAGTTGATTTGTTTTTTGTTTTGTTTATTTAGTTTTTGTCTTATTTCAAATGCAACTGTTATTAAATTGTTGCATACATTATTATAACAAGGAAGCCATTTTGGTTTCTTTTGAAGCTTTGGAGTATACATTCACTTTTTTACTACATATTTAATGCGATTTTTTAAGGCAAATATCCGATTTCCCTGTTAACATAAATATATTGAATTGCATATTAATTAAATGTATTAAAGAAGAGAGTCTATTACTCCTGCTGAGTAAGGTTTTTAATAAAACCTGCTGTGTAAGGAAGCATGGAAAGCTTTGGTTGGCAAGAACATCGCCTGTACGCAATATCTGAAAATGTAATCAGATTATTAGTGCTTGTGTCAGTTAGATAAGGCCTTATCAAAGGCCTCTTTGTTCCTTCTTTTATTCACTAGGAAGTTCCATTTTTCCCACTTTTCTATCTGTGTCCTTTAATACATGTTAAGTGAATAAAAATATTTTTCTCTTTTCTTTATTTTTCGTTTGCAAAGTCTGTTGAAAATGCTCTCATTTATTTTTTATTTTTTCAAGTTGTCTTCAATTTCTATAAAAAAAAATCACTCAAATTCTTTAAACATTTAATCTGATCTCTTTTTATGTAAAAAGGAAAGCATTTTCAAAAAATAAACTGAATTCATGCTAGAAACTTAAACTTTCTTCAATTTAATATTTTAGCAATTTTATTAAGAGTTTATATTATGTTCCCTTCCAAAGTTCCATTGCAAGCAGTTTAAAGCATCAAGCATACTTTTTTCTTAAGTAATTAAATTTAATTAGAAGTTACGTTTGTTTTGTAGCTCTTTTTTTTAGGTTGAGAATTTCTCTAAAAATTAAATTTTTTATGTGTAAATTAAAAATATATTCAGAAATATTTATAATTTATTTTTTGCAACCTGTCTTTTTACGAGTATCTATGAAACTTATTTTTTTTTTAATTTATTTGTTCAATTCTTGTCTTTCAGGTATGTCTGCCATAATTTAAAATAATGAACATTACGATGCTGGTAAGTCGTTTAAAGGTAGTCAAGAGTTTCACCATGTTTATGTACATGAAACATTCAAAATTTAATATATTTACATAATATGCAGGGCAAGTTTTTTGTGGTATGTCGATGGTCATACGTTGACAGCACGCAACAGATTTTTACAACGTTTCAGTTGAAGAAATCTTATTGTAATTGGGCTGAAATCGGTACTAAACACGAAATAAAATAACTTAAAATTAATTAGTTGACACTATTAATTAATTTCAGTCTTCTTTATATTGTGGATAGGTATGTTTCTTTAGCTATTTATATTACGTTTCTGCGTTTCCTAAAAATATAATAAAAACTTAATTACGAAGTGTGAACGTATGACCATCGTCATGCAATTTTTTATGGAATTTGCCATTTTTCAATTATTTCGTAAACATATATATGCAATTCCACAAAAATTTTTTTATATAAATAAATAAAAAATACAGATTTATTTAAAGGTAATTTATTCATATATCTAATAAAACTTTTATCGAAATAAGGGGTGCTTTCTACAAGTACATAATTTTTGTTAGGATGGCAAGAATTCGTATCGTTCTTGCATTGTTAAAATTTTAGACAGTCAACACTGTTGAGTATTGAAGTGTTAGAAATCTTAATAATTATTAATTAATCCGAGAACAAAGCGATATTTGGCCTACTAAAAAAAATTATATATATGTAGATATGTAGCTTTATTTTAATACAAGCCTCAGATATATGAAATAGTACACATAATAAAAAACAAAGGAATAAATATATTTGAATTGTATCTTCATCTGGATTAAATGCCTTTAAATCTGATCCATTAACATCTGCCGATGTTAAGCATGTATTTTAAATCTTTTTGACAATTTTATGAGACAAAATATAAAAAATCACATGGCTATTATAAAATCAAATGGTACAGTAGTTTTGATTTAGCTGCCTTTTGTTTAAGAGCACTTTTGACTTAACTGCATAAAATAATTTGTTTATGTCACTATTTTCTGAAATTCCATTCAAATTCCTTTTTTCAGTGCCTTTTTGTACCTGCACATTTAAGATAAATGCCCATCATTTTTGGCATTTTAAAACTATTTTCATACAAAAAATCAACGTTAGCTGCGTTTTGACTTAACTGCCCAAAAATATATATTTTCTTTTATTATTCTTTCTTAACTTTGTTTAAGTGCATTTGGTATACCTGCACATTTACCATATTTTTGGCAGTTTTAAAATATTTGCATATAAAAAATCAAAGTTATGGTGGCTACTTTTTCACATAAATATTCAACTTAAGCTTTTTATGATTAAAGAATCGCAAACAAGTGACACATTTCGCACGTTGTCATCATCAAAATGAATCTATTTTGTACAAACATACATTTAAGATAACAGCATTTTTGACTTATCTGCACAAAAAAACATGCAAAGTTGATTGTGCAGCTAAGTCAAAATTACTGTATTAATATTTCGGTTTTTGGAAAATGAAAACCATATTGTGAGTGAGAGTTTATATTGAAAACAAAAACAAATTTCGTATTTTATTGTTCGTTTCAATATTAATTTTCACTGACAATTTTGTTTTCATTTTCTAAAAACAGGCAGTTAATCTTTATTTCTTAGTTTTATTTTATCCCATTTTGTGCCATTTTTAAAGGTTTTTGGAATCTTTTCGTACATTTTAAAAAAATATTTGTTTCATTGATAACATTCTATTTTTGTACAAAATGAAGAAATAAAAAAATAACAATAATTAAAAATCAAAAATCAAAATTTTTCAGACTCAATAGCTTCTCCATGCAGATAATGCATCATTTAATAACCATTTTCCTTAGAAGTTTTATTAACGTAGAAAATACGTAAGCATTTAAATGTATATTTGATTTGTTGATTTTAGTGATGACACGAATATTTAAGTAGACGTGAATACGAAAGTAAGTAAGAATACTTAACTTTAGCTCTAGTTGTTTATGCCACGATTTTTACTGCTGTAAAATAAAATATATCAAGTTTAATTGATAAAACTCTCCTATTGCATCAATAACAATAAAATGAACGCTATCAAGTTCAATTATTTATTTACTCAAAAACCACGAAGTGTTTCGAGCAGACAAATGTTTAGCTGTGAAGGCTTCAAAGTGAGGCTGCGCTAATTGACACATCGCATCGTACTAGGACTGAAAGGGAAATGCCTTTGAAACTTTAATTTAAGAAATTGTGCATTCCACTACTGAGACTTAATTACTAATTTAACATGATGTGGAAAAGTCCCTTTTTTGAAGCTAGTTGCAAAAGAAGCAGAAACAGGACCGTGAGTGACTTTTTTCACTCATGCTTTTGCACACTCACGATAAAAAATAATTATGCATGATCTTAACTTTTTGGCTCACGTTCATGCACGCTCACGTGACGGGGAAAATAGTAACAATCGGAAAAACTCACGCTCGCAAAATACTTACGAAAAAAAACTATAAAATAATTAAAAACAATAAATGAAAAAGATTACAATAAAGCGAAAAATCTGCTAACGCACGCTCAACTTATTGACGCTGAACACGTGAGCGGCACCCATCTAGAAAGAAATATAGAAATAGACCAAAATATTTATGATTTATTTTTTAGTTCAATAACACATTATTTTGATTTAGAAATACAGGTTATTTGTTATAAAAATTGTTACAAAATTAATATATTTTTACATATTTAATTTAATTTATGTGTATTTTTGAAAGTGTATATTCGTTAAATGTTTACATGAATTTAGCGAATACGAATATTTTAAATAAGTGAATACTCGCGAATACGAATATGAATACACGTACCCGTTACATCACTTATTCACTCGTACTGATTTAAAATCTAAAAAAAGCTGCAAGCTGTGAAATATTCATTTTATACTTTTCTTTAAAAATAAATTTCTTAAAGAACGGCCTTGATGGCGTTGATGTTATTATAAAAGCCATTAAAATTGTCTTAGTAACAAAACTGACCATTGATTAACCCTTTTGTGCCTCAGGGCCTCATAAACTATACTAATTGAATAAATCTTTTTTCAAAAACACAAATTCTATGACTGTATAAAAAGACTTTTATATTATATTGCATTTTATCGTAAAATGTATTGTCAACCGCAGAAAGTTTTAAAGACTTGCAGAACAAAAAAGGGTTAATTGACAAGTCGTGTGTTAAAATATGTAATATGATTGTCATTCAAAGAAACAAAAAGAAAACTACATATAACTCGCACAAGAGCCAAGAATTATTACCACAGCTTTTTAATTTATGACTTTGTCACATTCTGTGCATGTTTTTTTGCACATTCTTTGGCTTTTTTGAACAAATTAAATCTCATGGGATAATGATTCCTCTGCTTTTAGTTTTTCTTCTTTTTTTTTTGCTGTCCGATTTTTGTGATGACGAAGATGTTGAATAAATTTTATAAACGATATGAAATTGTAGTTATTGTGTTAATACACATGTTTTATTATTATGCCTGTTAAATAACAAAAACTGCAAATGGTACTAAAGGCAGAATGATAGACTGACTATGATACTCCTCGTATGCGTATCTATGTGTCTTGACATTTTTGTTTTTTTTTTGTAATCTCCTTGGCATAAAGAATGCCTTTTGGTATGGACTTCTTAACAAGTCTGAATGTATATAGGAAAGTATACGTATCCACTATATATTTATACTGTTCGATTACAACATTATTAATTTCATTGTATTATTATATATTTTTTATGTTTTTTTACTTTTCCACTTTTGTTGTTTCTACCCAATTGCTGGATAAGTGTTTAAACACACAATACAGTAGCAAATGAGTTGCAAAATTTGTTTTGTCCTTTATTGTGCTTATATGGATGTCTGTTGTATTCATATACGTATCCTTACATTTATCATTATCGTCTGCATCTTTGTGTTCATACACCAAAGCTCTGTGCTCTGTGGTAAGACCATGGTAAGGATTTGACAAGGTTTTTAAGAAAATAAGAAACAAAAAGAACTCTTCTCTATTACTATTATTGACTACAAAAATTTTGTGATGTATAATCAGTTGACACTTTGTATATGCTGTAAATAAATAAAATAAAAGTACTCTTAAATATTTCGTATAAGAAATTATATACTACGAATCATTTAAATAACGAAAAAACTTTGACTAACGATCATACGAACATCTTAAAAGCTTAAAAGAGGCGGTAAAGAAAAAGAAAAAAATTAATATGAGTTTGGGCTGCTGCACTCAATTGGTGTTATATTTTGATTTATATATATTTATTTTATCGATAAAATATGAAATTGAAAATGGCAATTTCCAAAAAAATTTGGTGAGAAATATTCTTTTATGTTTTTATTTATATTTTGGTTCCTGACATTATTTTATTGCGTCCTTTAAGAGTAAAGGTACATGCAGTGCGGCCCCGATTATCCTTGATTCGATAAACCGGATATGTCGATTATCCAGATACAAAATTTTTAATAATTATAATAATTTAATTTTAATAAGAAGCAAACTCAATTTAATGTGATTAATTTTCAAACAAATTGGTTGTTAGTAGTTTGTAATCCAAAGTAATTGTTATTTTGGCTAAAGCTCGTAAATTTTTAGTCATAAAGAATTGGACATGACAAAGGAACAAGGGAAAATTTAAAATCAATTAATTTCAGCTTACGTTGCAGAATAACGTTTTTTCGGGAGCCGCTGCACTCCCATCATCAGTGTGCATGTGTGTTTCCATGTAAAATACAGAAAACGAAAAAGGGAATTGATTCTCTTATTTAAATAAGATGATTCAGAAGCATTTGTACACGCATGGTTAGTTTAATTTAAACATTTCAAAAAAGGAGAAACAAACAACATTTTTATAAAATCTCTAAATAAATTAAATACACAAAAATTTTAAAATAAACTCAAAACTCAACTCAAAATTGTTATCAATTAGGCAATAAAATCGATTACGCAGAATGCTTCCGGTCCCGACAATATGACGTTTAATCGATGTCTCACTGCATGTTTAATAGCTCACTGCCTTGGTATATTATTCTAACTTAAGATTTATCAAAGTGCTTAAAAATTGACACCTGATTTGAAATATTCGCCAGCAAAAAAATATATATGATTGTCGAAAAATAGTGCAGTCATAATATTCTAGTGCTCGGTATGAGTTTTGGACAGTACACAGCTCGATATTGAACTTTAGGTAGTTTTACCAAAGTACGATTTCATACTCTACAATATCGTCATATAGAATGTAAAACCAAGTAACTACACTTTTTTCGATTTTACAGGAGACTAAATATTATAATTATAGGAACGTGCATATTCACATGGTACACAATATTCAATAAAAAAAACCTATTTTGAAAATTTTGTTAATTACATGGTTTTACTTTTCATATGACGATATGTGTTTTGAGTTTCAATAAATTTTATATTTAAAATACCGTATTTTCTATACAAAAGTTCTAAGCATCGATTTCGGGACACCCATTATTTAGATCTGGGAAATTAAATGCACTGCTTCTAGATGTGTGAATTATCGCATCGCCGTACTGAATATAAGTTATTTTAAATCCTTTTTTAAAATCGTTTGTTCAATATTAGCAATTTACACTTCATGCATAACATCCCACCCACCCTGCTTGGTCTTCACTTAAATCATTTATTTTTTTCTTTCTTTAAACGTTAAAATGATTTGTATCATCTTTCTCTTGTACGAATAGCAGTTTCCTTTCTGCTTTTTGTTTTTTTGTTGTGTCAGATATATCAATGATCAAAACAAATTATCATTATCAATGGTCGGTAATTTTGTGGGCTGGCGGGTATGAGATGCATCAGCTTGGTGTCAGTTTCACGACATGTGCCTGTGTTTTACCTCTCCGTGGCGTCGACCGGTCACATCCGCTTGACTGTCGTACTTCGTTCTTACTCACAACATGGAGGTAAAGTTCTACTGATGACTTTTTGTGAGGGCAGAGCACAAGATGGCTTTTCCTTAAAACCAATATCGCGGTTAGTGTCGGTGGTTAAATGTTTGATACTTGGCCAGGGCTAGTGGCTTCGTTCCGGATTTTGGTCAACCAATGCTGCGTCGACGAGGTAATGCAGCAGGAAAAGCCAGATTAGCTTTTAACTAATTTATGTGTGTTTTTTTTTTTTTTTGGTTGGCTTGTTATTCTTTCGTCCAAATGCAGCTGTGTTGTGGAGCTATCACACACAAATTTTTTAAACACTTTAGCAAAGAATTAGTATAAGAATTGCGACCTGTGTGAACCTTCCTAATCACACAGGTGCCTTCTCGATCAACATTGGGCGCGTTTGTGAATGCAGAACTTCACACGGATTTTAGCTGAAAGGCGGTGTTCTTGAGAGGTGTTTTTATACTCTAATATAACTGCCTGCTCCAAATGCTACTTTGATTATCTACTCTTAAAAAATCACCAAATAAAATCCTTGTTTTATGATTTATCCCTAAAGTGAACTTTGAATACCAATTTAGTGTTACTAAGTATTTCCTGTTAAACGACATGTTTATTTCCTAGCTGTCCGACATCTACACAATTATATTATAAGCAGCTTTTGTTAATATATCTTGTGATTGTTCTCGATATTATTTTGTTACAATCAAAATTCTATTATCATATACTGTTGGTGTTGCTTCGAAATGCTATTATTTGTCTATTTGTCTGAAGCTATTAAAGCTTTTGTATATTATTCAAATATACACCACAACTTACTACAAGATTGCATGACACGTGTACGAAATTGAGTTTGTAGTGGTTATTATAGAAACTATAATTGTATGCATATCCTTTTTTGCCTACTAATACAATCATAGACAATGGATATAAAGAGTGCCACCACGAGTTGGGCAAAAGATAGACAAATTGGATAGTAAAATTTATTTGAATACATTTAATGTTTTTATTAACTATAATTTACTTTAAAACTTCTTATAACATCTTTTCGTATAATAACGTAAAAAGATGTATTACGAAGCTGACAAATCATAGATACGTGTGGAAGTTTAAGAATCGTATGGTTGTAACAAATTTTTTGAAAAAGTTCTAGTTCCAAGTAGTTTTTATCAGGATTAAGATCCATTTTATTTGAATAAGAGCTTTCGTGACACCTCCGATGTAGTGAGAGGTGGTGATCAGACGGTATAGCGACCTTCGAATTAGGTTTTTTTTGTTTTTGTTTTCATTTGATTTCTTAAAAATTTTAAATCGTTATAAAAAAATCTTTTTATACAAAAATTATTTATTAATTAACGAACCCGAGTTTAATTTTGCAAAAAAAAGTTGTTTTTTTATACCAAAATCCTACGAAAATCTAACAACTTGTGGAATAGTGTGAGAGAAGCTTTAATAAACATCCACAAGAGGATTTTAACCATCATACTACCGCCAATCATAGACAAAGAGAAATGACGCAGACACAACACCATGTGATAATCCATCATAATTAAAGTAACAAAATGTTTACAGAATGGCTCAAACAAAAAGCCAATAACAAAAATTTAAACATCAGCAACAAGCAAATCAGCAGCAAAATCATTGTCGTTATAATTTTTGTTGTTGCCGGCATCGTCGTCGTTATCGTCAATGAGGCAATCGAAAATTAATTATGCTGCATTACATGCCAAGTTTAAAATATTTAAATAAGGGCTTAGAATCTGAGAAGGGTATTATGCGTATGTATATTTGTGAAATTCAACAATGATTGTTTATGTCAAAAATTAAAGGATTCCTTAGAAACAGTATGGAAAGTTAAAATTCATACACAATTTCTGTCAATAAATTTGCTTCCACAAGCTTTTTAGGTCCGCATTCGTAAACTATTATTAAAACTAGAGTGTATTTTAAGAAAGTGTTGGCACACAAAACAACAACTGTTCTTAAAATTGTTTAATGAAATTGTAAAACTTATACTTGTCACTCTTTCCCCATCAAGATATGTTGCATTTGTTATTTTCATTAATTCATAAAGATTTATGTTCAAAGGTTAAGTTTTGCATTATTGTTAATTTGTCAAGGGCTTACAAAGATTTTTCAAAAGTCTTCTAAGTATCCTTTAATTAGCAATATTAGATATTTGTAATACGTCGTAGTAAACTAAATTAACAGCAATAAACAATATTAATAATTAATTAATAGTAAAATATAAAGCAATACTGTTGTATATTTAATTTAATAGTTTTTCTAAAATATTCCTGGAAAATTCATCACGCAAAATGTAGAACAATATTTCATAGATTTGTAGAGAAAGATTTTTATTAAAATATGAAGAATGTTTTTCAACAACAATTCGAACGAAAATGTTGTGTCAAAATTACCAGCAACAAATACTTGGCAATGACTTCCAATTAAGAACAGCATACTTCTTCACGCAAGTTCCATAACGTCTGCATTACTTTGCATATGTTATATAACTACTTACTATTAAACAAACAAGTGATTTATTGTTTGAGTGGCGCATGCCCCTATCATGCAAATGATCTTCAATTAAACTTCTACCAACGCAACATAGATTTTTTGAATTGCGTGTATTTTTAGCGCGTAACAAAGTAGTTGTACAACAGACAAGTCAGTTGACAAGCACAACAGTTAATTATTTTCCACCAAACCAAAGGTTCCGTCCGACGTTTTCTGAAGTCAGACTTGTCGCAACGTGTTCGTTAAGACATTTCGGAACTTTGTCTGACATCATACCTGTCGTCACAAATTCTTTAAGGCATTTCGGCAGTTTGTCTGAACAAATTTCTTTCGAATACATTTATTTATTTGTGCAAATAAAACTTATAAAAAACTTTGATTTAAATGTAAGTAAATGAAAAAAAATTTAAATTACAAAAATTGATTGTAAATACTTGTTTTTTTATTTCTAATTTGTCTGCTACAAAATGGACAATTTAAACCCAATTGATTGCGGTAAAGTATTACCTTGAATACTAAATATAATATACTAAGCTTTATATTTTCTCTTCAGAAAATGAAGTTCTGGCTTATACGGAGGTACCCACAGAAATCACATCTACCCAATCTATTCATCAACAGGAACCAGCTAAGATAACAAAACTTATAATTTATGGTAAAAGTAACTTTCAATTTAATATGTATACAAGATTTGTTAGAACAAGTGGTTGTCCAAAACAAAATATTAACATAATTAATGTTTGTAAGTAATTATATACTACTAACAGATATATAATATTAACAGATCAGAAGAAGAAAAATACGGACGACTCTAATCTGTCACTTTAAAAACTGTAAATGAAAACCAATTATAAAATATTAAATTAAATTATAAGTATTGGAATTACTGAATAAAATTATGGAAAATAATATTTATTTTTATTTTTTTCTTTATAGTGAAATCGTACCCACATATCGATGCGATTTCGTACCTACTTTTCATTGCGAAGTCACGTAATCCCTTTCATATAAATATCGTTACGATGTCGGTAATATTTCGGTTCCGAAATCGGAAGATTTTGTCGACCAGTCGTGGCGAAATCGGAACATTTCGTTTGGTGGGTTACAGCAATCGTTATTTGTATTCCGAGGTAGCCATGAATCAAAAAAAAAAAGATTGCTCATTGCGCAGGTCCGTTATTTTGTTGTGTGTGATTGTGTTGTTTGGTAGCCTGAGGAAGGTTCATATAGCTTCAAGCCTAAACTCAAAACTTTTACTAGATATAATTTTTTTCTGTCCATTTAAAATTTTTTTGAAATCGATGCAACCATTTAGAAGTTATTTAGTTATTTCCGCTTTTGTGCCAAAAATCTCTTACCTTCTTAAAACAAAGACTCATTTGTAATCTATGATGACGTAGATGCCCAGTAGAAATTTATTTTGTACGGCTGAGTGCGCAATCTTTTGTTTTCTTGATTCATGCGAGGTAACCAGTAGAGGTCTCCAATGACATCAGCATGTTTAAGTAATGATTTTAAAATTTAAACTTTAAATACCAAAAAAAGCAGAGAAAAGTATGTGTTTTATATGTTTAATAACATTTTTATTAATCATATTTTTATCGAAGTTCTTGCTGGGTTTTTAATAAAAACATCATTGTAAAAAATTTGTAAAAAAAAGTACTCACCAATGCAATTTCAGTATCCGTGACTCGTAACGAGTCGTCGACACAGAAGTGTGCAGCGACACTGATAATAATTATTTTTTTCTTCTAGTGGCCTTACATTCTGCTTTGGTACAACCAAACTATGACAAAAATTGCAGTTATCGATTGAAACTTGTTTGTTGTGATCATTCGAAACAGATTCTAGCTGCATGTTTTGATGACGCTAAAAATTAATCTGGTAGTTGCTGGCAACTACAACGACGCGTATTGGGGGCGTTTGCAAACACGTTACTAATAAATCTATGTCTTCTAAACTACTGATCCGATTGCAGTACAATGTATACAAAAGTTATAGAACAGCAAATAAGACATAAAAATGCGGAATTTTTGTTCCCATGAAATTTATTTTTAAATTTTTTTTTTTTTTTTTTGAAATGTTAATTCCCCTCGAAGAGAAAATTGCTATCTTGAATCACTATCAGTTCTCAGTGAATGAATAAAAGGGAAGAAGATTTGTAAAGCTTACAAATTAAACAAATAAAGGGTGTCCCAACAAGAACGCAATTTTTAAATCTTTACTTTACGATATAATAAAGTTTCACGATTTTTTTTTAAAAAACATCTGTGTTTTATTTAAAATTTAAAAATTGCGCTCTTGTTGGGACACCCTTTACAAGTTTAATAATAAAGAAATACACATTTTTGCTTATAAATTAAATGTTTTTAAACGTAATTGAAGATGTGCTTAAAATATTTTAGGTGCAGTGAATAATTTACACCAAAATATCCGTACTCTGTGCAAAAAGGTTTTTTTTCGAAATTATTATTAAGGTTAAAGAATAGCATTTACTGTTATTGTCCTAAAAATAAATATTTGTAAACTTAAATATGTAATTAGAAAGAAAATGTTGAAATTACATGACGTTTTTATGTATTTCACCTGCAAAAATTAAGTGTACAAATACAAGGGAAAAGTGAAAAAAAAAACACGGAAAAATATTATTCATGATAAGAGGCATTTATGGCGGGAATTATTCACGGTTGGAACATCAGAATAAATCACGATAAGGATGATTGTCTCCTTTCAATAATTAATAAAAAGTGCTCAAAACAGATATCGTGAATAAAATATCTACATATCTTTGCTTTTTTCGATCCAGTTTTCTTTAAATTATTATTTGGCTTTTAAGTAACTTCCAAAATATTATATGGTCGTATTATATTAATTACTAATGAAGAAATACTTTTAGTATATCTGGTGCTGACGGTCGTTCAAAAGAACTTTTGCAATTGAAAACTTTCGACAGTAGAATTCAATAAAGAAAATATCATCAAGAAAACCTTAAAGTGTAATAAATTTTTTAAACCTTCACATAAAGTCTCATTTACTTGTATTTTAAAATAATATTTATTTTGAATTAAGCAAAATGTTTTCATAGAGACTTGTAGCCTCAATCCCTTTCAGACGAGAATTTTTATAAGGGCTCAATGTTCTCTTCAATGCAATTAAAAAAACCCCCATTTAAATATAATTAAAGATTCAAATTGCCATCATAAAAAGAGCATGGCCATAAAACAATTATTTTATCGTATGACTCTTAAATTTTAATTTCATTTCCTAGTTTGATTTTAAAATGTCACTCTTACTTGATGTATTCTCCATTAAACGAGCGTGTGGAGCTGTTTCAACAACTGCAGACCATAAACTATATCTCCATATATATCTTTTTTTGGATTTTGTCCCCGGTTTTTTTATTTTGTAAAATTTTAAACTAAATGCATGAAACATGTTGTCGTTCATTTTTGTGTTAAATTTTAGCAAAAACGAAAAAAAAATATGCAACCATGTTTCATTAAAGCAGCGGCAAGTTTTAACTTGAAACAAAAAACTAACAACTGCACAACAACAAGGAAGAAAACTAACGAATAAGTGAACGAACATTTAATAAAGGATGCTCCGTTTTAATTTTTTTCTTTTTGGGTTATTTAAACTGAACGTCATTGAGTTCTCGGAACTATTCTAAATAAACTGCATACAACAAGGATTGTGTGCTCTTTGCGCCAGATACATTTTGCAATACAAAATGCAACAGAAAAACGTAACAAATGTAATTTACCATTTTGTGACGCTTATAAATTAACGCCAACAAACTTTGATGCTAAAGTTGTTTATACTTTTTGGTTTCTTGGTTCTCTTCTTTTTTTTTGTTCTTTTCGAAGAACTCAAAAAGAAGAGCAATGAACAAAAGTTGCAAATGTAAGTCCACATGTGTACAATAATGACAACAGTAGAGGCAACAAAACCATCACTTGAACTGCCTTTTTACTTTGCCACAGCAAAATTTCTATCAATTAGTGATGTAGCAAATACTCGTGTTCATGCGAATATGAACGTTTCAAAAAATACATAAAGTCATAAACATAAGGTAAATGGAACAAAAAATTATAAATTATTTTGTACTAATTTTTATCACAAAACTTTTATTTTTAACTTAAAATAATAATATTGCTTTTGTAAACTAATAAAAAATGGCTTCCCAGTTAAGACTTTTATGACAAAATCAAATCAAAATAAACATCAGAATAAATATTTGAAGTACATATATCTCTTCTCTTTTAACTTATTACTTCAACATGGTGATGTAATTGGAACCAACTGTTTTTTACCTCGGAATACAAATCACTCCAAAAAAGATGTTAATATTTAAAAGTAATTGAGTACAGAAATTACAATCAAAACTAAATGTCTACTGTCAGTATTCAACTTGTGCTGTGATTTATTCCAAGTGTTTTTACACCCAACTAAAAGAGAAACTATTTTTATTCACTTTGCTGCTCATCATGCTCCATTACTGCGGCAACCAAAAGGTTATTTATTTGCTTCTTTATTGGTAAGTAGTTTTATAACTACTTTCAAATAATACAGACGGCATGTAGCTTATGTGGAAATTATGAAATTCTTAATAGAATTCACGACCAAATTTTTGCTGGGAAATTTCATAATTTTCAATAAACAATTAAAATTAAATATTTCTACTTTAAGCCTGTTGCGATGCGGATCAAAAATAAGCGGCACAGCACTAATTATTCGCTCGCTCGCAACACTTCGTTCTAAGCAAAAGAAGCTTGTTATCCACCGTATTAGATAGTCGACGTCCTTTGCCAAACGTTTTTCCGCTTAATATTCCATGATAGCTTTTTGAATTAAAATATATAGAATATTTTGGAAGCAAAGTTGAAGGAAGTCCCGACACTTTCACTTATATTCATTCATAAAATCTGGTCTCTCTTCAGATGCAACATATCTGGTACATTTCAAATTTAGACTGCGAGATGTTTACCTCTCAACTATTTTTTAACATTTGCTGACTGACCCACGCTATCGAGCGAATTTTATATTTCATACAATTACAAGCTTGCGTAAAATTAATCATCCAATTTTATTTTTGAATAACTTTTTTACCAAATAAAAAAATATATATTTTGAGTGTTGGGAAACTTTATTTGTCCGCGTTAGGTTTTTCTGTTAGTTGGAAAATATGATATCAGCCAAGTGGATGCCGCCAGTGTTGATAAAAGTTTGTGCCCGCTTTATCGCATTATGCATTTTCTGCAAAATTTCCAATGATAACTGTTCCTGTCGAATATTATCCTTAAAGGCTGTGATTGTTTGGAACTTGTTTGCAAAGACCGCGACTTCAAGCTGACTGAAATCGTTAAATTGGGGGATCTTGCTGGCCATGGCGAATCATCAAAACGGGAGACTATGCGAAGAGGAAAAGGTTGGACACAATTATTCCACGCTCTTGCGGGGTATAGAGCTCCATTGCTTGTATGTTGCAGCTGTCTAGTTCACAAATGTCAAATATAATTGACGTACTACGACATTTGCAAAAATTATAACACCTTCCGATAGGGTGAATAATTTCGCGCCACTCAGTATACTTAAAACAACAACAACATTTTAGAATTTCCTTTTATCTTACATGTAATCGTATGAAATTCCTTCAACGTTGTGGACCAGGCAATTTGACTTAATATCTTGGATCAATGAAAAATTCCTTGATAAATAATATATATATTTTTTTTTAACTGAAAATTTCCTAATTAGAATTATAAAGAGCGAAAAGTTTTTTGTGCAAAATTAAGTTTAACTTAAGAAAAATAAAGAAAATTAGACAAAATTAAAAATGTAAAAAAAACAATTCATACAGATGGTGGCAGCAGCTGTTTATTGTTAATATGTCCCTATAATTTAGTTCATTATCGATGAATTAAACGAATGCCAAGTATCAACGAAATGGTGTGATCTATTCGTCAACTATAAAACACCGGAAACAAAACCTAATTTAATAGGAATTGAATTGCTTAGAAATATTTTTTGAAAATGTTTTGCTATATAAAATAAAACTTTAAATTTGCAATTATAATCGCAAATTGAAAATGAGGAAAAGAATATCTAATATGTAAGTCTCCAAAAATGAACATGTTCTGTAGAATGAGCTGTTGATAACTTCTTAAAAATCAGTGTATTATGAAATATAAGAAAGTGATTTATTATTGTCGGAATGTAAATACCGATAGATGGTGTGATAGTTGGTTCAATTTGTTGTTATTGATGCGAATATGAGATTGGTTTCAGTTAATCAATTTAAAATATAATTTATCTCGAGCTATAGGTAAATTTTTTTATAATAAACGTTTATAAAATTTTATTAGATAACCGATATTTCGCCACTTCCTTGTGTTACTTCTTCAGGAAAATATAAATATTTTTTAAATAAAAAATTTTACAATAATCAAATACCAAAAAATACAAAAAATTTTCAAAATTAAAATATAAAAAAATGAACAACTTAATAAATGCGTATGTATTTAAAATAAATTTACCTATAACTCGAGATAAATTAGATTCATTTAAAAAACAAAAGGTGTAAAAAATATTTAAAAATTTAAAATGTTTTATTTTACAGAAGTGAAAATCGAGGCATGATATCAAATCGAGATTTCGTATTTCTATTCCCGCATATTGGCGAAGATATTTGTATTCGCATTTGTATTCGCATGAGCTTGCAAATTGATATGCGTTACAGCACTAGTATCAACCAGTAGCAGCAGCAATAATAGCAACAAATTGTAACAATAATGAATTTTTTACGCACACATGCATTTTTCGGTACTGCCCTACACTTTTCACAACAAACACAAAAACTGCAAAAACAAGGAACGACAAAGTGTCAAGCAAAAGATGAATTTATTACCGACAAAAGTTGAATGAGAAACCCATAAGACAGGCTTGCAACACAAACATACCCATATGAATAACATATTTAAGCACACATGTACACACAAAAACACTTCAAGTCAAGTCACAGAATTTGGTAGCAAGGACCACATCAACTGCAACATACCCAGTTAGAGACATTTTGGCCGAACGCACATACACATAAACACAAACACACACTCACACACACATGCAATTATTGCTGCAATTTATAGCTGCACACATTTTTCCAACTGCATTAAAATGCACACAAAAATACATTTTCTTGTAACAAGAAAGAAAAGAATAGTTTTGTAACAAAATTTAAGAACTTTGTTGTTCTATTTTTAACAAAAACTAAAAAACTAGGTTAAGTTAGGTAGTAAAATTATTTTTGAAATATGCAATAGATTGTTCGATTCATAATTTATTACTCCCTTAACTCAAAAACAGAAAAGTGAAAATATCTTACATGAAATATGTGAAAACATTCACTTTGAAAATTGTTATAAAATTTTGCCAGGAAATATTGGAAATATTAATTTAAAAAGTTAAACAAAGACCGCTTTGATTTAAGAACTTTAAAAGCATTTTTTTTTGTTATTTTAACAATGCTAAAGCTAAATTAAACCCTGTAAACATTTTCACTGTTACTAAAATAAACTATTGAAGAACGGCGTCTTACTGTCACTTCTTTTCAATCTCGAAATTGTTTATCCCTTAAAAATCTTGTCAAGAACCTATTCAACCACAACAATTTGATAAACAATGAGTTTAAAAATGTCATAATCAAAACACGTCTTTTTATCATTCACATAAAAATATAAAGAAAGATTGAACAAATTATTGGCACTCATAATGAACTTAATCGTACGTACAGCAGTGAAAATACAAATAAAAATAATAATAATATTGATAATGACGATTGCTGCTGCATCTACTCGCATTTGTTTTTTTTTTATATGAGTAGATTGTACAGAATTTAATTTTCAATGCAAGTAAATAACAATCTAATACAATTTGGCAATATAAAAATCTCGCACAATTCCACCATTACTCCTTCTACATACACAAATCTAAAAAAAAAGAAAAAGAAAAATAAAATCAGCTCGTTTCAAGAATGATAGAATTAGTGTTCAAGTGGATGTATGGAAGTACTTCATGGCTGTAATAAAGTAATCGTTGAAATGAACATGAAAATTGAGCTGATGATAAGATTTTCGATTAAAATTGTTAAACACAACGACACCATCCAGCCATAAGCAACCATGAAAAACTCTTGGATCCATTTAACAATCCATAGTGGATTGCTTTTTCTGTTGCCGATTTCTGATGCTGCAGATACTTGCAATAAATGCATGTGAAACGAATGGATGTGTGTGTGTGTGTGTATGTGTGTTTGTTTGTGTGTGTTTGGCCTGTGTAACTAAAGCATCACTGATATGTTTTTGATAGATTTTCTTGTAGTTTTGCTACACAGATAAGTTTAGGATTTTGAATTGTTTGCTACATTTATGAAGATTTCATTCACTGATAAACTATAAGCTTGCAGTGATGTTTTGTATTCTTCTCTTCACTATGCTCTCTTTTTGAATCATTTTCTTATCACTTGTTTTATGAGTAGATTGCAGTGATGAGTTTTTATTTTTATTTTCTCCTACTTCTCTGCAAGTTCCATTGACCATCGACGTAATGAACACTAACAGCATCATCTTGAGGAATGTACACTGATGGTAAGCAATTGAATTTTAATTCTTTCATTTTTCTTTGTTGTCTAAGGGAATTTAAAAAAAATCATGTTGCAGTGGTGTCAGTTGTAGATGTTCGAAAAGATAATTGTTACATGATTAATAGATGAATGATAGTTTTTCATGTAATTATTATTGTTAATGTAGTGCTAAAGTTGTTGCACTAACTTTGTAATTATTTAATAATTTGCAGATAATATGAATGATAATATTAATTTAAAAATCAAGGTTAGCTCTAAGCTAAGAGAATTTGTTGTTGGAATTGAAGATTAATTCTTAATTTTTTTAAAAGCAAAAGTTTTACTTTTTTTATCACAAACATTTATGAAAACAAAATTGTGAGTGCGAATTAATATTGAAAACAACAATGAAATACGAAAAATTGTTTTTGTTTTCAATATAAATTCTCACTCACAATTTTGTTTTTATTTTATAAAAACAGGCAGTTAATTTAAACTTTGAAACTAAAAATTGGTTTATGTTGTAATTACCATGATCATCTTAAGAATGATCGCAGTCATAATAAGTGTTCGCATATGCCACTCAAACTTACAAGGATCTCTTTATCGAATACGATAAACCCGAAAACAGAGAATGAATAGAATAATATGTCAAAACGATATAATACATTTGTGTATTATACCTCAGACTCTGTAGCATAAATTTCTTGATATTTTATGAATAACACTTGATTTGACACGAATCATTAAAAGAACTTGAATACAAATAGTCTCAAGTGCTTCAAACCTAAAAAATGTCTTTTGAATGATTAACATTAATATTTTCAGAATTAATGTTTGCATTGAAACAAAATGTTGCACATTTATATTTATAAAATTTTTTAAGACATTTTTGGATAAATTCATTATTTTTTATCAAGAGGGTACTATTTGGAACAATTTATTGGTCATCGGACTAGCAGACCCGATTTTACACTTTAAATCATCAGAGATGGGATTTCGTACTAAGCGAAATTGATTTAACGTGTAAAAATTAATGAGTTGCATTTTTCGATCTCTAAATCAGTACTGCTCCGCTCTGCTAGTCTTGGGAATAATAAATTGTTCCAAACAATTTTCATCCGTTTCACAATGTTTTTTAATTTTTGTGATATGCTTGTTAGTGCATATATTTGCATATTTCATTCTTTAAAGCATTTTTTACTTATTTCATTATAAATAGTATTTGTACCATTTATGGAATTTATAGAGCATAATCGTCCATTTTATTAATCATTTTGATACTTTATTTATATATTTTTTTAAATCTGTTTTATATTCTGATTAACCAATATCCTTTTTATTTTGTATATTTACTAGTTGAAACGTATGGCTACACTTCTGCTATCTACATATCATTTTAAGAATAAAAACAGTTTTTAAATATGATGTTAACGAAGTTGAAAGAAAATTTTTAATATAACAAAGTATATTTATAAGTATCAGATATCGATTTCGAATTAAAAATATTAGTCAATATTTTTCCAATTATTGCAATAACAATTACTTATAAAAAGCGTTAATGCCTCATTAGTTTTTACTTTTCGTTGCCGTTCTGTGCTGTTCTTTTCTGTAGACAATATTGTTTAATTACTTGTTCTGTGTCCGAACTTTCGGATGTGAACGATGTAATTAAAGGAATGAATTTTATAAATCTTTGCATAATGTTTTTTATTTGACAAAAATTTTAATTAAAATAAAATTTTCTGACTTTTAATACAACATTTTTAATATTTCACACCACAAAAAAATCTTGGCTGTCACTTAAAGTTGAATTCTATTTTCTACAGAATAGTCCGCAACAGAACAGAACGAAAAAGTACGAGAAACAACAAACCACACATACAGTTTTACAATTGAACAGAAAATAAGAGCTTATTCGTAACAGAACAGAACGTACAAACTAATTCTCCCTTTACTGATTTTATCCAACTTTTACTGTCAGGCCAAATATGTTGCACGTATTCCTTCTTTCATACAATTACGTTTGAAACAAAGACAAAATTTGAGAATTTAATATTGTAATTTAAATTTTTTAAAACCAAAATTATGTTTTTTGTTTCTTTTTCAGTTGTTTTGCTTCTTGCTCTGTTGATATACTTTTTTTCTTTAATAGCAAATGTAATTGATTTGTTGAATGAAATATGCGTATTATTTTGAAATACTACATTTTTATATATTTAAAAATTTTAAATAATTTTTCATATCACATTTGATTACATATTTCTGGTTTTCCTGCATATTTCTTTATTCTCTTTCGTAAATATTCCGCTTATAATACGTTAGTCATATGCAATACTTAAATAAACTATATGCAACTTCATTTATTTCATGTATATACAAAAAAAAAACCAACGCAACCGAGAATTGCAACATAAGCATCAACACTTCAACAATTGACAATGAAAATGATGTTAAGACTCTAAGCAATTGTTGCCACTAAAGCAATAACAGTTGAAGAATATGAAGAGATTTTTGCTACTCATGATGCTGCTACTGCTACTGCTACTGCAACTATTATTATGTCATTCTTAACGATGAGATGTTACTTTTTAGCTTTAGTATCCAAGTAGTTGCATTATTTTTCTATTTCCACAATTTGTGCAACAACAATAAGTGTATAACACAAATTGTATTTACAAGAAGTATTCTACGTACGGTACTTGCACTGTCAATCAATTGTTAGTTTAGTTTAGTTCAGTTTCAAGTACTATTTACAGCATAGTAGTAGTTGTTGTTGTTGCATGTTGTACATGGGCAAAGCTGTACACAAACAATAATGCTTCATTTATTTAAATTTAATGCTCTTCATCGTCATGGCTCAATTATGAAGTCAATAGTTAGATAGAAAAAGTGGTCAAGTGATTTGTATTTTTACAATTGTATTTAACTGAACAAGCAAACCATTTGTTTACCGAATGCCAATATTCTTTATTTTATAATGTTGCATAATTTTTTCTAAAAGAGAAAATTTAATTGAAACCATAATTGAATAACTAAACCAATTATGCTGGCATTTGGTCTGCAAAATAATTCAAGTGTGTTTCATTTTTCTTTAATATTACAAACAAATAAAAAAATAGATAATATAAAAACACTTTTCTGATCTCGAAAACAGCATGGCAAGCGAAATTAAAAAAAATAATAATAAATATAAAATTTTTCTTTAAAAAAAATCCATTCTGTATGCATGCGTGGTCTGATTCAATAACTTTGGAAAATATTGTTAAACAACAGCAGTGGAGACTACTGAGACAAGCATTCGAACAACAATTTGAATTTGTGTAGAGTGGTTTCGCACAATGGGGCGAAGTGGTTGAAATACTAGGAATTATTTTTTATCATTTTCACTTATAAAGATTCACTTAAATGTAAATTTTAAGTGATTTTGTGAAGACACATATTGTATGACGTTGACAACACATGATTGATTTCCACAACTTTTCAGAAATAAAATAACTGAATTGTTTAGCTTGAGTTTAAATCTGACTTTACACACTTCTTGTTAATTTAAGAAATTGTTTGGATAAGTTCGTTATTTTATTAAAATATTACTTTTCTGGGAACAATTTATTTCATCAGACTTGCAGGACAGATCAGACAAAGAACGCTGAAGAGATGGTGTATCGACATCGGAATCAGCTAGTTGATTTCAATATTAGCCTAAACAGTTCAACAAATTAGGCATAAACATTATTTTGCCGACACGAATGTTTCTTTAGCGATTTATATAATTTTTTCTGCGTTTCCTAAAAAATAATTCAAATTCAGTATATCCGATTTTGGTAATACAGATCTGGAAAAGTATTGGAAACAATATAATTTTTAATATAATTTTAAAAAGTTCAGGAAAGAAAAACTTTGGTTAGGAATTGTTAGAAAATTTACCGAATTTTCATTCGATTTTGTTCCATATACAATAAATCATTTGCAAGCTCCTCACTTGGCGACTAACTCTAAGCTACTGTAACATGTCCATAACTACACAACGTTCACTCCCGATATGAAACCCAGCACGGATTTCAAATTAAACAATAAACATTCGGGCTTAGAGTTTGAATACATAAATTCGTTTTTCGAAACTCAAACACTTTTTTAGAAAACTCATTACTTTTTAAAACTGGATAAAATAAAAATTAAATCTAAATAAACGCAACGGTCAAAAAATTAGGAGCAACAACAGCAGTTCCGGAAGGATCTATATTCCCTCTCTCCTGTTTTAAATGTATTCAAATGATCACCGTAGCAGACTGTAAGATTAGAATGTACGTTGATGATGCATGATTGATCAATCCATTCTGCCTTTAAATCAGCAACTTCATCGTATTAATAATGGTAATGATCTTGGAATCAATCCCAAAAAAATCAAGAAATGTATTGTAATGCAGAAACAATATTAAACCCAATTTATTTACTTAAAATCAGGCAATTGAAATCGTGAATAATTCTAAGAATCTAGGAGTTCTTTTCTTGGTCTATTTAGCCAACCCAGCATGGAGTGACTGAATGTCACTCCATTAGTAAGAGGAAATTAAATGTCGCCTTTAACAACATCGTTGGTTATGTTTTCTTCAAGGTTGTATGGAATATCTTTTGAGAGTTGGCTTAAATTAAGAGTCTTGCTTTTCATGCACAAGGTAGCTTACACACTCCAGCCAAATCATCTCTTTAGTAATATCTCCTTTGCAAATGATTGTAGAGGTAACAGGATCTATTGGACTGGACATAAAAGTCTAGCTTCAACATGGCATTTTTACATCTTCGCGATATCTGTATGGAACTTTTAAGTAGTGTGCGACAATTTAAAAATAATACTATTAAACTGTTTTCTGAATAATTTTTTTCTCTTTGTTTCTAAAACATTTCTTTTTCTGCAACTTTCTTTATCCATTAGATATTTTATAAGCCTTATAACGATATTATGTATGTTTTTTTTCATTTTATCTTTTATTTTATTATTTATTATTTTTTCTATAATTTTTATATTGATTTACTTTCAAAATTAGTTTCTAAGTCCAAATATTGATTTGTAAGTTTTTTATTCTCAGTTCGTCACTGCGAAGTAAGACCTGAGGTAATGTGGGTGGAACGCAACTCTTTAATAAATAAAGTAAATAAAATAAAAATTATTTAAAGTGATTATTTCCCAAAAAAAAAAATAATAATCACTTTGGATTAAAAACTACTAAACAACCAATTTGTTCGAAAAATAATCACTTTAAATAAAAACAATTAGCTACTGGCTTGAGCCTTACAATGTTTGCTGTCACATAACTAGTTAAAATTGATCAAATAAATCAAAGAACTCAACTAGTTGGCAAAAAACAAAAAACAAAAATACTTAAGTATTAATCAAACCATAAAAGTTTGTCTTAAGTAAAACAAAAATTAGAAAGAAAAATGGTACATGACATAAAAAACCAACGTGTAACAATGGGTTAATTTAACGTTAATTAGTGATGGTAAAATTTGAATATTGATAGTGGTAAAGCAGTGTTTGCTGTAATAACAACTAATAATACAAATAACTCTCGTATGCTTTTTCTAGACATTATTTGTATAAATACAAGTTTGAAATCGCATTCAACCGAGCCACCTAAACAGTGGCGGATACATGGAAACACCCATGAACACTGATGATGGGAGTGTGGCGGCTCTCGAAAAACAGCGTTGTTTCTGTTCTGCCGTGTAAGTTGAAATAATTAGTGTTAAAATTTTTCCTTGTTCCTTTGGAATATTGTCTCATGTCCAATTCTTTCTGACTAAAAGCGTTACGAACATTAGCAAACAAAAAAAAATAATAATAATAATCACTTTGGATTAAAAACTACTAAAATAAAAATTACCTATTTCATATTTGTGATATGAAAGTGAAAAAGAAGTCATAAAATGCAATATTTCTGGAAATTTTTTTCTATTTTTAAAATAATACAAGCATTATAAAATGTACAAAAAATATTTTATTTTATAATAAATAGTTTTGAATTTTCTTATAATCATGTCCCATAGTGCACTTATTCGAAATGCCAAACAATTATTAAAATAAAAACAAGTTGTGTTGTTTGGTTTGTTAGATGCCAGTGTTAAGAAATTGCGGCGCCTAAATTGCTAAAAATATTTAACAGCATTTGTTAGGTCTGCTTAAAGCTGCGGGTGCTTTTGGTAAAGAAGCAGAAAAATCCAAAATTTTTTGTATAACTGCCTTTATTTTTGGTACAGTGAACAATTTTTTCTGTATTATATTGAAAAATTTACGATGCAATTCATTGATAATTCTATTAAAAACTAAAGAAAACACATGAAAACTACAAAAAAATACATATATAGATAAATAAATATTAACCCTAATTTTTTTGCAATTATTAAATAATTTATACCCATTAAAGCGGATTAATTCGCAACTTCATTTGTAATGGAAATTTAAAGACTTTCATGCTTATACAAAAATGCATTTGAGAAATATCTTAGATAATTATAATTAGAGCTAACAAAGTCTTTTTTTAGGAATTGAAAATTGAGAGATAATTGGTAAAACTTAATGTACGCAAATACCCAAAGCATTTCCTATGAGGACTGCGCTTGCTGTGAACCCTTGGAGCCAAAAGGGTTAAATATAAAGGCAATATTTTGAATTTCATTAGCTCATAAATGTTAGAGGTTTCGGAACAAATAAAAAAAAATTCATATAAATTTTCATATCATCCTTTAGCAATCTCACGTTTCTTTATTTTGCGCTCCAATGCGCCGTCGTTTTTGGTTTATTTCTTTTCTTTCTTTTTCCTTTTTTGTTTATTTATGCAGTTTCACTCCCCATAACGTCCAAACCATATACATATGTTGAAGTGTTGCACGTAAATTCATATGATGCAATGAAAAATATTAGCATTTTATTACGTAACTACTGATAATGGAGAATTATGTATGGGCCACAACATTTTGTAATTTTTATTTTTTCTTTCCAACTTTGCTATGATGATGGCCTTTTATATTGGGGATAAATGGGTTCATAATTTAAAGAAAATAGTTTTTGTGATATATCTTTGCAGAACAGGTGCTAAGGAACTTTATTTCGATTTAATTAAGAATTAATAGGTTAGTGAAGTAGTTTGATCTAATGAATTGCTGATGTAGATATATTTTTTCAAATACATTAGTTTATAATACAACATCATTAAAGCATCCCATTAAATTTTCAATTATTAGCTTATTGTTTACTAATCAATAAACTGCAATTAGCAAACCTTTTCCAAACATTTTTTTATTTTTAAAGGAGAGAAAAATCATTACAGTTGTTGATTTTTCTTACTTAACCAGAAACAAAAGAGGCAGCAATGAAAAAATAAAAAAATTACAAAATAAAAGATTAATTTGCATCCTATTAACTACAAGATAATTAAAATGATAATGAACGTTTTGTTCTGTTGCCAGTTGCAATTTGCAATGCCCGATGATGCTGTTGATCATGTTGATGAATGTTAGAAATGATGTAAAAGTTTCATTTAGATTTTTTCTTCTATTGTTTTATTGCAACTCTCAAGGAATATTTAAATATATTTTTTGCGACTTCTGCAGCTTTTTTTATGTTTGCTTTTTGAAAAAAATAATATTTTTTTAATGATTTTTCTCATTTGTTTTATTCATTGCTGGTTTTTTTATGATTCATAATTTCAAATGGATTGCAAAAAATGCTTGAAGCTTTAGTTTTTGTGCAGATTTATTTTTTATTTATCTTTTTTATATTTAATTTTTTTTTGGTTACGGGAAGAAGTGGCAGCAATTTGGTAACAAAAACATCATTTGCTTTCAATATTAAAAGTTTTTCTGGTTGCTTTATAAATTCCTCAACTTGTTAGCATTTAAACAGTAACGAAAACAAAAACTTTAGCTGCAATTGCTTGATTGTTGGCAGTGCAACTCTTCTTTCGTACTTTAACTACTTTCTCGTATTCAAACTATGATTATAATGACTAAAAAAGACAAACGAGCTGTTGTACATATTTATAATATAAATAGAACTACCTGTAAATATGCATGAGTTTATACGGGTATATATACAAATATTTTTCTTTACATTTTCCCAAATAGTAATTTTACTTCAAACACAAAAAAAATTTCAAATGTACAATTTATTCAACAAAATGTACAATCTTTCTTTGTGAAAAGTGAATGGCAACACAATGGCCTTTGAATATTCAGAAACAAAAGAAAAAAGCAATAAAATATATATTCATACACAAATCGAAATATACAACAATTAGAAAAAACTAAACAAAAAGACAACAAACGAGCTAAATTTAACTTATAAAATAAAATTATAAAACTAGTAAATTAAAATACTAATTTAAGAAAATTAAAAAAAAAATTGTTTAAAACATAAATGTGATATTGTTAAAGCTGCTCGGGAAGTTTTAAAAGCATTTAAATTCTTAACAACAATAAACTAAGACCTTAAAAACTTTTTCGAATTAGCATATTTATCGTCAGCTGAAATCCAAAACCACGTAACTAACATTTTTATTATTTTTCAGTAGAAACAAAATCAAATGTCGCAGATTTTTTAAATATAGAACGATTTATTAATTTCTGGAATAAAAATTATAATTTGTTGATGTTTCAAAGAGTTACGTTAGTTACGTGTATTTTGAACTCATATTTTCTTGAAAAAAAAAACACGTATCTACAATGGAAATTGTTTAAGATCCAAAGTTATTTAATTAGTTTGGCGTAGGTTTGTTTTTAATTTTGTCTTTGGTGATTTAAGATTTAAATAGATTTTTTTTGCATTCTTAAATTTTTAAGAAAGAAAATAATTAAGAAAGTTTTTCTGTTTTATTTCAATATATTACTTTTATTTGATTTTTTTGTAAATTGTGAAAATAAGAAATTCTCAAATAGAATTTCATTGTAAAAAAAATGACAATCCGGTGGAAGAAATGGTTTAAGCTTCGTTTGTTGCTTGAAATTTTTCTTATTTTTAAGTGTAACTTCAGGGTTCAAAAGCTTTTAATTTTATACCGTCTCTTTGCGGAAGCTCCTTAAGATCCTCTGTAACATCTACTTTAAAATAAATTATTTCAAAGCGATCACACGCTAATACACGCAACATATTTTACCTAGAAGAAAATCTTTTTTTCAAATAACAAGTATAGTAAGTAGTCCCTATAGAAAATTGTTAACACCAGCTTAAAAAGAAAGCTTTCCAATTGTTTATAAAGCTATGATAAGATATATAAAGAACAAATTGTATACTTACTATGAATTCTTAAAATTCAATTGAGATAAGTATGTGTTAGTGACTATTTCCAAGAAACAAATATAATACAAATATAATAATTGCACTTGTAGATACGTACTTTCGGTTTTCGCTGATAAAATGTCAAATTTTTATTATAGGAGAGTAAAAACTGGTGGGGAGCATGGATGTTGATGATATGCATTATAATCGATCAAAAGACCGATTTCTCATTTTTTATTAGTTACGTGGTTTTGGATTTAAGCTAACGTTATATTCTATGTGATGTTTGAGAAAAGTTCAGCTGTTGTTGGCTTTAAGCCTAAAAGCGTTCAGATTTGTAAACCAAATGCGCTGGACGTACAAACAATTATTTTAATTAGAGTTCGCTTAGTGGTTAAAATTCGACCGCCAGCTTAGACGTATACCGATTTTAGTTGCAGTCGTTTAAAGAGAAAAAACTATCTAATTTCTCATTTCCTTTCCCATGGAAAAAACAATAAATAATATAAAATTGCACATTTATTTTGTGCTGTTTTTGTTTGAAGCTAACACATCCATACGTAATGAACATTTACATCCATATAATCCATATAATTCTCATCTGTTTCATTTCTGATCTCTTTTTCTTTTTCAACTTCACTCATTTAAGGAGAAAAAATTTTATTCAAATGCAGGTACTATTAAACACTCTCATTGCTTTGCTTATTGAACGAATATTTACGTTATAATTTCGCCAATACAATGTACGTGTGCATTTTTAGCATATGTAGTGGTGTAAAATTTAGGACCCTTTTATTCCTTTAATACTGACCCGATTTAAATTTAATATAATAGGGTCAAAAAAGCTAAACAATATCTATCATTTGGTAAAATAATAAAGAAAATCGGTTGGCACACAAAGGAGAAAAAGGAAACTAAAAATGTGTCTTTGCTATTTATATAATAGATAATTGATTGAACACATTAGACAATTTTTCTGTCTTCTTTTGTAGTGTGAGAGAGAGAGAGAGGGAGATAGAGAGATGGAGAGCGAAAGAGCGAGAGAGGAATACTCTTCCACAAAATCATAATTTCGCCACGAAAACTTGCCTGATGTAAATTCGCTTTAAGAAACTAAGTTTTCCGACATTTTGGAAGCTTGACTATTTAAGAGTAAAGCCGTCCTGGCAGATATGTATTTAATATAAATATCAAAAGTAATTTGGTCAAACGACATAACCTGAAGAGTTGGCCTCAATGCACCATTAACTACGATACACGAGATCTTTTGCAGTTTAGCCAATAGCGATATATTTTCTAGCCGACAAATAACAGATACCAAATTATGCAGTTGGGTTAAAGAAGGAGTTAGCGCTCAGATTTATTCGAAATAAATTATTATAACAATTTTAGATTATAAATAGAAAAAATAACTGATACAAAATTTTTCAAATCCCTATTTAAATAAACTTTAATTACTTATTAATAATATTGCTAAACACGGTTTCCATTAAACCAATTTCTTCGCTAACTGGAACCTAACAAAATATAATCAGTAGTCAAACTACAGACGTTTAAAAGTGTATCATTTCTTTATTGACTTTAGTGTTCAAATGCATTAAATAAAATCATGACATTTACTCGCATGCAAAATTTAATGCATTTGAGTGAATAAACGCATTCATACGGACACTTTTATATGCAATTGATGATTTATTTATTTTAATTTATTGCACCACTACAAATGCATTGAGATAAAACAATTTTTAATACACAAACACTTAAACAATTTATTTATTTTGTTTATTTGCAAGCACTTCAACAATCATCAGTTAGGAAAAAAAACTATGGGGGTCAATTCTTTATCTGCTGGCAGCCTCTTGTTTAATACAATTTGAAGTTTAGCATGAACTTAAATCACACAATAGGGAAACTGCATGAAAAATGTGTGTAAATTTGTGTAGAAATTAAATTAATAAAGGTATTCATTTCAGTTTTTTTTTGTTGGAAAAATGTAAAAATGTAATTTTTTTTCCACTAAAAGTTGAATTTTTAACAAACTATAACCATGTGTAAAAAAATCGGGATAAAAAGATGTAATTTTCCGCTTAAAACGTAGAGCGAAATTAAATAATCAATTAATTCACTTTTAACACTTTTATTCGGCATCTTGAATAATATTAATTATTTGCAAGAATTATTTGACAGAATGTTTGTAATGACAGTTAAAATTTTTGTACTTTTTATTTAAAAAAAATACCGTTCACATCAATAAGAGTGTAATTTTTCATTTTTCCATTTTTCCAACCAAAAAAACTGTGAAATGAATACCTTTAATAATATGAACTAATTTGTATTTGTTTAGTTTTTTATTTTTTTTTTTATACATATGAGATTTATATAGAAATTTTAATAAATGCAGTACAAGAGTCAAACAATTTTGTAAGGGATGTCGATCGATATCGAATGCCGAAGGCTCACTGGCGGTTAAACAAAAATGAGGAAAGGTCACGGGTGGTTTCTAGTTACATGGACATTCTTATGGTGAAAGTTTTATTTACACTTCAGAACAGGTGTAGGTGCATGCAAGCGGAAATCGGTACTATTACACGCACACGGTGGCCAAGTTATAATTAAATCCATCCCGGAAAATTGTTGCTAATTGCAATGAAGGGTGAAAATAGGAGTGATGCTAACACTTTACTAAGTTTTCCCAGCGTTGAACGCTCTAAAAGAATTTCTATTATTGGGCAAGCAATTGTTGCTTTTTTCATTTCACAATACGGTCATCGCCAAGACATACAATTGAGTGTAATAAAAATAAATAAAATTGGATTAACTGTCATCCCCATGAGATTATAAATGAAAAGAGATGTCAGTAAAATGAATCATGTATGACAAGCTGGCCTAGCAAAAAACTTCGACAGAGTAAAATAATTTAAGCACATTAAGGTTAAATCTTGCACCTGTCACCGAGTTTCTTAATTGTGGCAATTGAAAATGACAACGCCATGTAAAATTCCAGAATTATAACCGGTCGCTGCCGCTTGGGAAGCGGTGCCGAGACTTAAATTGTTGCTGGTCATATTTTCTGTATGTATATTTGAAGATATCTATATATTTTGTAATAGCAAAGTTGCTACCGCCGCAACAAATGATATTTAGTCTACCTGGTTGTTGACGAATGTCAGCTTACTCTTAGCGTGATATATAACGAGCAAATATATTCGAAGGCAGCACTAGTTTGAATTGCAGGCCACAGACTATCCTGGCAGTTTTATAACAGATGACGCTGTCAAGCTTCGGCTGATATTGAACCTCTCAATGATCAGCCAATTTTCTAGCATTCATCTGCAATTTGATGATTGAACACGAATTGTTCAAGCTTTCTAAACATGCTGCGGAGAGGCTAAGCTTAAGTAGATCCTCTTCGATCTGTGCTTAACAAGTGCTCTGCTGTATATCGATAAAGTTCGTATGAGATTACTAGTAGCGCTGTTCATGGATCAGTACAATATTGTCACTCATGATAGAAAAATAGATCCTAGTTCCCTACAAGAAATGGATAACCGAAACTAATGCGAACACAATTTTCATACTAATACGTTTATAGGAATTTAACATTTGAACAAACATATGACTGTTATTGCTGATAGAAAAATCCGTCAACGTTGACTAATTATCTTGCAATTTTCACATATTTTGGGATTATGGCAGTAAAAGTTTAAAATACTTCAAATTTTTGTAAAAAAAGTGTCGAAGCAAAAATATAAGTACATATTTAATTAAATAGTGTTTTTTCACACCGTAGCACTTTAAATGCCAATTATTATTAATTTTTCTGTTGAAGATGGCGACAAGCTGGACGAAAGTGAAGATAGCTGTGATCGCAAGGATATCAATATCAATGCTGATTCAGATGACATTATGGCAAGAAAATTAAAGTGCATCCATCTTCAATATGTGCTGTCGCTACTTACTGCAACTATTACATCAACTACACAAATAGTTTTGTGCAATAAACAAAATAACCGTTATCTTAAATTCAATACACTTTCAGTTCCTTCCCACTATGCGCGATAGTTTGACATGGCGGAGGGGCAATCGTAGTCATGCGTCATCCGATTCAATGTATCACTATGGTACCGACAGCCCATAATGGCTTAACCTAAGCCAGAGTAACGCTTTCTGCGCTATAAGTACACATGTGAGCCTATCCTCGCTAATAGAGTTGTGCTTTTCAGCTCTTTTTCAGTGAGCGTTCTTTTCAGCTCAGCTCACTTTACTGAACAAGAAAACACTTTTAGTTCAGTTAGTTCAATAGTTTGGTTGCTCTGTATACGAAGACAAAAAAATTGAGCTATACAAAATCAGTATTTTTGACATTTGTACGAACAAGGGCAACAAGTAAGCAAAAGTTTTAACAAAAATATTGTCTCGGTGAAAATTTCTTAATTAGTATAAAACTGCTGATACTGTTTTATGTAAACAATTATATAAAACAATTAAAACGAGCTTATTTGATATACATATACATACATATGTATGTGACAATATGACAGAAAGGTTAACAACGGATTTCTCTATCTACGCTTGGCTCTTAGAACTGTCAAAGAACATACAAAAGCAAATATTTGTATGGTATTTGTTACTTTGGATAAAGTGGTGCAAATATGCGGAATACTTCGAGCATTATGTAACAAAATGTAATTTGTCTGTAGTGAGAGTGAACGAAACAGAAAATAGGAAATTAAAAGAATCATGAACGAAAAAGAAATTTGAATGTTAAAGAAACATGAACTAATGAGCTAAAAGTGCTCACAGTTATGAGCAGCTCACTTCACTGACTTATGTTAGTAGTTCAATTGAACTAGTTCGTTCATGAACTACTCACCTCTACTCGCTAACTCACTAGGGTGACATACAATTGATCGGGTAACTGTTCTAAAAATAAACCTGAAAACTAAATTTGAAAAGAATTTTCAGTTTTAGTTTTGATCAAAGAATTTTTAGCGTTTTTTTTTTGTTGTTTGCGTTATCTATTCGTGTAACGAGATACACCGAATTTCCCATTATCTGATCAACAGTTAACTCAAATTGATATTGTCAAACAGATTGTGAAACTTTTTCAATATGGTGTTGTTTGAAATGGAAATCGATGAGTGATCCAATATTTACTTTCATTGGTGGGGCCCAATGTTTATTTGACAATAATACTGTTTCATTTCAAATAGCTTATTTTTTTTATTGAAAACATCATATTTTTAACTACCACTATTATTATATTTTTTTAATAAGCTGTTAAGTATTGGTAAACACAAAAAAACCATAAAAATTGTTTGAACAGCAGATACGTTTTTTATTGTGCTTGAAATGCATTATTTAACACACATTATTAATAAATATTCGAAAAAAAAAATGTCATCACAAAATGATGATTATGATGATGACAATGGCATTGACGATTATGTTGAACAATGAATGACTGAATGCTTTAAGCCGTTCCATAAAATGCAGTAATTACAGACGAAAAAATATTTATGTTAAACATTAATGGGAAAAATTTGTTAATATTCAATAAAACGTAAATGCAGCCAGCGACTGCTTAAATTGCACTCATGAACATTTGCTGAAAACTTTAGAGCAGCTTCTTGTATATGTGTGTGTGTGTGTGCATTTGTGTTGTTTTTAAAGCGGAAATTAATATGAAAATAAACACACACAGTGCTTTCAAATTAAAGTACTTCCGTTGTAAAAGCGAACTCCAACATTAATGCACTCATAAATAAACGAGTTATGATTAAGAAGAGAACAAAAACAAATAAAATAAATAAATTTATAATTATGTTGACTAAATCCACCCATTTACTAGCATTTTAAATTTTTTCTTCCATTTTTTTTTGTTTTTTGTTAAGTTTATGAAAATAATTATTAAAATTATATTTTAGTTTATTTAGAACACAATTGACTTTGGTTTTTGGCATACTATTAATAATAAAAGCATTTCTTTTGTAGTATATTTAAAATTAATTTAAAATAATAATTAAAAAGTTCAAATATGCTGTACATTAATATATTTTAATAATAATAATTAGAAAAAAGAACAGTTTTTTGCAGCATCCAGTATTATTTGTTTAGCTATTTACATTGCAATGTGAAAAATGGTCACGCTTCCATTCTGAAAAGAAAAATTGCATAGTAAAATTAATTAACATTAAAAGTTTTTTTAATAATAACAGAATTTAGTATTAGAACGTTCTAAGGCGGGCATTTTAATATTTTAATTGACAATTAGTACTGTGCATTTTTAAATAATTGAATATTCAGTACTTAATGAAGCATAACGGAATTGTGGTATCCGCTTACAGGAGGAAAAATCCTGCATTTTTCTATCATTAATGGCTTGGTCAATCAATCTTCAATAATATCGAGAGCTCGCTTTGTAGGAGTTTATAATATTCAAATACTGATTGACATTGATTTTATTAAGATAGCAAAATATCTCTCTTTAATAATAATAAAAATTGATCACAAATGTCTCAGTACAATACTAGACAAATCCAGCATAATCGTGCTGACATAAAATATTTATAATTTAGGTTGAAAGATATTGTTCTGTTCAATTTCAAATCTTACTTTAGCAATTTCTTATTCATTTTGGAAATTTTCAATAATCTCAAATTATTTGTATTATGAAAATAATATTGGAACAATTACTCATCGGAATAGCAGAACTGATCAGTATCGAAATTAGGATACTATTGACTAGGAAGGAATACAAATTATTTAACCATATAATTTACCAAATCAAAATACGAAAGTTACTTTTATTTATTTTCATTTCCTGGTTACTTGGTTCTTGCTTTACTTAATTTAATAAGAAGTCGTTAAAGTCAGATTTGAACTCGAGCCAAAGAATACCTTTCAACTTGGTCCTAAAAGAAATCAACTAATTACGTATAAATATTAAAGGATTATAATTTTCAATTTCTTTGTAGATGATTTAAATGTGTCCAGCTTTAATTAAAATTTAATAGAGCAATTCAACATGAAATTTGATTTTTTTTTCTGAAATTTTTAAGGTAAAATATATGCGGCAATGGCCGCTTATAGGATGTGTTTCGAGAGATCAGTTCGCAGCTCTCAAGTACCTCCTTTTATGGGGATTCCGATCCATGATGATTTTAGAAAGCTCATTACAAAAGCTATCCATGCGGAACAGGGTATCCATTTACTGGATACCCGGCTACAGCGAATGAACTAGCCATAAGGTCCTCTGCTGCTCCTTTTATCGGCCCAGAGCCGTTTTGTTGCGTAAGTCGGGCGACAGTAACAACCCTGAGGTTGTTCGACCGCTAAGGAAATGTGGCTGACTTCTTCTGGTTTTATGCTGGTCAAACCATTTATACAGAGATTTTCATATAATGGCATCCTGATCCTCAACAGTAATAATTTACGGCTTGTTACTGGTTTGCTTTCTGGCCACTATCCTCTGTAGAAAAGTAACCAAGTTCGTTCACCCTTGTGTCGTTTATGTTTAGAGGATAATGAGACAACGGCAAACAATCTTTGCGAGTGTATCGTCTTATGTAACAGCAAAAGACGTGCTTTTCATTCGAGTTTCTGTGTTTGGATGATATTAGGCGAGCCAGTTCTACATCTGTCTGACTTTCATATGGAGAGTCATACAGATATTGATATAATTTAACTTACAGATCTATGGCACAAAAGATCCATCAGGTGTCGCAGTGCCGGTCTTTAGACCAGATCTTCCCACTTTTCTATTTTAAGGTCAAATGTAAAGTTTAAAGTTTGTATGCAAAAAACTTAAATTAAACAAATATTAATTTTTACACAAATTTAAAATGTTTAATAACGTTTCGTTTTACAAAAAGCCCCTCTTTTCTGGATTCATTTTCTGTAAACTTCGTAGGCATTTCGTAATAAAATTTATCGTAATTAAATGTATTTATCAGCATTAACACTTCAGGCTTTTTGCAGCTACTTTTACGTCTTTGAGTTTCGGAATTTGTATAATATACAAGAAAGCATTTTTTGGCATTTTTTTTGGCGGGAATCGACTTTGAGACCGCAAAATACCTTCATAGAATTATTTCGTTGTGTTTTTTTTCTAATTAACTGCAATATTGAAGCGATATTGAGATTTTTTTTTGAAGTGAATTTTCTCATATTAATATTTTGAAACCTGGTTGTTCAACATGTGAAAAAGGCGAATCAGCATTTTTAAATTATTTTTCGGCTTAGCTGCTTCTGGACTTTTTGTAAATACGGTATGAAAATGTGTACGTAATTAAATGTGAAAGTTAAAAAAGACCATGTCTTTATGAAATAATACTTATTGTCCTATTTGAAACTCGTTTTTTATTTAATAAATATTTATACATATTTTTTAAACAATACAAGTGTTAAGTTATTTTTTATTAAGCTTTAGTATTGGAAAAAACAAAAAAAGAAAACAACAAGCAAATGTTTGCACAACAGACACTTTTTTGTTCGGTTTGTGTCGAATTAATTATCGCACAATATTTATAAACATTTGAAAAATTCCATCACAGAATTATTATATTGACGAATTATGGCAGTGATGAGTAGTATGAATAATTAATAGATTTATTAAATCATTCCATAAAACGATATAAAAAATATTTATATAAAAAATTTGATAATATTTAATAATGCATCAGTTGTTTGAGCACATTATTGAAGGATAAATGTATATTTTTTAAACAGAAGTCCAGTGAAATGTTCATGTCGAGAAATCGTGCAAACGAGATTGTCGTACTCACAAATGAAAAACCTATTCTCTTAAGAAATATGTCAGAAGGCATCTGCACAAAGCTAGTTCATGATTGATAGCTGAAGGATATCGAGAAACGTTTGAGAATCACTAAGAACATATAGGATAGAGGAACCGCCAAGCTTTGGCAGAAAGTTGCTTGCACTCCATGCTGTCATAGTGAAGGCAGTATACCATCAGACATGTGTCGAAATATGCGGAAAACTTATCCATCCTTCAAGGTTATGTTAGGTAAGTGTGGTAGCCAGAATTCTGGACTTACTTAGATCGTTTTGGTACATTGTGATACCACGGATTCCTCACAGTGGAACCAACCAGAGCTCAATATAAATCTACTAATACGTTTCAGTTCAACACTGGCGACATCAGAAAGTTCCCTGAACTCAGGAGCGCTCATTGTGGGCGTTCTCCTGTTTGCCAGTCCAGAAAATGTTGTACACTCTCCTCCTCATCGATATCTTGGCCGCTGTGGCAAAAATTATTGTATTCGAACTTACGCCTATGTGCATGCCTGCCTATACGACAGTGTTCGTATTAAAATCAATGCTTTTTCTTCTGCCTATAGTACCATGTAGTATAGCAGGGAGGTTTGGTCGATCCTCCATTCCTAAGCATCATCGTCGAGTGTTCTACAGTGGCCGGTACTGTTTCCGTTCCACAGAGAGGTATGACGAAACGGATGGCTGAGGTTATTGCTATATCCTTCCCTAATACGTCCAACGGTAGTAGGTGCAGCAGCATCCCCAATGCATCCGTATGTGTACTGCGAAGAGCACTAATGCATGTCTTTGAACCTTGTGGAACATGTGAAGATACGACTTTTTAAGTTTTTTCTAATGGATTTCTTGCATAGATGGAGTGAAATCCATCTTTGTAACTGAGAAGATATTTCAATGAAGAAGAATATAAAGAAACAGGTCAAAAGTAAGTATCCGGTTTTGCGAAAAGTTCTGAACGGCTCTCAAGACAGTGGAATAATGCATTTCTTAGGAATATTAATTTTGTTAGTGATTCCCATGGCATCATAACGAAAAGCATCATAAACAACGTCGTTATCATTATATTATAAAAATATTTACTTCCACTCAAAGTAAATTTTCTTTGAACGTAAAAATAATTAAATGTTCACTTTCATTATCTGGTCCAGGTTATAAAAGTAAATATTCCAAATTGTCCGGACCGAACGGAATGTCTTAAAACATTTGAATATTATTAGTCTTGAAAAAATATACATATATTATTGATATTAATACAATTTTAGGAATTTACTTAATTGGTTTTTTTTATTATTTCCAGCTTAAATTGCGAAATTTTGTAATATTTTAAGCTCTAAAATTTAAAAGATTTTTTAACATCTGTTATTGGTGCAGCAATATTATACTTAAGTAATTACCGTGACCCTTAAAATTGATGCAAATATAATATTCTTCTTATCTCTGCATACAGAAGTATTAATAAAAAAAATCATAAAAAAGAAAATGCAATAATACGCTTTTAACTCTCGGCGTCTTATAAGTCTAGAAAAATACAAATTTTGATCAATTCTATGCCTTATCGCATTTCTAAAATAATAAATCAAAAAGGTTAATTATTAATTTAATAAAGTAGAAATATTCTGGCGAATTTTCGTCTTCTACTTCGACAATGTGTACTAGATTAAAGAATAATGTTGAGTGCTTTTTTAATCTAATGCAACTTGTCGAAGTCGAAGACGAAAATTATTTTGTTTAATGTGAATAATATGAACTGACTTTATAATTTCGTCAGATGGGAAAAGAACAATACTCAATATATTGCTTTTGTAAATTGAAACAAAGGTAAATAGATGAAATGATTTGAAGCCCACTTTATATTGCATATACCTCCTTTATTGCAACGTCGTCATATCTCAAAAAACGTGATTTTTTATTTAAGAATGCAGAATTAATCACTGTATTGTTCTTCATCTTGTGCAAAAGATTCATACAAATATCTTGTTTACTTACATGTTGAAGGGAGAATTCTTTTGTGTTTTCCCATTGATGTGTGTAAATTAAAAACTTTTAACTTGTTTTCTGTAGAACGAGTTTATTTGAGATAAGACTACCTTTGAATAAAGGAGCGACATGAAGTGCGACGTGAGTTATTATTCAATCAGCATCTTGCATGCTCACGAGTAAAAAAAATATACTTCAGATTTATTTGTTCTTGTTTATTAGGGGATTCAACTATTCCGGTTCCAGATATAATTGTTTATTTGCTCAATTAAGTAATCGAAATATTGTTTTACTCGGTTAATAATATGTGAATTTTCGATGCTTCGATTAACTGACTAATTGAAATTTCCCACATATTAATTGATTCCTTATAAACAAAATGAAACAAATGTCAGCTTCTTCTATAAAATATATTCATATTTTTAGGACCATAACCTAGATTATTAAAAACTTTTAAATTTGAATGTCGTTTATAAAATTTTTACTTCTGCGCTTGCAAATTCGTGAGTGACAAGTTACTCACGATTTTATATGGGATACAAAGTGCGCGTAAAAATACATTTGGTCAAGTTTTAGACATATTGCATATGCATTGACTAACATATCTTTACCTTTCGTTCATCTAAAATTATTATTTAGGTAATTAATTTGGTTTATATTTTTAGATTTTAAATAATTTTTTTTTAATTTTTATGAAATTTTAATAATATTTTTTTTCATTTAGTTGAAGAAAATGAAAGCAAAAAAATTATAATAGAGAATATTTAATTTCTCATTTCTTTCTTTGATTTACACTAAATCGATAACTGAAATCTCCCATGATACCATTTGAGTCTTGTTTTGATTTTTTTTGCAAGATTTTAATACTTCTAATAATTAAATGTGTATTCAAATACAACGAAATTTGCTTATTTTAATTATTAGTCGAAAATAGCAATTAATCGGTTTGCCGATTAACAGTTCATCGATTAAATAGCCTATTAATTTTATACGCTCACGTGAGTATAGAAAAATTACCAAAAACTTTTTATTTTTTTAACATTAAGTGATAATAAATATTTTCTCATCATTATTTTCATAATAATGTTTCTAAATTTTTATTTTTTAGAATTTCTGAAATGTTTTACGAATCTCTAAAATTTAGATTTTAAATATAATACTTGATTCAGGTATGTGATTGTTGGAAAAGTGTGATCGATTTCGAACGATTTTGAGAAATATTTTTGAGCCAATCTCGAATTATTAAATTAAAAAAAGCAGACCAGAAGATAAAATATAAAAAAGAAATTTATCAAAAACTCTCCAGAAATGTATTAAAACTTTTTTTTTTTAAAAAAACGCAAAACGAAAATTATCAGCACTTCGCAACTTTTATCAGATTTAAATGATTTCGTTATTTGTATGTAATTTTTTCTATCATCAATATTTATTAGTCCACTGTATTCTTTTACAAACAGATAAAAAATACTTTTTAACACTGTTAAGTTAATTATTAATGGTGTCGAAAAAAAAACTTGTATAGAAAAATATTGAATAAATAAAGCATTTCATTGTTTACAAGTAATATTCAAAATTCTTCAATTTATCACATTTCACGTTTCTCATATAAAAATTTTTCTCTCTAACCACTAATATTTTAAGTTATTCAATGAGTAAATATTAGAAAAATAGAATCGAATCACTCTTTATTACACTTTACAACTACTTACTTGATCCGGTCATGCAATTTTCTCGTATCATATCACAATGGGTGTAGAAGAATTGATGCTCATATTTATTTGATCCGCAGACGGGCTTAAATGAATCACAATTTCTTAGAGCGGGACATGGAATCCCTGCAACTACAATAACCACAACTACCAACAGCAGAAGAATAGTAATAGAAACCGTTAGGAGTATGGAGAATTTCTTCGACATGCTTCGAGCAGCAAACATGAGCTTAAACTAGAGCAACGCCGTCATGTGTTGAAACATTTGCTGCTTGATAAAAAACAAAAACACGGTTGCTTGCTTGTATGTTTTTCAAAAACGGTGTCTTAAAAATAAAATGAAAACAAACTTTGTATTTATTTTAATATGTAAATACTTTATTTTTGTTTGTCATAAATTAACACTTGTTTATTGTGAAATATATATTGACAGATGGCACATATTTTAGCAGGCACTCAGTCAAACAGCTTGTAACACACGAAATAAAAATTAACAAAAAAAATGTATTACTTTTTTTTTAAAATAGAACGTTACTAATATTTTTACGTGCTTATTAATTTTTTTTTACAAAACTTTAGTGAATGAACCGAACTGAACTGTTTCAAGTTCTCTTTTGAAATGTACTACCGGCTTTATGGTCTGATGTAAGCGTATGACTAATATTTTGTAAATCGTCATCAAAAATTTCATAGAATTAAAAAATATTTATATTAGCTATTCATATATGCTGATGTTAGTGAGCGTGCACTCAACCACCATCGAATCTGGCCGTTAAGCACTTGTTAGTTTAAATTGAAGTATTATTTGAAATAAAGTTTTCAATCTGTTGAACATTCAGTCATAGATGCCATAGCAACCCACCCATTTTAATTTTTTTTTCATTTATAGCATGCTCTCACTCTCTATTTAGTTGTTGTTGTTGTATAGTTCTGATTTAGAAAAGTAGCCAACCTGCACTGCAAACGCAGCGGCAGCGGCAGATGTTATATTAAGTGGCGAAATATTGCAGTATGACGTTAGAATGAATATATTTTAAAAAATCCCAAGCTGCGTAATAAACGCCAGCCAAGCACGCTTTCAGTATTTTCCATTATTATTTTTTCTGTTTTCATTAAAACAAATCTATTCATTCATCAAAAGCATTCTAAATAGTTTTAATTATGTTGCTCGCTGGCTGTCCCTGTTGAAAAACGATGCTCACTTGCATGGAACATTGCATTTAAGAATGCTTTGTCAGTTGTTAATGAATTTCAGCCATGGATTTATATGCCGAACTGTTCTCAAATATCAATAAGCAGTTTTACTTTGCAGTAATATTTTTGATAGTTTAGGCTTTACATGACAATAGCACTTGCATGCGTTTATTATTACATTTTTAACCAGGAAAGGAAAGTAAGTATGCAAAAAATTTATAAAAATATTTTTTTCGGCGAATTTTTAGATTCTTGAGAATAGTCTTCCTTAAGCTGAATTTCTTTAAAGCAGCGATTCTCAAACTTGCTAAGGTCCTTAAAACAAAGTTCTGTTGCATAGGTAGCTTCCCCAATAGACCCGAATCTTTGTCCGTTTACCCGTTTCTGTAAATCTAGAAACAGCAAAAAGTCGCTAATGGCCAAATCTGTAGCATAACGGACTTATTGGAACTGTACCCGGTATTAAATTAAAAGTACTTCAAAATTACCATATGCTGTTATTTTTGGTATTTGTTACAATAGAGTCCATAGTACTGCATTAAGAAACTTTCAAGGTTTTGTGAGATAGAAGCCTATAACAGATGGACAGACATTGTAGAGAAGACAATATGGTTCCTATGTTACACTTTGTGTACGGAACCCGAAAAAATAGCCAACTTGCACAATAACATTTTCTGTCTCTCCCCCGCTCTCTCTCACTCTCCCTCTGTCTCTACCTCCCTTTATTTTCCTCATTATGCTAAACTGAAGCATATGGCCCCCACATTCTTAGAAAATCCTTCCAAAACGAGATGATCACGAGAGAAAACTTAAATAGATTTTATTCTAGAAACATTATGGTCATGAAGCTGGCGATAATTTACTTTGCATCTAAAATAAACACTAGCTGATTGTTGTCAGTGGTGAATACCCTTGATGAAAAATCAAAATAAATAACACAGACTATGTTGCAAACAACATGTAACATGATGCTCTATTGTTAATATGTTTGTTGTCTATCTATAAGTTCGTTTGTTCAATCAACCATCCGTATATTTGATTTGTTTTTTTTTGCCTGTGAATGTCTTTCTATCTTTTGCTCAGCATTTTTATTTATTTATTTATACCTCTCATCAGCTTCTTTTATAAATTTCAATTTATTATATTGTTTAATTAAGCTATCAAATATACAATCACACAAAAGCATGTTTATTTAATCTAGAGTTCTTATAAGTATTCTTTCAATAGAAAATAAACATTCATAAGTAACAATATTGTAGTTTCAGCTTTTAGATAACAAAAATGCAATTAAGTCAATTAGCAAATTTAAATGTTTGTTAATCATATATCTACATACATATGGGTATAACCACCTTAAGTAAAGGTTTGTTGATAGAGTAATTTAAGAATGTTAGCTAATAAGCAAGGTCAATTATATTTATCATTAAATGGTAGTAAGTAATTTTTAGTAATCTTAAAAAAAATTTTATTTGCTGATTATATGATAGATAAATGTGTGGAATGATTTAAGTGACATAAAATAACGCAGCATTAAATGAAGCGAGGAACGATGAAAACAAATCAATGACGTCAGTATGATATCTGGAGTGAGAAATGTAAATAATTACTTAGATTGTATTGCATGTGTAATCTGATCAATCATGCATTATTTATAACTACGATAACGATGTTAGGCTAAGAATATAAAAAATGTATCAAGTATATTATTAATAGGCAAACACGTTTTTTTAGATCACTTTTACGACCGTATTAGTAAAACGATTTTGGAAAAATGTACATGATTTTAAGGGGTTTTTACATAGATGTGCGCAATCTTAGTTTTATTTAAATCGGTTTTATAATTAGGGAGCTATAAGCGTTTGAAGCTGCTACTAACACATACACATTTATTATTACACATGCATGTGTCAGCTTCAAGCTGAAAAATAAACAAACTGTACATGAGCGTTTGTCCTATTTGCATAGAAATGAAAATACTTTTCAAAATCATGAAAGTGAATTGAATATGATAACCAAAATTAGCGAGCTTAAGCGTAATTTAATAGCTTTAAATTAGAGATAGGCACCGCTCATGTGATAGCGTGAATAATGCTTTGATCACGTCTGATTATTTTTTGATTTACTGTAATTCTTTTCATATAAATTTTTTTAAATTAATTTTTTCGTAAGTATTTTGTAAGCGTGAGTTTTTCTGATTGTGATTTAAATTTTTTCCAGTGACCGTGCATGAGCCAAAAATATAAGAGTAAAATATTTTTTACCACGAGCATGCAAGAGCGTGTTTGAAAAAATACTGATGGTCCCATCTCTACTTTAAAATAAAACCATACAGGTTGAAAAGCTAAGTCAAAATTAATGTGCATTCATATCATTAACCGATACGTACGCAAATAAAGTTTTCGCTTCTGTATCAAGTTTTCTACTAAAATGCAAATTTTATTGTTTAACCCTTTAGTGCTTAAGAGAGCCTTAAGACACCCTTTACAAAAGCATCACTGGCGCTCAATAAAATTGTTTGTTTGATTAACTAAACTTGTTTTTACAGATGCTAAAAGATGTAGCAAGACATTTCTAAAAGCTTTGACAGCCCTGAAATACGTCTCCTTTTTATATCCTTTATAATTGTTTAAAATAACGTTCTCTCAAATCAATATAAATATGGTAATATTAATTCAAACTTATAATTGGCAATCCTCTGCAGTTTGTAAATGCCATTCGTATGACTATTTAATTGCATTTCCGTTTTGGCTATCTCCCTTGAAATTTGATCGTCATTACAGAAGCATTAAATAAATCTTGTCTTATACGAGTATTTTAATCATAAAAATCTTGTGTTTTGATCTGGAAGAATAACAATTTTTGCCCAGCAGATGCATTTGGATACTAAAGAAACTCTGCAGTAAAATTCGTATTTAAGTGATCTGGCATTCCTCGTTTGCAAATATATTTTTGTTTTTATTATTTTAAAGTTTGATTTATATGAAATCAAGCTGTGCTTTAGATCAGTTTTCTCACATAGTCTACAAACGTCTTTCTGTGTGAGCATTGAATCACCTTTTTTGAAATCAGAAATTCGATAAAGTCCAGGGGGAAAATTACGGCATTCGATATCCAACGAAATCCCTTACAAAGTTTGTTTTAATTAATACAGAAATGTCGTTCGATATCGAATGCCGTAATTTTTCCCCAGGAAAAGAATCTGAACATTTTGTCACATTATTTTAGAAACCGGCTTTAGAGGATTAAGTTGAAAAATACACCACTATACCCACAATTTTGCCAGCGTAATGTATCTAAGAATATAATTATTTCTGGTGAAACTTAACAAAAGGTTTACCGAAAACAAAATACTTTAACAAAAAATGTTAATAACTTTTGATCATGATCGTATCCACTTTAAATAGCTTAAGGGACGTCTGATTTATTATCTTATCATCTCAGCGCAACTCTTTTAATTGCTTGTTCCTTTTAAAACGTGAGTCTGATAACCTTGAATAAATAGTAAAAAGAAAATAAAACGAATTTTGCATATCAAAAATATAAATCTCATAAACTGATTCCGTTTCCATTGATTGCACTTTAACTGATTGTGTACATTTTATTAAAGTTTCATTTTGTTTATAATCAAGACATCAATACATATTTATTTTGACATTTATAAGTGGCAAAATGTCAGGCAAAAGACTTAAAAGCTATTAAAAAGGAATTTTGTGCGAATAAAATCAAACAAACAACACACCAACAAACACAATGCGAATAAAATGCAAACAAAAAAAAAACGCAACTGAAAGCAAATTTTTATTTTCTTGTTTTCTTATTATTATTTACAGCTTAACTTGTCCAATAAAGTGGAGTTGAGTTTCAACGTGAAAAGTGAGAAATATTTAAAGCTATCACATATTTAGAGAAACAAGTAATTTCTTAATATACAGCACAAACGTTTGTTCCATTTGCGTAGTTTTAGTTGAGAGCGTTAAAGCAAAGTCCTTTTTGAATGAATAAATTCATTGTGTATGATTTAACACTTTAACAAGATTGCCGCCTTTTTACTTACTCCCTATCAATGGTCTTTAATCTTCTATAAGCCCTTGTAGGTATGTATTTGTATATTTTGGACTTAAGCTCAGCAAGTGAATAGAGCTAAATTTATATTCATATACACGCTGCAGATATTCAAACGTATCAGTGTATGGCAATCATTAATGCAATAATATTATCTCATATTGCAGATGAAACGTCCTCCAACAACGTCCGCAAAGTTATAAAAATTTCGTTGTTTAAAAGTCAGTGGCCAAACGGTTAAAACATCAGCGAGCCAACCATTCGGTGAATTCGCCTATGGACCAACCGACCACATTAAACAACTCCTGCAATACTTACATACTCTTGTTTTGAGTTGAATATTGCAATTCAATTTATAAAAAAATATTTACAGCTCATAAAATACGCATAAATATGCGAGTTCAGTTTGTTCAGTTCTTAAAAAAAATTATACAAGATTTGAATAACATATCGTTACCTTAACATCGAAAGGCTCTAATTATTTTTTTCTAAATCGAGTGATTAACATATTTCAAAATTTGCAAAGGTAACAATACGGTTTTCAAATATAATTATTATTATTTTAATACTCGCACTATTGAATTCGAAACTTTAAAATTAAATTATCCTTAAATTATCTTATTAAAATATTGGTTTTATTAAATCCGGGCATGGACTTAAGACGATCAATTCCTAGGAATAATTTTTTATTGTCCTACCAGTAATTCACACAATAATAAGAGCTCTTTGCTAATGTATTTTTTTCGATACGCTACGTCTAGTAATAGTGAAAGTATTTATATGTTAATATAAAACCACAAAAAAGGACTGCAAAATTTTTATTTTCTGTTATGGATCGTTCGATTTTTCCTATTTTTTCGATAAGTAAATAGATTTTTTCTGAGTCGTTTAAAATGTTAACAATTGAATCAAAAAATTTTTAAGATTGATTTGTAAGATATCCATAAAATGGGAAACTAACTTATAGCTTGTTTCCACTACGAGTTGAAGCACCTGCTTCGCTTTCTCAATCAAGTTTATGAATCATGGTGTTTATACTACTCACATACTTTCTTCAATTTTCTGGATTTTTTCTGTGGTCCGTTAAAATTATAAGGTATTCTGGATACAACGGCTTTACTAAATTCTTCTTTGTATCCATTGCTTTTTTTAGCTTATTTATGTTAAAAAAATCATTTTTTTAATTAATTTTTTTTAATTTTTTGATAATATTTGGTTTTGACAGCTAGTTCAGATAAACTTGCGATAAAAATTAGGGAAGACAAGAATTTTTCGTGCTTCGCAAGTAGATTCGATATGAATCGCTCTCAAAATTTTGTATGGCGAAGCAAGTTTCTTCGCTCATGATTAAGGATTTGAAGCATGAATAGAGAGGGAAGCACGTACCGTGGAAGCAAAGCGTTATGAAAGGTGCCTCTCGTGGTTGTTTTTTTATTGGTACATATTTATGATGTTTTTTTACTGTTTGATTGTACGATTTTTTGCGTTTTTTGAGTTATTGATTTTTTTACTAATAAAATCTCAAAATAATAAATAACATATTTATTGAAAATAATTAATTTTGGAAAATTTTCACTAATCGCTTAAACAATTAATGCAATATTACTCGATTATTAACCGAAACCCTAGAACCATAATGATATTAATTATTAAATTATTTGTGCCACGTTCATCATCCTATTGAAACCGTAAATTTCTAGTTTAAATGTTTCGCCCTCTATTTCACCCTGCTTAAGTAAAAGGTAGTAAAGCAGAAACTAGAAAACTTAAAAAACTGATATATAAGTTTATTGATTTCTAAGCTAAAATAATGATATAATAATTTTTGATAATAATTATTAAATGCTTCAATATATAATGCATACCATCGCAGAAAGTTATTAAACCATAAATAATCAAAATTGAACTACTGCCTTCTTTAAATGTTGTTAATCAAAAACCAGTAAAATTTGCTTTGCTTTAGAGACTTAAACCAAATTTTTACAATCAAAAATAATTGTTCAATTCACAATTTCAGTCGTATCATTTAAAAAAATACAATATTTGTTTATGTGCTTGTGAACAGACAAATTTTTTTGTATTTTAAATGTCAGTTCAATGTAGTCAATTCATTGTGAGTAAATAATTTATATCGAACAACAAATTTATTTTTGTCAAATAAAAAAAACATGAAAAGTGAAACTGAAAAAAATAAATTAACTAATGCTTTATGCCATTAATATAATTTCGATATGTTAATGATTGATTTAAGTTTCCTTCTATTTGTATTACTAAATTTATATTTATTTACGGGAAATTTTTTACTTCTTGATTTATAATTTTGTTTTCATTAAAATCTTTTTCTTCCACAATAGTCCACACTAAATTTAATTGATACCATGAAAATAAAACAGATATAGGAATTCTAATAGTTAATAACTTTTTCGCGACAAACAATTTTCATTAAAATGGTTTGCAAATTAAATTTAAATGAATCAAGTATATATTTTTCATTAAGAAGAATGTATTTTCTGGGTTCACTTATCACATATTTAAAAGATTTTTACAAATTAATCTAAAAAATATAATTTTTCCATACCTATCCTCAATACAATCATTTATACATCATATAAAATTCAAACGAATTATAACACACTTTTGTATGAAAATTACCAACAACAAAAATACAATACTATATAATTAGACGATTACACAACGCATACTACGTTATTACAAGCTTGTGGATTACATATATTAAAAATATTTTCTTAACAGAAATAAAAAAAAAATATTCATAACAAGTAACAAAAAGTAATAAAAGGCAGTATTTTTACCTTTCAATATACTAAAAATACAGTATTTATATTTGTAATATATAAGAGCAGTATATTTTTAATGTCACTGTTGTTTACTCTAAATAAACTTAAAACCTTGTTATCTTTGCGAACTAATATTTTTAATTATAGATTTTGTACAACAAAAAAATTATTAAATTAATTTATTTACATTAGCTTTTTAATAAGTCGGTTAGTAAAGTTTAGTAGGCTTATAGCTTTTTCAACTAAATAAGTCTGTTACACATAGTAAATAATTTTAAGTTCAACTTCGTATTTATTGAAATTTTTAAAAGAAAAGAAAAAATTGTGAGGTGTATATGAGTTGAAGCGTACCTGATGTTTGCTTTAAGTTTAGCGGCACCTATTTAATCACGAAATGTGTCTGCATATGTGGCTGCTGCATTGTGGCAGCAACAGGCGGTAAATGATATCTCAACTGCAACCGTGAAACTGATAAGGAAACTTGTTTCATTTTAACATTCCACATTGGCTCAAATTGATTCTAAAGGTTGGATATATGTAATTTGCATTGCTTTGATCAACAGAACAAGAAAAAATTTTAACAGATTTTGTATATCTGTGTTTTTTTTTTCTCGCTTTATTCTGCTTTCGAAAATAAAAACATCAAGGCACATTTATTTATTTGGCGAGAAAATGATGTCATGATCTTTAACAACACGTTGTCTGCAGCTGCAAAATTAATGCAGATACGAGCGCACAATCTTATCTTAAGCGACATTCAAATAACGATTACTGTCCATGTAACAATTGTGTCTGCAGATATAAACATTTTTCAAGATGTGAGTAAAAATTTGCCGAATAAAAAATAAAGACAAATTAATTATTTTTGCATGCGGAGGAGATAATAATTGTATATTTTCGTTTTCATTGTTTTTTTCAAGGCTTAAATTGAAATCTTTGATAAAAATAAATATAAATATATTGAAACTTGAAACCATTTCAAAAGTTTATCATTAATTTAAAATACAAAAAAAAGTTCCAATAACATTGTTGCCAAAATTGAAATCTTATTTTAAGTATCGAATACCGAGCCAGCCAATATTGGTTTGTAAAAAAACGCAAAAATAACCAAGAAACTACACAACGTGATCTTTTCTTTAGTAGAAATGTTAGTTTAGTGTTGTTCCATAAATTCTCAGAATGGCTGTTTAATAACCTAACAATCTTGTGGCAGAAACACAAATCTCATTTCGTGTTTTATTTATATAGAACCTACCACACCAAACAAATACATGATGGGGAAATGTATTTAGGAAATGTATTTGTTGTATGCCTCCCATTGAGTCAAAAACTAAAAAAAAAAATATAAAAATAAATAAATACTGAAAATCATAAAAATAAGAAAAATTAAGTTGGAAGACCCAGCAAAACAACATGTGCCTTGATTTCGTGTCCAACGAAACCAATAAACCAACGAAACGTTCAAGTCAACTAAACTCCATACAATAACATATACAACAAATGCTACCAACGCAACAACGCAACAACGCAATTCTGTTAGTCAAACAACATCGTCGTCGTCCTCATCGTCATCGTCGTCGTCGTCATCGTCATCTTGCTCACTTAAGAGTCGAATGGAGCCCATATTTAAGATCACAGCAGGTAATATTGACAGGTGATCGCGAAAATTTCATTTCATTAAATCTTTGCAAATGTTAATCGTTTCTTGCACATCGAAATAAATGCCAAGCAACCAAACAACCAGCCATCCTGCTAGCAATGGGCTGATCATCATAGTCATCACCATCATCTCTGAATTCATTTGTTTTTCATTTGCTTGTGTTGCTTTTATTTATTTACCTCTCCCTAAGCAAGCAGCAACCAGGTTCCAACAGCTGGACAGCCGAGGAAAAAGAAGTTGAAATATTCATCCAATTTTTTCCATACCACGCATGTTGCCACAAAAACAAAAAGGAGGCGTTGATACTGCCTGCAACATTTGTGTTCAGAATTTCAATTTCGCAAAACGGTCTCTTTATATTCCTGTTTCTTTTTCTCCTCTGCCTTCCTTTCCAAGTACATAAGTGTACCCACCCGGCTTTTGCCATCATGTGAGCGCATACATTTGTAATTTCGTAATTTTTTGTTGTTGCTGTTGATTGCTCTTGGATTTGAATCTAAATGTTTGCCGTTTGCACAGAGATATTTTTGATTTTTTCGGTTGCCAGCAGAGAAAATTTAAATTATTGCAATTTGCAAATTATTACCATTTAATGAATTTTTGATTTCGTACATTTTTATGCTGTTGTGTTGTATCCATGTTAATGTTTTTCTTTTCTTTTCTTTCTTGTTTCTTAACTCTTTCACTCTTCATTTTATTCGTTTATTATGGCCGTCATTATATTAACAACGAAATCTTGCTTAGATCGCGCTACATGCTTTTGTGCGTAGAGATTTGTAAACTGTCGTAAAAGTTTAAGATATTTTGAACAAGATTTTAGGCATGGGAATGCAAATGAATTAATTTATTTCAAAGAAGCTACGCAGGTTACATATTTTTATGTATATTTTTTCTGCGCCCAAGTATTCTTGATTTTAGTATAAAAGCTAATGTCCAACTTTAACGAAACCTGAATTCAGCATGAAACTTTTATTTTATATATATTATCGTGTATTCACGATATTATTATGAAATCATATTAAAAAATATAATTACTTAAAAAACTTAAACTTAAAAAAAAGTTTGCAAAAAAAATTTCGTTTTCAAAAGTAATTAAACCAAAAATGTGGTACCGGTTTTTAGAACACCAGTATTCGAATACAGATATTTCACACCCGATGGGTTGACATTTGTTTCTGGGATTTGAAAAAGTCGCGGAACGTTTAGGCCACTGCGTGTGGTGTTGCTGTAAAGGACATTTAAATAAATTCTGTAACAGAAAAATAAAAAAAAAAATTCCAGTCTTTGCAATGGGCAATCATATAAATTTGTTTATTAAATTAAATTATTTTTATTTTTATTATTAAATTTTCTTATATAAAATATTTTTAGAATGGAAATTTATTTTTATGAGTTTAAAAGATGAACATCAGTAAACTGGAAAAAGAGTCTAAGGACAATAGTGAGTGTCCCTTTGTTCTGCATAAAGGAATACAAAAGTATTATTCTACAGCTCCACGTCATTGCACAATGGGATAGCAAACCATAAAATGTAAGTTTAGAAAAATCTTTTTAAACGATTTTTCAACACAAGTAAATAAATTTAATCGGAAAAAAATATTTATGTTTCTTGTTCAGATTGAGCAAATCATTTTCAACTGACATCAAAATTCTGAGAAGATTATTATTATGTTTGTAATTTTTTCTTCCCGAACACTTATAAATTTTTAAAAAGTTTCCCTTTATTTTTTTATAGCGTATTGATTTTTGGCAAAATTAATTAAATTGTTCATTTTAAAATTTAAATAAAAAATTAATATAGATTATTTAATACAGTACTTACTTTTCACTATTTCTAATACGAAATTTTATCTCAATGCTGTTACAAGGCGATGCCATTGGAGAAAAGGCCTTATTACGTTGGACATGTAGAAGTTTGAAAAATTAATTATCTGCTTTGAGTACTGAACTCGTGCTTTTGAAGGAGTTGTAGTGTTTGATGCTAAGTACTTTAAACACTGGTATATTTATTAAGCGCAAGAGTTGCTTGTTCTTACTAACACGCACACATAATTAAAGAAAACATATGATAACCGCATGCCCTTCAACCGTGACACTCAGTGTATAAATTACTTTGTTAATTTACATATTAATAGATCTAGAAGTACTGCATAGTAATACAAATGTTGACCTCATAGAATAGTAAGGAGTATACTAGACCCGTAGTCTGGGGTTAGCTGGTTCGATTCTCACCAACACTCAGGGTGTTTTTACAGACAAGATAAAAAGGATTAAGCAGTATGTATTTGTTTTTAATTAATTACGATACGTTTGTGATTAATTGTATGTTGTTCATAATGCACGACAGTGCTAATTTTGATATAAAGTAATTCTTGTTTATTTTATGCAATTTTTTATACAAACTGTCAAAATACTGATAAGTTGGGATAAGCTATAATTGTAAAATATCGATACTTTTGAAAACTCGATACTAATAAATAATTACTAAGTATTGACTCAAGACTGCTCAATACTTTAACGTGTTTTTTTTTAATTTAAAAAATTTAATTAATCAAAAAAATTTAAAATTCAGCTTACAAAAAAAAATTTTTAGCGGTGAAATTGTGTTTGCTATAAAACCAACTAATAATACTTTCCACAATAGAAAAACCTCTCGTATCCTTTTTCGAGTCATTATTTGTATAAATACAAATTTAAAATCACATTCAACCGAACCACCCAAACAGTGGCAGATACATGGAAACACACATGAACACTGATGATGGGAGTGTAGAGTCTTCCGAAAAACAACGTTGTTTCTGTTCTACCGTGTTACTTGAAATTAATTAATGTTAAAATTTTCCCCTGTTCCTTTGAAATATTGTGTCATATCCAATCCTTTCTGACTAAAAATGTTACGAACTTTAGCCAAAATAATCACTTTGGATTAAAAACTACTAACAACCAATTTGATCGAAAAATAAAATTAAAGTTTATTTATTAAACTCAGTCTAGACGGTATGTTTGATCAGCATATGTATGTTAACACTCATATGGTTCGAAATAATATCAAATGCCTCTATCAGCATAGTAGCAAATTTCTTGATATCAGCATATCTTAGCAAATGCAATCGCATCAAAAGAGTTAGCATAAGAATTTTGTGTTTATACGATATGTAGAATTATATGTGGTGCTAAATATGCTGAGTGGTTTAAACATTTGTTTGTGAAATTATTGAGTTTGACAACACTTTTTAATTATTATTCAACTTATGTACGTATACGTATAATTTTCGTAATAAAATTTATTAATATAAATAAAAAAATAAAAACAAACATAAACATAAATGATGTCGTCGGAGGAAATGTCACTAGCTATTGCAAAACTTACCAAGTACAGAGATAAATTAATCTATTGACACATTCACTACAGCAGGCTACATGGCTACAAATGTCGCTGCCTTTTTCTAAAATTTTCAACTTTTTGCTGCATTTTGCGTTTTTTGCAATGTGGTTTACTTTTCTATTTTTTATTGTTTCATTGACTTTTAAATGATATTAAACATTTAAATTTTCCCAATGATTGGGATTGGGCATGAGGCGGCGCATATGCATACGAATTTGGTATATGCTGAAAAGCTTGCATACGCCTTTCAACAAATAACATAAATGTCAGAAAACGCAGGAAATTTTTTAAGCACTAATAATATGCTGCTTACACGATATGCTAAAATTACCAACATACGTTTGTTGGTATTGTTAACAAAGTGTTAGCAAATGTTGTTGAACATACGTATGCTGAAAATCTTTTTCCGTTTACACGATATTCAAGCACCTGTAGCAAATTTTTCAGTATAAATATGTTGAACCAACATATCGTGTAAACTTAGCTTTAAATTTATAATTCAAAACTTATTTCGAAAAATTGAAAAAAGTTTTGTTTGTTGAGGGTCTTTTAAATTAAAGTTTAGATTAAAACATATATTTTAAGAAATTAAGAATTTTGATTACGATAATTTAATTAAAAGTATACAATTTATATTTTTTACATCTTAAAGTTTTATATGTATTCTAGTGATGTATTGTATACATACCCTGCAGGAAGTGTCAATAGTGAAACTGTACTGACTTATTATTGACACAGTCAGCAGTACTAGTGAATTATAATACCCCAGAAAATCCTATATACTATAGACATTTATCATGTGCGTGTCATTGAAAATTTACTACTGACATTGGTACTATTGACTAGGTAGTTCGTTTGGGACCATATGTAGACATTGCAAGTAGTGTTTCACTAGTACGATTTAGTAATTCGAGTCTACAATTTGGGTACTTTCCTGAAGTAGATGTCAATAATGAAAATGTAAATTTTATTAACTTTTGGAGTTTAATTTAAAAAAAATAGAAGACTAAAAGGCGCTAATAACAGTTGTTTGAAATATATAGTTACTAAAAATAAGGTACTAATTCATTTCAGTCTCTTTTAAGTTTTCTTATAGTGAAAATGACGCCAAATAGTCAAAAAATAGTAGACAGAAGTGATGACTTGGGGACACAAGCCCCCAGGTTTCCTTCAGGGTAGTTAGCTGAAAAATACAACTATGAAAGTATTGAGTCACAAATATTTAGTATCGAGTAGTCAAACAAACAACTGCCAGTATTAAGTATAACTATGCACAATAAATTACAAAAGTTTATTTGAGAAATATTGCAAAAGTTAATTTGAGAAATATTGCAAAAGTTTATTTGAGAAATATTGTACAAAAAATTTTGCGTCACTCCTTTCTTCAAACCCATTGTGCGTTATCATTTCGATTGTCAGTGGCGGTGGTCCTTTTTCCGTCGAATATTAAATAGTAGCAACATCACCATCATTTTCAGTTTATTGCTGTTGCCTTGCAAAAGCTTTTCCAACTGCTGCTATTATTGTTGGGGTTTTCCTGTTGGGTATTGTTGCAGTTGCTGTTTTTTTCCATAACGTTTAGCTGGATTTCAGTTTTATTTTATTTATTTTTTCAAAGCTTTATTGTCTTTGTTTTTCTTTATTTACGAAATTCAAACAAACGAACTTAAATTGTAAAATAAAATTAAAACAACTTAAGGCGAATCCAATCGAATTGAAAAATAATATGACGTAAAAAAAGTGGTATAAAAAGAACGAATGTTGCAGGATTGTGTGCTTGCAACACCATTTCAAAGTATAAAAAATAAACTAGCTGATTCTCATATTCGACGATGTCGTCCTGTGGCTGTTTTGGAGCTTCATATTTAAAGTCAATGGTATTGGCAACAGTGTGTATTATTGTTTTTTCTAAATTCTATTTTTAGATTTCATTACTTTTTTTATTTTGTTTGCTAGATTTTTTTCCAATTTTCCAATTTTTCTGCTTTAGCAACAAATAAACAATAACAACAACAATAATAACATCAACAACAAAATTTCATTTTGATATTGAAATTGAATTTTGTGTTCAATAAAATTGGCTGTATCCGCACACTCTGCTCTTTGTGGCAATCGTGTAGGGTCTTTTAGCTGCCACACTGGATGTGTGCGTGTGTGCGTGTGTGCTTGTGTCTATGTTTGTAGAAAGTTTATATGTTGTTTTTTATGCTCTCCCTCAGTTTAGTGTTTGTTTTCCAAATTGTGTAATTATGGCCAAATGTTATAAAGTATATAGTTTATGGTTGCAACATAATCATAAATAATATCTTCTCCCAAAGTCCTTATATTTCCTCTCACTATTTGTTTTTTGTATCATTTGGAATTGGATTTTGCAATTTTATAATTTAGTGCCGAAACCAAGCGAGTAAGTCGTCGGTGGGGCAATCAGGACATGCACTTTAAATGTTTATAAGTGAAGCACAGATATTCCCCAAACTCCAGTAGTGAAACTCAATGTTTTATTTAAAGTGACGAAGCTGCTCGTAACTTGAGAATTTTCATATTTCACATCAGATGTTAGTAATTTAGGGTGTTATTTTAATCTTCATTGTTGTTATTACTTACTTCTAATTTTTATATTGAAAGACGGTATAAAAAATAGAAAGTTTCATATATAGATTTTTTGGAGCCACAAATAATTAGAATTTGGAAGACATCTCTGAGGTTCATTTGAACACAAGTTTATTTAAAATTAGTGGGTTGGCATTATAAGACATTAATGGCTTTCGCGCTCAGAACACAATTAATTGTGAACTTATTGCTTTTTCTTTCTTTAAAAATTTGTTGCCTTTTTTATTAAAAATTTTCAATTTATTGATTTTTTGAAATGGTGAGTTTATTCGAAATTATTATATCATTACTTACGAGGCAAAATTTTTGTCTTAAGAAAACTTTGAATATCAATCTTTTTTTAATAAAAAGTAAAAGAAATGTTACATATTTTTTAGAAAAGAAAACGGCATTAATTACTTCCTTGATTTATTTCCATTTTAGATTTTAATTTACATAAAGTGTTGCCGTAATCTCATAGAACATAAAAACTATATTCTAATTATAAAACATTTGTGTATATCATAATCTTTATTATTGAGTAAAAAAATTGTCCAATAACTAAGAGAACCTCACTTTAAAATGTTCATCATATTATGAGTTTAAACTAAAGCTGTCCTCACGAGATCCAAAAAAAGAAAACAAATAAATGCAATTAATTTTTCATTAATGATTTGCGCTCACTGGATGGCGGCGTATTGAATTTTAAACTCTTTTTTTATCTTTTTTGTTTTTATTATTCTGTTTTCCGGACATTTCACATTGTACAGCCGAGCGAGGTCTTAAAGGACGCTTGTCATGTGTCAGCAAATGTCATTTTAATTGTTTGTATCAAACGCATACTTATTGACAGCCTTACGAATTTGCCGCCTGTAATAATATCGAACACTAAAAGGAGTTACCAGGTTGGGTTGTTCCTTTTTTTTTTTAAATCATATCAACACATTTTTCTTTTCATGATTTTATATTCTTGTTATTATTTTGTTGTCCCACTACGCAACAGACACTTTTATTTATAAAACTCAACACCAGCAAATACATTTCTAAAAGATATTTATGGTTTTGGAGACAAAAAGCAAGAAATCATATTCAACTGAAAACACATACAAAGAACTTTTTTCTTTATTAAAATTTTAGTCTTCTGTTTATTGTTTGTTTGTTTGTGTGATTGTTTATTTTTTAGTATATTCTGCTGGATTTTTAGCGAAATCTGGTTTATTTTTATATAATGATATGTTGTTCTAACTGTCAAACCTGTCAACTTGTAAGAACAGAGTCTTCAGTGTATAAAAACGCTGTAATAAGCTTTTGCCGGCTTTGAATGGGAAACAAAAAGAAAAGTTGATTTTGAACAAACAAACAAAAGTACGTTTTTTTTTTATTTTTTGGATGTCTTGTGTTGTGTGTGAATGGCTGACTGGTCTCATTGTTTTATGTACGTAATTCACTATTTTCACAAAACCCTGTGACCAAAATCATTTTGCCGTGACAGATCTCTACATTTTCTACTGTTGCTTTTCAGCGCTGATGTTGTTCATATTGTTGTTGTTGTTGTTACTACCGATATTATTGGAACAAAAGCTTTTGCCTTTATACCCTACACTTACAAGCCTATAACAAATAGTTTCAACTTAATTCATATGAGATATTTATATCGACCCCTGTGCGCGAAATTATCATATGTTACACTCTTTAGAAATCGACTTTTCTATGCAAATTGGTTCTAAATCCATTAATTCATCTGTTGATCATAGCGATAAATGTAATAGTTATGGAGATAACACAATGCAAAATTTATGGTATGTAACAGTTTTATAGTATATAATAGAAATAAAAATAGTAATAAAAACGCTCTACTGCAAAATTTAGTTTGTGTTACATACGATAATAGCACACACAGGGCTCGATATCGATTAGTCATAATGCCCATGGTATGTCGGTAGAAAATATGTACTTTATCTGAGAAACCAACATATTCTTAACGAAACCGCTATTCGTCGTACCCTGAAGAAAGCGTATAATATAAATAAACACAAAAAGTATTATTACGGGTCTTTTGAATTTTGGGCGATCACGATCAATCGCACAGAGAGAGAATTATGAAAAATGTCAAATAAATTCGCAGTTCCTAAACAGGCTATTCAACAAAAGCTCACAAGCTACGCCTATGTTCTAACTTTGGACGGTGTCACAATGCTGCAAGGTCGGGCACCTCGTACGTGTAAAAATTAAAATCAATAGCATTTTTCTGTTACGATTGAAAAAAGTTTGCCATGTTCTTCTGTTTGGGGGCTAAAAAAAGACCTCGATGCAAGTGTAGATTATCTCATAGATTTTAGATTTGCTATAAAAATTAATATTTTAATTTATTAAATAACTTCTTCAAGCTTAACGTCAACAATATAAATATAAATTACTTATTTACAAAATAAATCATTTATATTTAATTGTTGAACTTAAGCTTGATTGAAAAAGCTACTTAATAAAATATTAATCAAAAGGTCGAAAAATTAGAATAATTTTTATTAAAAATTGCATTTTATCTTCAAATGAATATTTTATATATTCAGTAAAATATTAATTGTTTTATAAAAAAACACATTGAAATTGAGTATGCAAAGCTATAACTATAACATTGTTACTAATGCAGGTCATTAGGCAACCTTTACCACCCAATAATCAATGTCAATGTGTTTTTGATAAAACAAATGATATTTCAATGAATATTTGAAATATTAATTTTGGCAAAAAGTGCAATTATAAATAAAAGGTGGCGCAAAAATAATCCTCCTATCAGAAAATGCTATAAATTTTGCGATTGGCCCCTAATGTCAGTTCTGTTTTGACAATTAATCACCACCAACAGGAAGATGATTTTTCATCAAAAATAGTCATGAGTGATGAGGCCCATTTCCATCTTAGCGGGTACGTAAATAAGCAAAATTTACGCTTCTGGGGCACTTAAAATCCGCGTGTAACTCACGAAGAGCCATTACACCCGCTCAAAGTCTCTGTATGGTGTGCTGTTTTCGCTGGAGGAGTCATCGGACCTTTTTTCTCCGAAGACGTCGCGGGCCAAACGGTTACTGTGAATGGTGAGCGCTACAGAGCAATGATTAACGAGTTCTTTTTGCCGCAACTTGATGAATTGGGATTGGAAAACATGTGGTTCCAACAGGACGGTGCAACGGCACACACTGCACGTGCCACAACCGATATGCTGAAGGATGCATTTCCCGGGCGCCTAATCTCCCGTTTTGGCGATTTGCACTGGCCAGCAAGATCGCCTGATTTGACCGCTGCAGACTTCTTTTTGTGGGGCTTTTTGAAGTCGCTGGTTTATTTCAACAAGCCTCAGACTCTTGCAGCTCTTAAAGACAATATCCGTCAAGAATGTGAGGACCTATCGCCGGAAGTTTTGGCCAAAGTGATGGAAAATGCCATAAAAAGGGCTCAAATGACAATCAACTGTGGCGGCGGCCATTTACATGACATCATATTCTCGACTTGATGTAAAAAAATTAAAAGACCAAATAAAAATAATCCACAAGAAAAATCAAAGTTTTTCATTTTTTTTTTAAATTACAGCCGAAAAACATCGGAAGGTTATTTTTGCGCTACTGTATAAGAAAATAGTTGTTAAATTTATTATATGATACAAGTGTCGATATTTTTTAAAAAGAATTTAAAAAATAATTTAGCTGCATTTAGATGCATTTCATTGTTGCTTATGCCAAATTATCAGCATACCTTAAACAATATTTTTTTTAAGTTTCAAACCTCTCATCTTACACTAAAAATTTTAAAAAACCAATGAGAATTTAAAAAGTTACAAAAGTATAAGAAAAAAAATTTTAACAATTCCCATAAATAGCATTAATTAAAATTGTAATTTTTTACCCCTCCTTCACCCCACTTTTTAGGTTATAGCAATAACAAATTTCTTTCAGGCGATAATTTGTTATTTTTATTTAATGAATTATAACAAAAATCCAAGTATTCAGAAAAAATGGCGTTAAACAGCCGAAAGTCTCCGTTGTATCCAGCTGTAAATTTTGTTGTTTGCACAGAATCAATTATTTCTAAGCAAATTTAAATTAAATTAAAATTGGCTTTAATTAACCTTGTAATTGAAACAAATACTCAATTGATAAGACATGAAATTTTCTGGATTTTATTTATTTTTAGTTTTGAGTAAATGACTAATATGTAATTTTTGTCGTTGGATAAGTTTTACAAACACAATCAATCCAAAAGGGTTACTCTCTATTGCGATGCGAAAAAAAATGGTACAAAATAAAACTATTTTTACACTGAAATTGCTTTTGCATCGCATAGACAAGTTTTCATAAACGTAAACGTTCATAAGCAGTGTTGTCGAAAAACTTATTTTAAACTCTAATAAACTAAAAACTTTGTTTCAGAAATGCGTATTTTCCAAAATTAATAGTGTTTTGAATTGAGAAAGTTGATGTCCTTCATCAGCTGTTGATTGATTATTGAATTCAGAAGAACATAAAAAGAATTTTATTACATCTAAGTGAAGGGTAGATCAGATGCGTCACAGCCGAAATTAAAAACTTAAGCCATAATGTCTAACAAGCAAACTCGTTTTAATACTTTCGTACTGTAGAGTATAATCTAGTCCGGCTTTTCCGTCTAAGACTTTCTTACTTTCAATTGTAATTGCGCGCGCGCGTGTGTGTGTGTATGGAGTGAGAGACAAAGACGGTTTAAGCACATCCTTTTTGAAAATCAATTGATGATATTCAATAAATGCAAGCACTTTTTGAGTTGTAGACAACAACAAGCCGTTTAAATCCCTCTAGGGACAGCTAATCTCAAACGATTGTATTGGACTACGACTGCATAAAAAAATTTAAAAATACAGATACGAGAGTACGTTTTATATTTTGAAGTCGGTAGTTTTTGTAGTGTGTAAATAATAAATGTGATTGCTCTGCACCTTTTTTTCGCCCATTTAAATTAAAATGCGGTGTTTTATGGAGTTGAGTTGACTTTTGTGACTTTATAATTTTTGAATTGAGTAAATCCATTTAATGTTACATTGTATATTGGAATTTAGAATATAGAAAATAAGGAAAATGTATTCAATATTTTTTACAAAGTAATTTAATTTTTTTGACCGTGACTTTGACTTGCAAAAGCTTCAAAATTACGTTTTAGTAGAAAAGCATTCTTATATAAGTTTTCTGTTCGATATTAATTCCAAAAGTTAAGAGTATTCAATTGCACATTCATGGGGTTCTTGGCAGTCAACTGTTGGACTTAATTGTTATTCGTTTTAAAAAATTTTCACCTGTGTAACATTTTCATAAAATCACAAACCACAATCATTACGTTATTTTTGTGATTATTTTTGTGGTTGCTAAACAAATACAAGACCCAAAAAACTGAATCAACAAAAAAGTTAAGATCTCAAACTAAAAATACAATATTTGCATTCGAGATTTGAGAAAAAAAATATATTAATACCAGTTCTTTCAATACCCAAAAATTCATAAAAAAAATTCTATAATTCACACGCTTCACAGGCAACAACAATAATTCAATGCGACAAAATGTGTTGCTGTTACTGTTGCTGTGGCAGTTGCCGTGTTTGTAGTTTCTTTTATATTGAAGTGTAATTCAATATTATCATTATTGCATTGTTATACGATATTTAGTAACAATCTACCGCAAATTGACAGCATTTGACTAAATTGTCATTGTTTTTCGCTTTCCTTTTTGCTTACTAAACCGTGAATGAAACGCATTGACTTAGTAAAAAATAATCATGAAATGTTTGAATTAAAAAAGATATAAAATAAACACAACTCATTGATTCAATTGCATACAAACATACACAGATATTGAATACAAATTCTATATCCTCAAGGATTTAAATTGAATCAAGTTGATTTTGTTTCTGGTGTATTTTGCTTCATCTTATTCCGCTGCTCTGAATATTTTTACACAACTTGTGGCTTATTCAAAAACCTCATAATAATGCTGCTTTTGATTTTTTACTTGTTTTTAGTTTTGGGGGACGATTGAAGTATTTCGCATTTCCTTTTCATGACTCTTTTTATTTTTATTCTCATACTCTACAAATCAGAAATAATATTATTTGATATTGCAAACTGTCTATGGTTTTGTCTATCTGTATTCGGTTCAATACTTCCTTCTTCATCGTCAAGGGTTTATTGGGGTCCTGTTTGGTAGTTCATTATTGTTATATTTCTAAAAAGAAATCTTTTTTTTAGAATTAACTTTTTCTTGTGGTTTTTAATGATTTCCTCTTACATTTATACATTTTGTTGAATTTTAAGTCTAATCGCATTTGTTGAATTTATTATTTTTATAGCAGATTATTATTTAGCTTAATAATTTTCACGTCATTAACACTTATAAAAATTGTTTTTACATTATAAGCTTTGCAAATGCACACCAAAAAATTATGTTTTTAGCAAACTTATTTTTGGCAATAAAGAATTATCGAGTAAGTTCTGCATTGATTTGTATATTTTGTCTGTAATACCACTTGTTAAAATGCATTTAGAAAAAATAAAACTATTTTTAAGAACCACACATATAAATTTTGTTTGTAAAATCGGAAACACTTTGAAATTTAAAAGTTTTTTATATTGAATCTACAGTATTCGTAAGCAAATCTAAAAAACTAGCTTCACCCTGGTGTGTTACCTGCGATTAAAAAGGATGTTATTTTCCTCTATGCCATTTTCTGAACCCTAACTACCACTATCTATGCAAAAAATCATGTTGATTCCTTACCTAATGAAAAATTTATACAAATCTTTCTCATGGGAACCATACATTTGATCTATGTGCTATTGCAGACTAGAATCTATCTCTGTGCCAAATTTCATCCAGGTCTGTTCAGCCGGTGCCTGTGTAGAAGAACAAATGATCCCAAGTGACTTTTTTCCAGATATAAAATACTATTTAATTTTAATTTATAATTGGTTATTATCCAAATATACGAACACAAACGCATTTTATTATGAACATCAATTCTAATAAATGGCTTAAATTAAAAAATGTATATATTGAATACCGCAAAACCCGACTTTAACGGAGTCCGATTTATAAAGTTAGTAGTGATGTAGTGACTAGGGCATTTGAATATTTTTCACATATTTTTGATATAACTTGCATAAATTATCATATTGCGCAGGTTGACAAAAACTACTTCTGTTACCAGACGCAGATCCATATATCATCTCCGCAATGCGATCATTGAAAATTCTTTATCCAAAAATTTTGCATATTACATGTCTGGCTCATGGGTTGCATAGAATTGCAGATTTTGTTCGCTAACATTTTGCAATATTAACTCACTTGTTGCAAATTCTAAAGCCGTTTTTCTTAAGGAAGAACTACAAACATACATAGTATGTAGTATTTGATAAAATAAACTTATTGTCTGAATTAATTTCCAGGCGCGCCCTCTCGTATAATGCATTATACATATAATGCAGTATATGTACCCCAGTATGATCAATCCCCCAAAGCCCTGCATCACTAGATGGGGATCTTTCTGATGATGAATCAGAGTCGATATATTATACGCAGATAATTTTAAATGTATTTGCCACGGTATAATCAAATTGGAAACCAAAGGACTTCCCTTACATAGAAGCTTAGCCGTCATAGAAGACGTAAAAGAAAAACTTCATAATATTAAGAATAAAATATTTATTAACAAACTAAATAAAGTTTTTAATCGGAATGTTGGTCTTTGTATCCGACTTAAAACGTTGATCAAGATTAACAAGTAACATTGACTGATGTTTAACGTATATTTTCAATATATTCGACCGTTTTGGGCGATAATCGAAGATCCTTTTAAATTGAAAACTTGAAAAAATATATGATTTTACTTTATAATAAACATTTGTGTAAATAAAACCATTTAAAAATTATTAGTCTGTGTTTTTTCGGGTGCATATTTTTGTGCATATTTCAATTTATATATTTTTTGGAATATATTTAAACTCTACCTGGTAATGTCCATCAATTTTCAAATTTTTGCTATTATAGAAGCAAATGCGATTATATAAATTTAGGAAAACTTGACATCGATTTTGTGTGCAAAATTAAATGTTGAAAATTTAATCGAAAAAATCTTCTCCACGGATCAATAATAAAAGGTCACATCAAAAATAGTTATTTTCAAAATATTACTGACAGATCCGTTCTGCTAGTCCGATGAGTAAATATTTCAATTATACTTTCTTAATAAAAATAATTTATAGCTATTAAATATTTTTTAACTTAAACTAAAATTGGTTAAATCAGATTTGAATCTGAGCCAAACAACATCGTTGAAGATATTGTTGTAAGTTGTAAAGAAAATTTTAATACAGCTAAATATTTTCGTGTTTTTTAGCTTCCCAAAAAAACATTATTTTATAAAATAATTTTTTAAATAAAAAATACTAAATTAATACATTATTGCATTAGTTATTTTAAAATCATTTTATGTACTTTGTAAATGTTAATATTCGCATAAGTTTGGCGAAGACGAATATCTATATTATTAATAGGCAAACACGTTTTTTTAGATAACTTTTACGACCGTAATACTTAACCGATTTTGGAAAGATTTATATCTTTTTAATGTGGTTTTTACATAGATACACGAAATCTTAATTTTATTTAAATCGGTTTGATATTTGGGAAGCTATAAGCATTTAAAGCTGCTACTAACACATGCACACTTATTCCACATGAATGTATCAGCTCCAACTTGAAAAGTAAACAAATTGTGCATTGTAGTTGTCCAATGTTTTAAATGTTTGAAAGAATATAAATTGGTTTTTAATAGCCTCTTAAGTAGTAGTTACAGTAATTATCGTTAAAAATATTATTCACATTTTGTTATCTCTACATGCCAATAAGCAGGGTTGCATTTTTTACTTCAGCTGAAAGCTGTTGAATTGTGTATAAGATCTATAACTATCTGTGAACTATTTTTTTAGTTTTGTCTTATTAATTTCGACTTTGGTTATGATTTCTGATTATGCATTATTACTTTAATTTTTAGACATTTGACCGCTACCGCGTGAGATCTGCCACTGTGCGACATCTCTGTGTGCTATTCCTACACAAGTAGAGATTAAAAATATATTTACAGAAATTCTGAAATAAAAATTATAATTACTATTTTGCTTAGTAATATTTTCTACTGTGTAGATATTTAAATAATTTATATTTTTTTTTTTGGCCACTACAATGCTGATAATAATACTGTCTATAATTTTCCCAAAAGAAATTTTATATTAAGACTACAAGGAACATGCTTTACATACATGTTTCAATTTCTAACTAACGTTACACATTACAAAGAATTCTTTCTAAACAACTATAAACAGAGGTACAGTTTTTAGTTCCCACAAGACAGTAAGTGCACTTGAAAACTCGAATGATCTTTTTTATATTCGTCATTTTTCATTCCTATCGTCGCGGTATTTAAATAAGTAATAAATTATTTTATTTCTTTAAAATTGATGACTGTGGCAAACATTGTTGTTTTCTCTATACTAAAAAAAATAAATTTCAAGAAAATTGTCAAACTTATCCTTTTATTGCAACTAGAAATCGGTACTGAAAAAAAAGAAAAGAAAAACAAATAAAATAGAATCATAGTTTTACACTCTTATATGGTTATAATCATTTGTTGCATTTTGTTAAAGATTTTGCACAAAATGGCGAACACAACACCAACGATATGTAGCAGATAAAATGTATACAATGTGTATACTTTTAGAAAGCACTCTGAAGAGTATTGAATGTGTGGTTTGTTGGAGTTAGTGAAAAATGTAAAACATTTCCGGTTCTAATACCAAACACTTCATATACATATTTCATATTTTTTTCTCAAACTGTATATCGGCAATTTGAATCTTTAAACAATTCTAGTTGGTTTTTTTATGCAAGTGAAAAGCTTAAATAAAGACACCGGAAATGGAAAAAGTAAGCAAATGCATTTACACACACACATACATACGCATGTTCAGCCACATCTTTTTTTGGACAAAAAAAAAACGTATGGACTAAAGCAAAAAATGTGGCAAATATCTGACATTTATGGATAAATATAAATTTTTTTAGGTATTCGTTTAAGTGAGTGTGCATTTATGAGTTTCTTGTTGATCTTTTTTTTCGGTATTTCTACATTCTTTTTTTCGTTTTTTTTTAAACACATTTTCCTCATAGAAAACCACTAAAAGAAACAAAACCTTTCGTACACAACACAATTATGATTTTCGAAAATGTAACTTTATGCAATGTTTTACTTACAACATTGTTTGTTGTCTTTGTTTGTTGTAGTAGGTGGGTGTTTGGATGAGTGCGAAAAAAAATATTGTAAACTGCCGGATGCAATTGTTGGTATGCAGGAGCCATTGCTGCTGTTGTAGTAGTTAGTGAACTTTAAAATTTTTCAAATAACACTTAAATGCACGAGTATGTAAGAGTTCATGTGTATTTGAGTTTTTGGAAATTTCATAAGAGTTTGTTGCAATTTTTGTTATATTTTAGTTCAGTTTTTTTTTTGTTAGTTCAACTTAAATAACATTGTTGCTAAGTTATTTAAGTTGCAGCCTCAAATTTCACGTGCATTTTTTCTATACAAAATTTTGCGTTTTTTTCCGGCATTGAAGGGAAGTTTGTTTTAAACCCATACAATATTTTAGTGTACAAGAATTTGTGCAAACAATCGTGCTTGTGGGAAATTTAATAAGGATATCGCCTGTGATAAGGCGGTTAACGGAAGGATGGAACAGTATCAGAAGGAATGTAGCAAGCTCTAGTTCTATGCGATTTTAACACATAGATGATACCTGGAAGCGATAACAAGGTGAGACACCGCTTGCTGACTATTGGGCCAACAGAGGGGTCTAATTAAACCGAAAGCCGGCTTTGCTACAGCCAGTGGCTACATAAAAGAAGATGGTTTGTCGAGCATAGTGGGCTCTTCAAAAGCGTATATAGAAAAAGAGAAGAGGGACGTTCCCTACCACAACAAAACGACAAAAATATATCTGACTTCTGTGACGCTGCTAAAAGAAAACTGATACAATTTTGTAGAACATTTTCAACCCCCACGACCCTTAAAAGCTCAAGCCGAATCCCCGAACACGTCTCAAATATAATTAACTCACAAATATCGAGATCAAGAATCTTACATCTTGCGATTTTTACAATGAGACCTCACTGCATTTACTATGACAATGTGTTGTCGTAGAGTTTTGTAGAGCAAACTTCTTTGTGGAAGGACGTAAATAATCTCTTACTTTTAGGCTTCATTTAAAGCCTTAAGCTTGAAAACTGAAAAGGTTACTTGAAACATACAATAAAACTCTAATAATTTTATAGTGTAAGTGAATTAAAGTGCAATGTTTTTGTTCCAAATAAAATATTTAAAAATAATTTTATAATTGATTGATGTTGAGTGCATATTTTAGAACATATGATCGCATGTATATGCAAAGTCTGAATTATTATTAAACATTTTTTTAACTCAAATGCACAAAAATGTATTTTATTTTAAACATTCTCCTACACTTTTCAATTTAAACCTTTCAATCTTCTTCCTCTTAGCTCTGATGTTGCATACAGCAGCACCAAATGTTTGAACTTGTAAATTTTCCACCCAAAACTTTAAAAATAAATTTTTATGTCTACCAAGTGTAAATTTACCACTCTAAAGACTAGTGGTGGGTGGCAACTAACACAGACAAATGGAAAAGTTAAGTGAAACTTCATGTGTGGCAGACTAACGCTAAGTTTAACAAATTGCCAAAGAGTGGCAAACTATATGTGTGTATATGTTTACAACATAAGAAAAACTACAACAAAAGCTATAAGAAAAAAATTAAAATTAATATTTGAAAAGTTTATAAAGCAGCAAATACAACAGATGCAACATATTTTGCTGTTGTATTCTCTCGTCTTGAAGTAACAATACAGAAGCTAAAGAAAATTTTCAAAAACTGGCAGTAACAGTAACAAGCAGAACATCTGTAGAATCTGTGCAGTGTGAGGCACCAGTGACAGCGGAGCACGAATGCAACAATAACTGAATGACGCCTGCTGCCGAAAAATGCCAAGTAAATGGATGAAAGATGAAGAAAGTCTATTTAAGGATGCATTCGCCTGGCAGCAACTTGCTACTCTAAATTTTTAATATGCTACCATATTAATACATACATAAATACATATGTACATATCGTCGGCTTAAAGTGTAACTCTCCCAACTAACTTAAAAAATATTTAACAATGCAGACTACAAATTTTTAATAATTTTTTTATTTACAGACTAGAATGTCACCCATTATAAATTTAGCCTGCTTTAAAGTACTCTATAGTAATTTAGTATATATCTTGTATCGTCAATTGTCGTCGGTAATTCGAAGCTTTAAGCTAACATCCCACTATCGCCACAAACAGCACAATCTGCAGAAATTTTTATCGTTTTATATCGGCACACTTGTGAAAACGTTGTACAATTTATTTTTGAGCGGTCCCATTATCGTCGCGTATTGGAACAATTTTTTCCGGTTCATATCGGCTAAACATTAATTGTGACAATAATCGGTACAATGTGATCACACTATCGTGCTTTTTGGGTAAATTAAATTATATGTTTTTGTTTATTTGCTTGTTGGCAGAGACAGCTCAATTTTCGGAATGGCACAATTTCAAAGCAGATTATCGCATTTTAAAAAATTTCTTGCGTTCACATTATCGGCACATGAATTGTTGCAAAAATCGGCACATTGCGCCAATAGTGGGATCCTAGCTCTAGAGAACAGTACGAGGCTGCAAAATATTATTGAATTATTTTCGACAACCAGTAGACGATTTTTTGCCTTTGAGTTAAATTGACGCCGATAACAGTTACATAATAAGGTGCAAAAGCTGTAGTATCCGTATTGTGAGATTAATAAAATATAAAATATATTAAGAACAGGATTACACTCTAAGCCGACGATATGTATTTAGTTGTATGAACCTGCTGCTAGTATATGGCTGCAACATGGAGCTTATGAGCATACACTCGAACAGTGTACACTTCAGAATATTTCTGGTGCTGAAAGTTACCTTCATCATCCGTTGTTACCATTTCTTCTAACTTAAACTTTCTTAAGGTACATACATAAATAAATATAATGCTTCATATGCCGTCACAGTAACTACAAATTATAAACTTTCTCATACAGCTAAGAAGAAAATTCAGTTTAAACCTTTGTGCTGAATCAACTTGAAATTTTTGTTACAATATTTTCGATCTAAAAATAAAGTCTACAGAATGTTACTACTTGACACTGCAGATTTCCTAAACAATGTATGGGCGATTTCATTTAAAAATATATATTTTTTCTTTTCTTATGCGTCATAAGGAAGGTGCACAAGAAAATTAAATAAAATTAACGAACATACGAACTAGCGACGAGAACTATTTGTGTCAATATTCATGAAAACAAATATTCAATTTGAAATTTAGCTCCAATTGTTTATGGCTTGATTTTGAGGTCTGCATATACATTATGACAACAGTAAATCATTTTCTTGCCTTTTATAATCGACACCAATTTCGTGAATTTTTTTGCAGACACAATTTAAAATTATCAAGTGCAAAGTATTATTTTTTAAAAGTTTTAATTTATCCGATGAATTAGTTGGATACACTGCATCTTCAAGTTCTGGTAGGCGAATTGTATCAGATTAGAGTCACACGAGAATTCCGTAAGCGATAAATGTGTATCTTTGAAAGACACTAAAACGAATTAATTAATAATATATGTGGTAGAGCGGCTTCCACAAATACAATTTTACTTGCATTTTTGGAGCATATTTGGATGTCATTCTTAAGGAATCACATTTTCATAGCTTGCAAAGAATCAATAAGTGTATTTTTTTGCATTCTAAGAAGTTATGCAGATAATTAAAACTTAAATAAAACTTTGTAGTTGAATCGGAAAATTTGTTTTTTCAAGGCCGATAAAAATTTTAATTTACAACAGTGCTTCGTTTGAGGTAAGTTTGGTTCGCCGTTTCATAAATGAATCTATACCAACGCTTAATCTCAAAAATACTCAAAAAAAAAAATACTATAAAAGTTTAACAAAAATATATATATTTTTTTTTATATTTGGGAAAAAGTGCGAATGAAAAATTTAAAATACTAAAATTTTAGCAATTCCCGTAAAAAGCACCAAAAATATTTTTTTAATTGGCTATCAAGATCGAGCGCTCTAACTTTAATAGATTATTTGGTCTGGCTTTATATCAACTCAAGTTATGGTTGAACACTTGGAATACAACTTTCAGAGAGTTATTGGTAAAATACGGCTGCAGTTATTACGAAAGGTGTATGCAAGTTGGACATCCAGCTTGAGTCATCTACGAGTCAACCGAGGCGGTCACATTTCCAAATCTATATTCAAACATTAATGACAAAGCATATCCTTTCGAATGCGTGGAAATTACAGCATTTTAACTGTGGCTTATTTCAATTTAAAGTTCTATTGGACTTAAAGCACCCTTTTTTCATGTAAATATTCATAACATTACGAAAAAATCAATCTAATGTAAAAAAATATATTAATTATATAAGGCGAAGAAAAAATTCACTTGTATTTTTTTAGATGAACACGAAAACATTTCTATAAATTAACATTCACATAAGGATATTCAAGTTGTGCCCTTTTTGGACTCTCAGTCGAAAATAATATCAAATATAATCTCATTGACAACTCCACATACAAATTATTATACTTATCAAAATGCACAATTTTCTTGACTTTTTTTAAGGCCTTTTTTACTGGGATAAATATGAAGCAAGGGCGTTAACAAACCAACCAACAATTTGTATTTATGAAGTTTGACATCAGTGATGCCAAGAATACGGAATTCTCCCTTTTTATAGGAAATTCATTGAAAAATTTCAAGGGATGGGAAAAAGGCACATATTTCTCATTTTAAGGCAAATGTAGGGAATTTTAAAACTTTGCTTTTCTTCCTTTATATTGCGGTGTAATTGCGTAAAACACCCCACAAAAGTTATAGAACGTACATACATATAAAAATCAAAATTTCAAATTTTGTTACAGTTTTACCCGAGATATTTCATGCAGACAGAAAACATCGTTTGGTAAATAATATATAGAGACAACGAAAGGCAAAGAAATTCCCGATTTTCTTCGGAATAGAATTTGTATGAAAAATAAAAACAAATTAGAAAATGTTGTATTTTTTTTGGTTTTGATATAGAAATTAAGAATTTTTGAAAATATATATTAAGTTATTTTAAAAATTCAAATGCGCTCTTATAAATAAAAAAAAATAACTTTCATTTCAGAACAAGCTATACCCCTCAATAATCAATTTCAATTTGTTTTTAATAAAAGTATTAATATTTTACTACATTTGTATGTAAAATAATAATTATGGGAAATAGTGCGATTAAAAATTTAAAATATTAAATATAACTTTCATTCTTTCCATTTCGGGTCACATTTTTTTTACCTTGGATAAAATTTTATTATGAATACAGAATTAAGGTTTTGATTACCTTCTTAGATCCCCACATCTTTATTTAAAAAATTTAAAAAATCTGTATTAGCAGTGATTGCGAAGAATTATGAAAAACAGCTCTTAAGTTAATCAAAAGACTTCCCTTAAAAATTAAGTAATTTTTCAAGAAATGTAATTCGTACAGTCGCTTGAAGACTATGATGGCACAAAGGCAGATATTGGAGGTCTTTAAACTTACAAATTTATGTTATTTTTTATTATTATTTAATTTTTGGCTGACGAAATAAATGTACAAAATTTTAAAACCCTAAATAAAATGTTCTTTTTTCATAAAATCAAAAATTTTTTATAGTCGGTAAAAATATAGGGAACTTTTTTTGTGAGTGGGGAAAAAGGGGAAATTTTTTCGAGACATGTAGGCATTTTGTTAAATTTCTGCTGGCATCACTGTTTGACATCCATATGGCGAATTTAATTCACCGCTGCTTTCACTCCAAGGAGAAAAGTCCAAGAAGCTTTAATTTTTGAAGTTCAACAATTCTCTGCTGAGATTTTATGACTAATTAAAACTTTATGTAAAGAAAAAGTATTCAACTATTTTTATATTAGCTGCAAATGAATTTTAATAGAGCAAAATATGGAAACACACATGAACGCTGATGATGGGAGTGTAGTAGCTCCAAAAAAAAAACATCGTTGTTTCTGTTCTGCCGTGTAAGTTGAAATTAATTGATGTTAAAATTTTCCGTTTTCCTTTGGAATATTGTCTCATATCCAATTTTTTCTGACTAAAAATGTTCCGAACTTTAGCCAAAATAATAATCACTTTGGATTAAAAACTACTAACAACCACTTTCTTAGAAAAATAATCACTTTAAAATAAAATATTTATAATTAATATTTATACGTAATTGTTGAACTGTTTAAAAATATTTATAGTTGACTAAAATAATATGACTATTTTAAATTAACACTAAAGGTTTTTTAATTAAAATTATTACATATTTGTATATTTTTGTTGCAGTTACTTATTTATTTATTGTATATCTTTTCAAATAAGCGAATATTCGCGAATACGAATACGTGTATTTGTTACATCACTAGTGCATTATTATATCCTTTTGTGTCAGGAGTTTTAAGGATGTTACGGTGGCAATTGTTTTTTTTTACTTATACTTCAATGAATATCATGCTATTTTATTATTCACTGACACATTAAAGGTTATTATAAGAGCAAAGAATTCGTAATCTAGTACACTTTAATATCGTCTCAATTTGGCTTCCTAATAAATTTTCGTTACTTTTTTCAGTCAGACACGCTATATACGGCTTTTATTAATTTTTTATTAATGGAATATTATCTCTTTTGCGATCGAAATGTGACTTCGGAATCAGTGTGCTACAAGAATTTTTTTAAATAAAGTTTTCTTAAGAAACAAAATGGTGAACAGTCATTGAGAAAACGAATGGGATCATATAACGTGTAAAAAATTTACGTATGGTAAAGAAACAGTTCATAGGTAAATATATACCACATGACCTCTCACATACTAACTTATATTAATTGCTTATCTTTTAGAAACCGAAAACTTAAAAATTGCAATATTGTTATAGTTTTTTTTAGATAAATAATTTGTTATTTTGCAGTTAATTAGATTTTTTTATTGGACCAGCACTCAGGGAATGACCGCTACACATGCATTGTGCTGGAGCTAGGAAAATTAGTTATGGGAAGGAGGATTGAGAAGGTAGTGTTTGTGGGCATTCAAATTGAGCCTTCCCGCATTGAAAGCGAAAGAAAAGACCTCTGCAGGAATTTTATTCTAAATACGAACTGTTCGGCTAAAGAACGAATTTGCCCTTTAATGCGGCAAATCAATCGCAAACGGATGCGCTCTTAGCGAAGAATGTGTTGTTCGCAAAAATGGGCGGGTTTCGGGAACAAGATCCTTGATTTCATTAGAGCACATTTCACTGTAGTAACAATAAAACAGTGATACATATCCCACATTACGTCGATGCTACAATGAGTCAATAGAGTTGGCTACACTACTGGCACTGATGAGCTTCTTCGCCCTCTCCCGTATACGGTCGAGTAAATTCAAAATTGACTTTCAGGCACTGGCCCATAAATGAGATTTGTAATCCATTTTCGTTTGGATATAGGTGTTATAAGTATTAAGGAGATCAGATGGAGTGAAGTATCTCTTACACCGTCTTAGAAAACCGAGGCATTTGAATGCTTCTTTTGAGACTTGAAAAATTGTGATCTGTCCATCGAACATCACATTTAATTTTGATACCAAGAATATCAAAAGTCTCTGATTCCTCAATACCCACATCACGCATTATTATAGATGAAAATTCCATATCTACTTTTAGTTAAATTACATTTACATGCAGAACACCTTTAATCGTGTAAAAAAAAAACATTTTCCTTACCAAGCCACCCTCGACGCTCACAGTTGCCCAATTTCTCCCATTTTGTTCACCAAACTTTGCACGTTAGTCCAATAAAACCTTTGCATAGTTAATTGCGCTAGCCAAGTTATTTTTCATTGAAATGTCCCACTGTGCAAGTTCGAGCAGTTCTAAAGAGCGGACACAACCTAAACTTTTAGCGTGGACAAATTTCAAATGCAACTTACAGTTCTTTAAATATTATTTTAGCTATCGAGTTAGCGATAAGGGATATTTTATTCGTTTTGAAAAATGAAATATCTCTTTTTCCCAGCCAATCTCTTGGTTTGCACTCGTCAGGTATACTACATATTTTTGTTCATGAATAAGCAAACATAAAATCTGATGGCAGACACATACTCGTACATATGAAAAATGAATGATGAATACTTTTAAAGTTCAAATCCAATGACACGCTTCATTGACAATTTTCTTAGCGAAACAAGCAATTTACCTTTTGTGTTGAAGATGACACAATAAGAAGGATGTTAGATCATACATATTGAAACATTTACCTTGAACCGCAATTTATACATCAGCATCAGCATCAGCAGCAGCAGCAACAATAACAACATCACTAAAAGTAAAATAAAAAAGCTAAACCACAATACAGGCATCATTACCGACACAGGTGGTATAAACGGCAATCTTATTTATGTTGGGTCATGTCTTGCGAAACTTATCCTGCCACCCTCCTCCCTTTCACTTGCTATTAGCTCTTTACACTTTCTTTACTTTACGTAATATCTTTGGATTTCCCTTTTGTTGCCTCTACTACAAAGCTAATGCCGTTTAATAATAATGTCATCGATGATGCTGTTATTGTATCGGCATCAGTAATCTCAGCTATTGAGAAAAGTAGCAAAATTTTCCACATTTGTTAAAAAGACACCCTTAAGGTGTCACCCACCACCTGCTTAGTACTTAAGAATATCAGCTTTCCAGCAGTTGTCTTAGCTCTCTACAAGGCAATTGTTGCAATATCGTTTGCAGGAAAGAATAGAGAGTGTGTTTAATATCAAGGCGTGTTCGTAACAATTGTCTGAAATTGCCGGTGACAGTTTTTGGCACAATCTAATTGTCAAAAAGATTTCCAACTTTTATTCTTCTTTGTATAAATTGTTTGCCTTCTCCCAATTCCCTTCCCATCAGCAGTCGCTTAATTTTAATGAACCACCTCGAATTGTTAACTTTGAAAAATTGTCTTTCTTTCTCAAATGACAAACTTTTCTGTCTGTATGTCTGTCTGTATGAGTGTCGTTGACAAATGTTTTTTAATTCGTGTCACTCAGCATTGATATTCTTGCATGCGTGTGTATGCGTGTGTGTCTGTGTCTGTGCGTTTTCCCAATCTAACTCACAGACATACTAGCATACATCCAGCCTGTATATCATCACTGTCTTCATCTCCGGTGTCACAATGCGTAATTGTTGGTTGTGGTGCTTAGTGAGAGGGAAAGTGTAAATGTGGCTGATTGTGGTAAATCAATCAACTCCATCACCTTGTAGGAGTAAAAGAAAAGAATGTAAGACTAGACTTTTCATGCAACAAGAAAACTGTCTTCTGCCTTCATTATCATTCAGTTTCGAACATTCTTGATGTTAAAGGCCATTGTTGGGCTATGTTTTGTTAAGAGTGCTTATTAAGTTAATTGGGGTTTTTTTTGGATTTGTATTCATTTTCCTAAATATATTTGAGCACTATTTTAACTTTTTGTGCGGTTTACTGTCCCACATCCCTGATTTGCCTCTTGGCCTGTGATTAATTACGAACTACTTGACGAAGGTTAATATTCTAAGAAACTTTTCACTCTTTTTCCATAAAAATTTTCTGTAAACAGTTTTACGTATTTGGTTACAGTGACATTATTGTGGGTCTTAATATTTTTGTTTTTCTTTTTTTATAAATCTTGTTAAAGTACTAAATAAATTCGTTTTTAAGCTTTATAAAATAAATAAAATGAAATCATATTTAAATTGCGGTTAAGGGAAAATGGGTGATCAAGATTTATTAAAATTAGAAAAGAGTCACATAAATGACAAATGAAAAAGATTTTAAAGTTCATTTAACTCTGCTGGTTAACTTTTTATATATTACAACATTTTAGTATACAAAATATATAACGAATTAATAATAAAAGCTTCTCATAAATACAATATAATTATTTTATAATTAATATTTGTACATAATTGTGGAACTGTTGAAGGTTTATATTGAAATGAATTTTATGGCTTGTTGTCAAATCTTAATATTTAAGAAATTTGGTATAAGTTCATTCTAATTCATTAAATAATTCGGTGAAATCTGTACTGATACGTTCTGCTATTCTGATGAATAAATTGTTTCAAATAAAAGTACTCTCTTAATAAAATAATGAGTTTATCCAAAATTTCTTAAAAATTACGAAGAAATGGGTAAACTTAGATTTGAGCTCAAGCCGAAAAATTCATTTCAATATATGTAATTATTTTATTAAAAATGTAAGACTTAACAATGAAATTAATAAATGTGTAGTTGAATTTATGGAGGCTTACAGTAATAACTTTAATTAAAGAAAGCGATAAAAAATTTATGCTAAAAGCATAGAAAAACCAAGAATTCAAAACAATAAAAATTATTAATTTTCACATTTTCTGAAAGCTGGCAGCTGTCCCTCTACTAAACGGCCTATAATACTTTGTATTAAGACTTGTTAAAAACTGTAATAATACGTTCAAGTGTGAAAGTGTGAAAGCAAAATCTTATTAAAATGACAAATAATACGATAATAAATTTGACATACCATAAGGCTTTGCCATTTTTAGAAATTTTTCTAAACGATAAGTTTTTCTATTTGATCAGGGTTTAATTTTCAGAAAAGCAAATTGAACAATCGATTGTTTCGCCGCCGATAGCATGCCGTCTCTGATGGGTGTTTTTTGTCATACACAGGCTCATAATTTGGAATGTGTATCACACCATGTCTCAAAACTAAAAATTTAATTTTGTACTTTAATATATAGTATGTATATGCTTTAACTGCTAAAAATTTCAAAAGGACGGCACGTTCGCTGACTACATGAAACTGCTTATTTTCTACTGAAATTTTTCATTTTACTTGAGATTACAGAATGTAATGGCACGTTAGATTTTTCGACAGTCGCCAAAAATCTCGTTAGATTTCTTTCACACAAAATCCAATGAAAATCTTAAGACCTGTATGATAGTGTGAAGGGCCCTTAACCATCCATCCATAAGATCCAAACAAATGTCAGCAGTTTAGAAAAATGGAATTTTAAAATGCAAATCAATGTTTAAACTCCTTTATTAATTCGCACTTACTGCCAGGTAGTGTAAAATGCTTTAGGAAGTCAACAAAAAATGCCATTTCAAAAGTGTTTAAAAATAAATTAACTTGAAATTACATCAATAAAAAACCTACCAAAGTGTTGTTGTTAAAGTTTTTTTCTGCTTTTATTTATTTTTCTCTTTTAGTGCTTTTTAATATCGAAATAACAAGTGTTTTTGTTAAATGCTCTAAAATTGTAGTTATTGCTTTATATTCTCGTTATTTCGAGATTTGTTTTCAATGATGGACTATAAAAATCATAAATAATGGCAAACAAATTTATTTTAGTTTCCAATTTCAAAAGCAGCAATTAAATGAGCATAATAAAATAAAAAACTCTTATTATTGTTGGTGTAAATCAATAAAAATTAAATTGAAGCATTTTGATTGTTGTGTTTTAAGTGTTTCTCTTCATGATGGCAACAAATGATTATTTAGTTTGAAAATAGAACAGTTTAAGGATTTTTAGTATTTATTTAGGTTAGATAAAATAATGTTGCAAAATTTCAAATAATGACTTAAAAGTAATAAATCTGAAACAGTTCCTAAAAGTGAAAACAAAAATCTAAAGATGTAGAAAAATAACAGAACTCAGAAATAATAATTAAAAGTTCGAATGAGACAAATTAAAAAAAAATCTAAATCTAAAAAATGAAAAGCTAAGAAAATTTACATTAAAATTTTATAAAATAAGAGTTACACTTTTACCCTTAACTGGTAAATGGTTACAAATGGTTCAAAGAACAGCGCGCCCGGTTTTCTTTCCAAATTATTATTTTTTGCGTAAACATACTAAAAAAAGTTTCCGTATCATCTTCACGCGTTCGTTGTTCGTGTCCAGTTTATCTTATTTAAATAAAATTCTTGTTTTAAGATATTTTTTATTTTTTCTAGTTCACTAAGTTTTTTTTCCCAACTTACCTTTCCAAAAACAAAAATTTTTTTATTTTATCCCATACAAAAGAAAAGCAGGTAAATATTTTGATTTTAAATTGTATTTAAATTTTTATTTTTTCTTTCTCGTTTTGCTTTTTAGTTTATAATTAATTAATTTTAATTTTTTTTTAATTATTTGTTTTGTTGTAGTTTTAATAAATTAGAATAGTTTATCTTAAATGTAGCAATAATTATTTTACAATTAAATGTTTTATTTTAGGTTCTTTTTTTTTGTATGTAGTGACTTGCAACATTATTTTTTATTTAATATTATCTTTTAATTAATTTTTTTGTTAGCATGTTCATAGCAATTTTAATTTGCATAATTTGATTTCTTTGCCTATTTGTAAATGGTTTAAAAAAATTTTGTTTAATTAAAACTTTTGCATTTTTGTTTTAATTTAATGGCCAATATAAGGTAGCAGTATATATTTTTGCTTTATTTTATTTATTATTTTTTTTTAATTTATTTTAATTTAACATACATCATTACAAATGATTTAATGCATGATTTATGACAAAGTTTTTTTTACGAATTATTGTTAATATCAATCAAATAATTTACAAAATGTTAATTTAATAATCTTCTTATGTTGTTTCTTTTTTACTAATCATTTGTTAAATTTGTTTATCATCTAGTTAATGTAGAATGGTTTTTTAAGCCGACTTTTGACCATGTTTTTTTTCAAATCCGTGACATATTATTACTTTGCATTTTCATACAAAGAAATACAACTTAATCAAGCTTTTTTCGTGAATTAGTTAATAATGTACTGGACAACAAACTGCGTACCCCGAAATCGATTCCCGAGACTTTGCAGACAAGTAAAAACTATTCAAATAGTATATCCGGTGCTTGTGTGGAAATTCGTTCTAATTGAAAAAATTAGCATGTGTGTTGCCTAAATGAAAAATACACATGAGATATTTCCAATAGATCGCAAAAATGACAAATTTTTATAAACATTTTTGCTAATTCCATAGTTGTCAATATCCCAAAAAAAATCACCCTACATTATAAATAAAATATATTAATAATTACATCTAACCTATTTTAATATAAAAGTATTATTTTTATTTATTTTTTTTATATTTTTATTTGTATAATTTAAAGTTATAAAAATTAAAGATGAGATGTTTAAGGAAGTTTAACAAGCGGATTTAAAAAGTAGCAATTAGGATTTTCAGCATTTTATTATATTTTGCGGCATTTTATTGTTAAGTTATTAAGTTAATGATAAAATGATTTTGTGAAGGAATCGCTTTGAATTAAAAAAATGCATTCGCTTAGCTTGTTTAATATAAAAAAGTTACGGGTATTAGTTTTCACTATTTTAATGTATTATTATATAAAATTATATATACAAATTTTATAGTTTTTTTTTTTTAAATGGTTTAAGCTTTATTATGTTTAAATTAATTATGTGAGTTTTCTGTTAGTTTTGTTGTTAATTTTACACTTACAAACTGCTTAAAATTTACATAGTTGCACTAAATCTAAGCTTAGGTATCATATCGTAGTTTTACACAACGTTATTTATTTAACAGTTGTCGATTTATTTTTGTTGTATTTCAATTATTATGTGATGAGATGGATTGCTCTTTTATTGCAAGTTTATTTTAAAATTATGTTTAGCGGTTAATGTAGATGTTTTCATTTAAAAATTGACGATAGTAATTAGAAAAAAGTGTTTTCGGAAAATTGGGCAAAAGCATGGGCATAAGTTTTCGTGCCCAAAACAAAGTGGCTCCGTTTGAAAAAGTCATATCTCGATAACAGAGCCACCTTTCAATTGCAAAAGAATTATATTATTTAAACTGGAACCAGCTTAACAGACTCTCAAAATTTCATTAATATGCTTGGTTGGCAATGATCGTGAGCGGTGTGGGGAGTAGTAATTTTAATGTATAAACCAATATCATTATTTATCAAGGTATTTTACAAAATTACGACAATGGCCACATAGACAATTATTTCGCACAAGTGATGCAAAATTGTCATGATCAAAGAAAGTATAAGATAATCATAGTAAAAAGTTACCTGCCAAAATAAGAAAAAAAACAAGCAAAAGTACTTATAAAATCAACTCTTAATGTAACTATATTTCTTTTAATTAAAAAACGAAAGTTTATATATAACTGAAAACTGATCTTTTGATAAACAAGCAACCAAAGTTGAATTCATTATAAAAAATAAATTTTGTACAAGACTCGACATGTCGTAAACGCGTATGAAAAAAACCATATTCGAGGTATTGATAATAAAAAATTGTAAAAGTTTACAACGTTTCGCGATCGGCTGGTCGGTAAAGTACTTTTTTCTAGATATTCTAGACATAATTTTTTTGTTAAAAATATAAGAAAGCGAAATTGAAATATTAAAAAACTCGATTTTGGGTCTGAAAATAGAAAATTTTATATAATTGTTTTGCAATGTTTGCAATTCTAATGCAGTGGGTCCTAGAAATTAATTTGATTAAATAGAAAAGAAAAAAGATTTATGTTTTGCGTCGACATCTTCAGAAAAAAAATATACTTAAGAGTTAAGCTCGCTATTTGCGTGTCTATATATAATAGATCTTGGTGCCATTTAAGCACAGAGGCTGCGCATCGAGAAGCAATGTTACTGTGCAAAGTGTAAACGGCGAACAAATTTAAACACTTGAATACTTTTAATACTGCCCTGTATCCTTGCAAATGTTACATATTTTTTAAAATATTGCACGAAATAGAGTTTGTCGCAAAAGACTTTGTTCTTGTTGTCATTTAAAAGAACAAAAGTTTCATAAACAAAAAATACCGGATTCTCCATACTCGGTACTCACTACATTGCCAGCACTATTACAGCTTCATTGTGCTAAAGCAATTCCTTTGTGGCCCTCCAACTTCTTCAATCCTATTATAACCCATTTTGTTGAGGTTAATTATCGAATTTTTAAATGTCGTTTGACATTCAATAGATGAGAGGCCTGTGAAAGCAGTATTGCACATTTAAACACAACAATTTAAGCCTAAAAAATCCATAATGCTATGAATGCAAACGAAACGAAGTCTCTCGGCAAGTGTATAACTATTGTCCATATATTAGTCTTTAGTGCCGCTAATACCGTTCATTAATAGGTCATAGACCTTCGAAATGGATTCTGGTTGCAGTCGTTGACTGTTACTAGGACTAAAACATCATCATTGATGATTTAACGAATGTAAAACAATATGACGGGGTACAAGTTTTGTTTGACCAAGTTTTATATAATTAATTTTTGGTATTCAAATTTTGTTTATTTAAATAAGCTGTTTTATTGGAAGCCGAAATGCGCAAGAAAACCCAAATATATTTATAAGAATAACTTTTCTGTTTGAGGAACTAGAAAAATTCAGCAAAATTGTGACCATCTAAAACACACTTTTTTCTTTTACCGTCAATATTGTTTTCTTTGAAACGATTTATTTGAATTTTGTTTTAATGCTAATTATAATAATAATCCTAAATATTTTTGTTTATATCCTAAATAACATATTTTTTTTGTTTTGTTATTTTTTGTTTTGTTATTTATTAAATTCAATTTATACAATTAAGCTTTTTAAATTTATACATTCAATATAAAAATTTTTTTATTCATTTACTCAAATTAAATGAAACCAAAGATAGAAAATAAATTGAATAAAATACTTAAATCTTTGTATTTTAATTTTGGTTTCAGGCAAGAGACGATAATAAAACTTAGCTTAAAAAAAGGACAAGCAAACTAAGAGAAAAACAATAAAATTGCTATTTTCCAATACAGTTTCTTATATTTTGTTTTGTATTTTTTGAGAAAAAACCAAAAACAAAAAAAAACAATAAACAATTGCCATTTTATGTATTTCCAAGCAATTGATTTTTATTAAAATTGTTTATTTAAGGAATATCGACGTGCTCATATAATATTTTAGTTGTTTCAGATATTTGTTTTTGAAGCACAATTTAATAAATTAACTTTTTATTTCATCGTAATTTAATTTATTTGTAGCCTCAAATAACAGATACATACACTTATTTTCTTTACAAACATATATTTTTTTTAATATCATTTACTATATAAAAATTTTGAATTTTGATTAATTTATATTCAAATTTAATAATTTATATATAATTAGTTTTTGTTTTTAATTTTTTAGGTCTAAACGTGTAATGCCAAAAATTTTTGTATAAAACTTTTTTTTTGTTCATTTTATTTTGTTTTAAATTAAGCCAATTGTAAGATTTTAAGAACAAATGAAAAAAAATAATAAATTTCTTTAAGTTGTTTAATAATTTTGATTATGTTTGCCTCAATAACATTTAACCGTTTAGTTCTTCAAAACTGTGTGTGAATGGATCTGTTTTGTGGTTTTTATTCCTGTAAAAGAGCCATTGATTGTTGCAAAAATAAACATTTAACTTTTAGTCCTGGAAAACATAAAGAGTTCTATGACAGTTTGTACAAAAAAAAAGGGTGGAAAGCGGTTGGGGAGTGGTTTTCTTCAAGGAAATTAGAATTGGGTGTATTTTACTGTAATGGTACTTTCATTTATTTTATATCTTTTTTTTCAATAGATTTAACAACTTATAAAAATTATTTGTGCTTAAATATTCTCTATTAAAACGTTGTAATTGTGGAGTTTTAAAACAATTTCTGGTATTATTAGTATAAATGCATTATCAGAGTTGTTTTCACATCAATGTGCTTTCAGATTTGTCGCTTAGAGGGTTTGTCGCATACTATTTCATTAAATTCAAAACGTTTTTCATTAGCATTAAGCAATTTTATATTATAAAATGGTTTAGTTTTTGTTTTAAGTAAAAAACTTTGCATAAGTTTCCGTCTTATGAATTGCTCAAACCTATTACAAATACTTACTTACTTAATTTGAGATTAAAAATCAGATCAATCGTTTGCAGATTTCAAAATATGTGCAAAGCACTGCCTTCTTTTGCTAATTGCAGTAATACATTGTAATGTATTGTAGAATCGGTTTGGCGGAAGTCGCGAAAAATAAATATTAACGATTTATGGGTGTGGCACTACCCTGTTTTTCAATCGAAATGATGACAATGCATCTGGAATTTAATGCGTTTGCAAGGTTGTCTAAAAATCGCTGAATTAAAAGCTGTTAAAAAAGAATATTTACGTACAAAACATGTTTTTACGACTCCATTCTGAGAATTGCACGTAAATAAAAGCCAAAAAGTTAGAACTTCTGATTCATTCGTTTTGTCAAGTTGGCTGCATTAAAAATTTAATGGCCATACGAATTTTTTTGTTCACGGTGAATTTTTATCACTTTTTTTTTAATATTTTAACAGGCTTATATATCGGTATACCGTATTTATACTTGTTATTTTCCATATTGAATAATTCAATGTTTTCCTGGTTTTAAAATGTAAATTAAATTATTAACGCAGCCAACTTGAGGCTGGGGCTTACTCTTTTTGGGGCTACTCTCACGTGTAATTCTCAGAATTAAGTCCAAAATCAATTAGCTGACAAATGTTGTACTGTGTATAGTGTGTATGTGTGTGACAAATGAACTAATAACCTTGATAAAAAAGTTTGAATAATTTGCTTATTTTATATGTCAAAGATTCAGAAATACCATGAAATTAAATTTCATAGAAAATTAAATTTCAATTTCAAATACAATTAAATTTCATAGAAAATTTAGTTTATTATATTTATTTGCAGTTTCAAAGAAAATTTTCCTTCTATTAAAAAAATCTCAAATTAAATATCATTCCTTGAAGAAAATTAAGAATTTGCAATCTGTCTGTCATCTGTATACGTAAATGCACATATTAAGTTTTTCTTTATCTGCTGGTTTTCAAAAACATTATATTTTCATCCATTAAACATAAATTTATGTTCTTTCAGTTTAAGCAAATTATAAAAATTAATATACCATACTTAATAATTATGTATTTTGTTTTTATAAAATTTACTAAATTTACAAAATCTTAATATTTAAGTTCTATAAAATTAAACACTCTCATTCACATCACACAAAAAATAATTAAGCAAAAGAAATACTATTCAAACAGACAAAAAAATATAGAAAAACTAAAAAAAAATTCTTTATTTATAACCAAGCAAATAAATTTTTCATCACACTCATACTTTTGGCGGTTTCAAAAAAAATTTAGTCTTCTCTATTTGAGTTTTATTTATTTTTTGTCACCCATACTAAGAATTCTCTCACACATCATATAATTTAATTAAAATTTAATTAGTTTTTATCTTTAATAAATGGAATTGCTATAATTAATGTTATAAAAATGGGAAAATTACGAAAACAAACATAAACTAATTAAACAGAAATAAAAAACAGCAGTAATTAAGGAAGGAAGGAAGGAAGGATGCTTGATGAATAATTAATGAAATTCCTTAGGCAAATATTTACTAATTAAATTTTTATTTGTATGTATGCATTAATATTAGTATATATGTTTGTATGTATGCTTGCTGTTTGTTTTTCTATTTCACTCTTATAAAACTCATTTATATTATTGTTTGTATTGCATACTCAAGGATTTGCTTGATTTTATTCAATGATTTAGTTTGTATTGTTCTGTTTTCTTGTTTATTAAATTTAAATTTAAAAAATAATGCATTTTTTCTTATATTGCTGTACTTTTATTTTGTAGTAATATTGTAGTTTGTTTTTTTTTTGTTTAGTTTTAGTTAGTTTGTTTGTTACTGGTGTTTATTTCCTATTTCAAATGACTTTTGCACTTTAGCCTTTTTTTCTTTCTTTTTTTGTTGTCCTTGTTTTGGCTTTATTAAAGAAGCCAGCTCTACTCTCTGTGTTTCCTCACTTTTTGTTTTTATTATATAGTTATTCTTAATAAAATTATACTTAATTAACTTACACTCTCAAAGTATCTCTTGAGCACATGGTAGCAGGTGATTTACATGGATATTCGATTCTTTCATTTCTTGTTGTCACACCTATCGATCTCGACGCCGTCAAGGTCGGTGGTAATGTCAGACCATGCGCATTGAAATCTTCAGCCATTAACATGGCCTTATCGCTGGATAATCTAGGCTTTCGCAAGGGACATGCGAAAAACATTAACAACAACATTAACAATGTAATGCCAGCTGTCATGCCAAACAATAGGGGTTTGTGTATGTTGGCCAAAATTGCTAAAATATCCTTTTCGGTTTTGTGCAAAGGTTCAATGGCACTTATATCACTGTTCTTCTTCATATGCCAATTGAAGACAAAATTTGTATGTTGATTTGAAGTCTCGGCTGATTGTTGATCATCGTAAGGAACTACATTTGTATCAATTTCAAAGTCTTCAACTGTGTTATCTACTGGGAGTTCTTTTAGCGGTGAGTTTGTTAATGTTGACGTTGATTGGGGAAGTGGAATGGTTGTTGTGGAAAGCGGTTTGTTTGTTATGTAGGAAGATATTGCCTGTTTGCTTATTGTAGGCTTTAATTCTGGTATTGTTGTATCAATTGCTTTAACTGCCTCTGAAGTATCAATTGTTAAGGGCAATGAACGTGACATTAAACCGTTGAGCTGAAAATAAATTGGCAAAAGAAAAAATTAAACTTTATATAATTTTGTGTATGAGTTACTTAAAAAAAACTATTGTTTTTACATGTAACATTTCATTCGAAGGAATATAAACAGTGAATGAATAATGACGGAAATTTCTGCTATTTTTTAACGTAGATTAACATTTTTTAAAAAAGCTCCATTGTTGCCACATTTAGTTCGAGAAATAATTACACTCAACATATTTTTTTCACTTTCTAGTTTGATTTTTTGATGCAAAGATGTACAATATTTTTTCAAAAGCTTAACTTATACGAAAAAAAAAACTAACTGCCAGGCCCATAGTGTCACACGTATTCGTTCTTTCATACTATTACATTAAAAAAAAGCAAAATGTTACGAACTTTATCCAAAAATAATAATCACTCTGGATTGAAAACTACTAACAACCAATTTGTTCGAAAAAATAATCATATTAAATAATCAATTAGGTGCTGGCATGAGCCTTGCAATGTTTCCTGTACTTTGTCACATAACTAGTTAAAATTTATCAAATAAATCAAAAACTCAACTAGTTGACAAAAAAACATAAAAGCAATATTACTGAAGTATTAATCAAACCAAAAAAGCTTTTTTTAAGTAAAAACAAAAATTCGAAAGAGAAATTGTACATGAAATAAAAAAAAACAATTTGTAGCAATGGGTTAATTTAACGTAAATTAGAGATGGTCAAATTTGAAAATTGATCGTAGTGAAGTTGTGTTTGCTTTAAAAATAACGAATAATACCTCTCACAATACAAATAACTCTCGTATCCTTTTTCATAATTTGTATAAATACAAATTGGAAATCACATTCAATAGACCCACCTAGACCCAGCAGTGGCGGATACTGATCATGGCAGTGCAGCGGCTCCCGAAAAACAACGTTGTTTCTGTTCTGCCGTGTAAGTTGAAATTGATTTTTGTTTTATTTTTTGTTTGTTCCTTTGGAATATTGTCTTATGTCCAATTCTTTTTGACTAAAAATGTTAAGAACTTTAACCTAAATGGTTTCCGAAAACAGATACGAAACTCCTCGGAAGAGAATCGAACTCGTTATTGGCTTTCTTTATATCATTTAGTTCGATGAGTTATTGTCAAATTATACTTTTACTTACCTTATTCTTACAAGTCACTTGTACGCGATATTTTGTATCTGGCCACAATGACAGTTGCACATTAAACGATTCTGTTAATAAGTTGCCCATCAAACCACCACCGGAGACTTCCCAGGTGACCAGGCACTGATAGGGTATGCTTAGTTGCTCCCAAGCAACATCCACCAGCACCAAAGAATCTTGCTGTACCATCGAAACGGTATGCAAAGACCACGTTTCACGTATGGTCTTACTGATTTTGCCCGGTGGCGCCTTGCTACATTCTTCCCAACACTAAAATGAGAACAAAACGAAAGAAATGTTAAAGAACATCATTCATACACTGATAAATAAATTCATATAAAAAGCATAAATATTAAACTTAATTGTAGATTTTGTTTTATTTCTTTCTTTTTTTTCTGTATTAAATCTCATATTGATTTTAAGAAAACATAAATCATTTCTCAAATACTTGTTGGCTGCACAGGCAGTCACATTTTTGTTCATATTTGTAATGATAAGTTATTGAGTGCTAAGGGGGGAGGGAAATCTCTATAACGAAGCGTATAAAACTAAAAACTTTTTCGTTTTTAGTCTCAGCATGGGGGAAATTTTATATTGATTTGTTCGTTAAAACAAGAGGAATTTTGTAGAGTTGCTGTTTTCTCTGCGAAGGTTTCATGCTTCCTCTATGAATGAGTCTCCTTTTTTTCCAAAATTGCACTTCAAATTTAGTTTACTATAATTAATCACGTTCTGACAATAATGAGTCGAAATGAGTTGTGTTTTTATTCTCCTCTGTGTTCTTTTATTTTGTTACTTTAATTTTATTCAAATCAATTACAAATGAAGCAAAGACAAATGATGATATTTTGCACTCGAACTTAAATTATTTTGTTTGTTTTTATGATTAATTGCAAATAATGATATATTAGGCTTTGAAATAAATTTTTGGCTTTTAATTGGATTAGACTATGCACTGCATACCTTTGGAAGGAAATCCTGAGGTTAAAAAAGTTTTATAGTTCAGTTGGAAAAATGCAATTTATTTAGTCGAGAAAATGAACAATTAGTATTTACTGAGAAGTCATTGAACTACGTGACACTATCGAAGCAATGAAGTGGTCATACTTAAAAATTAATTCTAATTTTTTTCCCACCGTGTATCAATGATATTTTGTTGCAACTTTTGGCGATAGTTTCAATTTTTTTTTTTTAACATCTTAAACATCTGGAACATTTTGAAACGATTTTATAAGGAATATTATATTAGAGAATCCCTTACTAATGCGCATAAATAAAGCATGCATTTTGTTCGAAATAAAGAATAGGATTTGCTTTCAAAAAATCGTAGTAAACGGTCGCAATTGATTTTCACACGTTGCAAGTGACATTCTATGCCTCTGCAAGGTTGTTTATTTTTCATAGAAACTCTGCGATTCACAATCAACCTTAAATGGACAAGTTCTTATGTAAAAGTCAAGGCGTGCATAACTCGTTCCCTGATTGCTATTTTGTAATACGTTTTTCTGCTCGCCTTTCGAACTATTGCAAATAACGAAAGTTGTTTAAATTACAGTAAACCTCTGGCGGCTAAAGCAGATGTGTTTTCATTTGTGTGATCTGAGGGAGTGTGATCGATAGAGTTAGATTTTGCTACAACAGTTTTAACTTATTGCCCAATAGGGCTGCTATAACGATCTTACAAAATTTTTTATAAAACATGAATTGTGATAGTAAAATATAATAATTGCTTGATGGAATATCAATTCATATAGAAAAAATATTACAAATATTTTGATCTAACTGATTACTGCTTGACGAAAAAAAATACGAGTAGTACAAATATGTATTTTTTTAACAAGCACATTTTTTCAAATATGTATGTTAGTGTACTGCACATACCAAGGCTCTTGCTCTCTTCCACCAACTCTTTCTATTCAATTGCAATTGCTTAAGCACAAAACGAATTTATTTATTTCAAAAACTTTGTCATAAATTTGAATTTTTCTATTATCTTCTTTGATATACGAATGCTTAAGCTGCTTTAGGCACTCTTTTTTTTTGTAAATATGTATAAGCAATAACTTACCAAGTAACTATGTTTGTATATAGTAGAGGATTACAGTACACCGAATGACTGTTTGCTAAGTTTTACTTATGTAAAATGTTACATACATTTTTGAGAGGCAGAGAAGCTAATCTTAAATTTGTTTTTGTTAATGACTTATAGCTCGAAGCAAATAAAGCAATCAGAGTCAACAATTTTTCTTGTGTAATCTTGTGTTGCTTTCCGTCATGCACACACATACATAAATATCCATAGAAATACGCACACACATACAAACACTCTCATACAAAAAGACAATTGCCTTATGAATTGATTTTGTTTATGCTTTAGCTTAAAGGATTAAATATAAAGCTTTACGTTATTTTCCTTTATAAATTTAAATCCTGCGAAATTATTTATTTATAACATTTTTTGCTTAAAGAAAAACAAATAACATGATGATGTTAGCTATGTTTCTTTGTTCATATTTTGCTGCGAAAATAATATATTTTCGGTATTTATAATTTATTTAGTTGAAGGAAAAATGTATAACCACGAATTTATTTATTTGTAGTTTTTATTTTAATATTTTTATTTGATTTCGCTGTCATCTTTACACATGTATGTATACACCTGAATAACTTACGATATTTACTTTAAAGAAAGGGTAGAATTCCGCCAACACAGGTATTTCGAAGAGTAGTTTCGCTACTTAATATGAGTATAAATAAATTCAAAATAAGGTGTAATCTTTGAAAACCTTATTATAAATTAATAAAATATATAAAGGTACTTTTATTTTACATAAAATGGCCTTAGATTTTTTATAAATTGTCGTTTTTATAAGCAATATCTATTTTAAAGTTTTCAAATAAATTGAAAGGAATTGTTTGACTCAAGTTCAAATCCGAGTTTACCCACTTCTTTTTTAATTTTTAGAATTTTTTTTTGTTGATAAATTCGTTATTTTATTAAGAGAGTACTATTTGGAACAATTTATTATTCATCAGACTAGCAGAACGGATTATTACTGATTTCGAGGTCGCTACACCATCATCAGAGATAGGATTTCGTACTAACCGAAATTGATTTAACTTGTAAGACATGAATAAGTTGTACTTTTTGTATTCTAATTTGTTAAATAATACGGCTAAATAGTTGATATTCCTAGTCACAAGTATCCACCGTCAAAAGTGGTAAAATCGAACAAAGAACGCTGATAAGATTAGTTTTAATAAAAATATTTTTTTAATGGTACATTTCGAAAAAAAAACTACTCTTTTGATTGGTACTTTTTAGAAGCGGTAATATAAAGAAATAAATTTTTAGAAGATGCATTTGTAAAAAGGGACTTTAAAAAACGTATTCTTTAAAAAGTTATTTTTTAAAAATTTTGCTTCTAGAAATGATACTTTACTGAATTTTTTTTGAGACCTGCCTTTTCATTTAAGGTGTGTACTTTAAAAAAAGTCACTTGTTCGATTTTGCCGCTGCACATGAATTTACTTCTGTGTTTGTGTATGCAGCATACAAGCATACAAGATGTGATGGAGTAAGATTTGTAAATAAAATAACTGAATGTTGGTTTATAGAGGGATTTCTAATAAGGACATGTTGTCTTGGTGGTATTTGAGAAAACTTTTTTATTATGCAGTCGCTGATGCCAGTTAAATGTTTACGCATCATATTCATATTGATAAAAGTTCATTATATTATTCATTATTCATTATATATTATATAAGTGTACGTTAGATGAAACGCGGTGCCGATTTTACGCCACACAGGCAGATTTTCAACGTTTGCTGACCAAACTCAAGACGACTGGTAAGCAATCACTCAAATGCCAGATCAGCTGAGAACGCTGTCGCTATCCGTGCAAGTACATGATGACCACAAACATCACAAACATCATCGTCAATGTCGACCTCTGCAGATTAATGTTCATAATTTTTTTTACCTCGAATTAAAAAATATGAACTGTGGTGACATGTGGCTCCAACAGAGCAGCATTACCTGTCACACAGCGAACATCACTTTGGAAATTGCTTTCAAACGAACTGCTTCCCTTGGAAAACTCTTTACACATATTTATTTTTATATGACGCTTTAGCTGTTGGTTTTCTTATGCCTTATGGTTGTGCTCGTAAATCGTCTTTATTACGCTTGTGTTTGTTTCTTTATTGCAATTATTTGTGGTTTTCTTGTTGTACTTTTACGACGACTTTAATGTGTAGTTGTTGTTATTGCCATGTATAACTTCCATATGGTTTATTTGCAAAGCCCTAAACTAAGAGGTTGTTAACTTTATTACACCCTTCCTTCGTTTATAAGCCATTCGAGTTTTCTCTATTTTAAAATACAGCCTATTTTGTCTGTCTTTTTGTGTGTCTATTTGCCTCTTATTTTAAATATCACTGATGCATAACTTTTACTATTGAAAATATTTATCCTGCCAAACTTACTGATACTTACATGGATATTTGTTTTATTATAATTTGTTTTAATTTTAATATTAAATAGTTTATTTCCTGTTTAATTTCGTTTATGGAACATTTTACTATTTTTCCTTTCATTTTGAGAGTTTAGCAGCACATGAATAATTGTTGGCCATTATTTTGTAGTTTTCTTGTAAAATAAATTTAAATATTTGGTTTCTTTAATTTATACTACTAGTAAATTCTACAATTATTTATGCATGATTCTTAAAATATTTTTTATTTTAAATAATGCTAAAGGATATGTTGGCTAAAAAACAGCTTAAGTTTGTTTTAAAAACATATTTTTAGAAAATTTAACAAATCGTTTAATCACTTTTGCTGTCTAGCAAATTTAAAGTTTAAACTTTGTGGCAGCTAAGCTGATTATAATTTTAATAAAATAGCAGTCATTGTTCATTGGAAGCTGCATAATCAAATCAACATTGAACAATTTGCCGTACAATAAAACTCAATTTTCACATAACATAATAAATAGTATATTTTTTATTTTGCATATGTTTAATCAAGTTTGATAGGTATTTTATAAAAATTTTAAATTTATTGCCTTCGTTATTTATTCGCCGCAAATTTTTTACTGTACACATAATACTGTCAATTATTTTATTGTAAACATAATTTATATCCCTGAAGAAGCTACACAAAAGGATTCAGAAATATCTCCGTTAATCAATTTTGAATTTTTATATAAAGTACAAGTTTGATTAATGTATGATCCCTGAGTAAGCAGATCAGATTGTGTGAAATAGCTCATGCACCGTCTTAAGAAACCGATGCACTTAAATATTTAGTTTAAGACTTGAAAAACAAAATAAGTTCATAGAACATCATAATAGGTTTTCATGGCAAGAAGATCGACATTTTCTGATTGCTTCAGAACTATAGCATCCGTAATTATAGGTAAAGCAGCATATTCTGTCATATGTTTCTTTGTAATCATGCAGCACTGGGTATTACGAGCGTTAAAATTTATTCTATTTACCTATTTAGAGATTGTTACACTATCGTAATTAAGTGTATCATTCATATTTCGCCTTATTGCCGATATCTCCAACATGTTCGACCTTTTAGTGAATGAATACGAATAACAAATTCTGCTATCATCTGCAAAGATAAAATAGGATTTAAGGTTTGACATAGAAAGTCTTTTAGAACCCGATAAATAAGGAGCCTTGGGGTAGCCCTAAAATAATCTTGAATTCGTTTGATAAAATCTAATATATAAGAACTCGATTGGTATACGATCACTGAGAATGCCCAATGTAAAACGAAACAACTCTCCAGCGACACCAAAAACAATAAGTTTGGATAGAAGTGAATCATGTCTTACTCAATCGAAAGCATTGGAAATATCTGCAGCCACCACAACCACCTGAATTTCGATAAAATGGTTAATTGAATTATAACATCTTTTCGAGAGCAGTGAAAATAGATCTCCGACCGAATGGCCTCTACGGGAACCAAGCTGACTATCTCCAAGTAATCAAGTGGATACCAAATATCTCACAAGATGGAAATTTTGCCATACTTGCAACTAGTTTGGAAAGTGCACGACTAATTGTAATAGTTGTTAGCCTCTTCTTTCGCTTTCTCTTTTTGGGGATTGTACTTATATTAGCAGCTTGCCAACACATTCGGAATTCACCAATATGATACGATTTACTAAAAAGTTTGGCTAAAGGGAGATCACTACTTTGAGGTCGGTGCTAGGATTCTTTGATTCTAGGTTTTTTGAATTAAAAGATTAAGTTTTTTTATGTTTTTTTTTCTTTTTTAATCTAATTTTTGTGATTAATGCTTTTAAAAATTAATTTAGCTAGGTATTTTGTACATATATATTTTTCTAGCAAATAATGTTGTATAGAGCGAAGATAAATACAAACTGTTTTATGGGGCTGTGAAAGACTCTCTTATAACTATTAGTGATAATAAGCATTTTGCAAATTCATTTTTATAGGCAGGTTAATCACATTGTTGAAATGTTAAGTGACGTCAATAACTTTAAAATCAATAATTCACGAGACATAAAATATTATGATATCAAAAAATTATTTCAAGAAATACCTGATCAGCAAAAAAATAAATTTGAAAATTTGGTGTAAACTTTTTTTAGGTCTAAAATTAGAGATTCAAAATTTTATTGTGGTATAAAACATATTTTATACATTTGCTACCTTCACTTTTAAAACCCTTTTTCTTTTTGTTCCGAAATAAGTGTATAAATTTAATTTATTTTTAACTTTTAAACGAATTGTTTCAACATTAATATTTAAGATAATTTCTTTTTTAAATGTCAAAAATAGCTTTTTATTAAATCTTTAACAAAAAAATTTCATATAAACATCTTGAAAACGGAAAAAAATTGAAAAAAATATCCTTGACTTCAGCAGTGTCACAGAGCTACAAATTGCAACAAAAAGTCATAAAAATTTACAATATGATGTAAAATTTTGTTGTATATCGATCTGCGTACTTAGTTTTAAAGATTTCTTCAAATTCTTTTTTGCCTTTTTGACCAGCTATTTGTGCACAAATACTCCTCTGTGCATCCCAGGAGATTTGTTTATGTTGAGTTTTGCTAGAAATAATACTTTAGTGAATATTAAGGTATAATTCAAAAGATCCCGAACTAGAGAGCTAGAAATATCCTTTACTTTGTTAACGAATGACCAAAACGTTTTACTATATTAAGTGGCAGCAAAGTTTTATGATACAAAGCTTTTTCGCACTGCCAGAATAGCAAATAAATTTTAAAAAGAATGTCTAATAAATTATAAAAACATTTTATAAAACGTTTTGTTTTTCAAACTTGAAAATTTGCTTTTAATAAAAACCCACTACAACAGTCAATATGTTTAAATAACTAATTATTTCCTCTTTGTTTTGAAATCTTGAGATAAATTGAAATCTCTTAACGAGTATCATCTCGTTGCAAAAATGTTACATTTACTTTGCCAACTCTCTCACATATTTCTTTCTTCAATGACAAAAAGATAATTATTATCTTTCAGTTTAGTGTTCAGTTTAGGTGGAAAAAGTCGTTAGCGAATGTTTTGCTTGTCTGCTTCAAAACACTACGGGATGCCCAACATCCTACTGAGAACTTTTCAATTGTATATCTTGCAACATATTTGCAGCTGTTTTGAACTTTTGGTTGTGAGAAGTACAAGCAGCAGAAAATATATGGAATTAGAAAGAAAAAAATTAACTTTAATAAATAGAATATAAATTCTATTTAACTTTTCGTAACGAAAAAGAAACATTTAAAACGAAAATAATAACAAAAAATTGTTACCAGGCGAATGTAGTGTTGTAGAAATTATTACACAGAACTTTCCCTTTGTAGAAAAGTCGTTTTAAAAAAATTATTAGAAAATTTTCTTTATATTGTGTGGGTTGCAACTTGCAACACAATAATGAACATTTTCCATAATGTCTGCTAAACATTATAATTTTTACACCATTTACAAGAAAGTGTGGGAAATTTAACGGACCTGAAATGCAAAGAAAACAAGTTGGTTCAACGTTTTCTGATAGTAGATACTCTGTGAAGCAGGATCATAAATAAATGGTCCTTTGAACCGCAATAATTTAAATTATAACAAAAGAGCAGCTAAAAAACGTTTGAAATTTACTCGAAAAGTTAACTTTATATGTAGAAATGTTCCTTCCAGTTACAAGTAAAACAAATTTATTTCCTCCAAAATTGCTCCAACTATTTTACGAAAGCTTGTGCTGCCTTAACTGGTCTAATTATTACCGCTGATATCTAATTAAAATTAACTTTAATATTTTTTTGTTCGTTTATTTCATGAAGCCACGACTGTTTCTGAAAAACAACGTGTTGCTCGTAAACGCCTTTCAAAGTTAAGTAAGTGTTACTTGTGTTTCTGGCTAATTACCTTAACAATTGTATCCACTTTGCCACCTGTTTTCTTTCTACATTTATTTGTGTCATGATTTCTTTAATAAATTTGTTTTGTTATTCTTGCTACTTCTTGATGGGTTTTCTCTAAGTCAAATTACCTGTAATTACCGTAAATTTTCGGTTTTCCTTTTTTGCTTTCAGTTGTTATTCATTTTTATATTTCTCAACAGAAACATCAAAATTAGTTTCTTCTTTAGTTCTCTTGCATAGCAAAAACAAAATATTTAGTGTTGCAGCCACCACTTGTAGGTGTTAACTTTTTGTCTCGTGTTTGTTAGTAATTTTGTTTGAAAAATGTTAAAAAATACTGCTTGAATAAAACATTTATTGAAAAACTACCATCAAATTAAATAAAAGCTTGTAGTAATAAATTTTTTCACCTTTAATTATAGGATTAACGGAAATTAAATAATTTTAGAAGTGCTTCTACAAATAACTAAATATTTGTTTGTATTATTATGAAGTTGTAAGTTTTTGATATTTCTTTTTATAACAACTTAATTTGGAATTGTGATTCTAGTTGAATGGAAACATTAGTTGGACAGTTATAGGGGAAAAAGCAAATTATAATATAATTTTTAAGTGGCTGTAATATTCAATTAAAAGTAAATTAAAAAGGGATTGATAAATCTGCGGTTTAATTTAGTTCATTTCGTTGTTTTAAATTACCAGAACGTCAAATTTGTGCGCCGTTTATTTGAAAAATAGCCTACGTAATTTTGGTGGAAGATGCTACTTGCTTGGCAGACGTCCCACATTAACTCATGTTAAAATATTATTTTCATACCCCTTGTCCTTCATCGCAATCATCTTCTATATATAAATAGGCAAAGACAAATTTTTAGATCCATTTTTCCTCTTTCATTACCAACCGATTTTCTTCATTCTTTTATAAAATGGTAAAGATTGTTGAGCTTTAGTGACCCGACTATATATTATTTAAACGGGTGCAGTATTAAAGGAATAAAAGGCTCATAAAGTTGACACCACTACAAATGCTGAAAATACACACGTACATACACTTACGTAAGTATTGGTTCCAGTAAAAACATAAGCAAAGCAATGAGAGCGCTTCTCCAGGTCTGCTATAATATAACATCAAGGTCTTTATTGATCCATACAAATGCTAGGATAGTCTTTATAAAATAGCGCTCTCGCCAAAACTTGTTCTACCTTCAGGCTTCAGCTTTTTTTTATTTTCTCTTAAAAATATATTTTTAAGAAATACATAAATTTTATATCTAACAAATTTCTTACAGCTATGGATTAATTTAAATTTTTACAATAAATCTCCCACGCAATTAATATTATTCTTGTTTTTTACTTCTTTTTTTTTTAATATTTCAAAATAATTTATTTGTAAAATTTCAGTTCAAATCACGTATACGCTTTGCGGCGCGCCGTTTAAATACCGCAATATTTTATTTAAATTAAAAATTTAAATTTTTATGCTTGTGCGTTTTACACAAATCAATTCTCCAAAGGCTTCAAATAACAATTCATAACCGTGAATTGATAAATTATTATTTATAATTGCCACTAATTTGTCCAAGCATGCAACTCCCACGTTTTGTGAATGAGTAGCGTGCTTATACTATTTGTTACAAATTATTTTACAATTATGCACTGTTCGATAAAATTATATACATATTTAAAATCTCTATTGCATGTGAATGTTGCAGAATGCCTAAACAACAAAGCAAAAAAAAGTAATAATAATAATTATAAAAAACGCCAATGCCAACCATTATTATTACAATAATGATTATAATACAACCAACCACGGCTGCAATTAAAACTGCGATATTATTTATATGCAATAAAAAAAAAGAAGATGGGGAAAAATTGAATCCAGCTAATAATCAATCAATATAAAATAAAAATGTAAAGTTGTAGCAAAAAAGACAGCAGCACAGCCATACGAATAAATGGATAAACAAAATCGTCCATCATTAAAATTAATTGTAATCAATTGAATGCTTAATGATACAATATTAAATAAACACGGTGTATGAAATAACAATAAGTAGAAACAAATAAAAATAGAAATCCAAATTAGAAAAAATATGAATTCTAATCAAATTGGAAGATAAAAAGTGTGGCCAGCAGATAGACATCAGTAGTTTCTGTTAGCAACTGTTTACTAATTTTAGTTTTTATGGTTTTTATGTTTCTAGTTTTAGATTTTCACGTTTTCTTTATCGGTGACTGGTTCTCTACAATTTGTGTATTATTTAAATTGACATCTACCAATGATAAATTAAATGAAAGACCCAGCCAATACTATGATGGCAAAGTAATGAGTTAAAATGATAACAAACATATGAAGTATATACTTTTCATACGATGTCATTGGAGGCAAGTACAGTGAAAGCTCTAACGCACGACTGTAAACTAATCCAGGCGGTATGTAGCTTGTGTGAAAGAAAAGCTGTTGTTTTTAATGGCTACTTTTTTGTGAAGGATATTTTAAAAAATAATACTAGTGTTCTTAAGTACAAAAAAAGTAGGATATCACTCTTTGTTGCATACCTGCAAATCTAGCAAATAAATCCTGAATTTCCGATAGGCTGGTTGTATTTTATTAATATGCAGCAAATTTATAACAACTTTTTGTAAACAACTGCGTCCTTAACTTAGCAATATTTAATTTTCATTACTTTAGATAGACCATTCTTTTGAATTTTAAACCCAGAAAAATAAATCAACAAGTCAAGTTTTATAGAACTAAATACAATCACAGCAAAAAAAATAATAGGTTTCTGGAAGCAGTAAAAAATATGCAAATGCGCTGTTTTGAAGCGCTTTCGAGATTTTTAGTTTTTTTTCTTGTTTTACAATTGCACGTAACCGATATCGAATTTTAACAATGAAAAAATTAGTTGTCGCAATAGGACGAAGAGACACGATTTTGGCGCATTTTTGATACTTTGAAGGACGCGCAGTTTTATTAAAAAAAAGTTACCGACTGGAAAGCAGGAGGTATAACAATAACCAACAACTTTCGCTTAAAAGCCTGCTTCGGACGAAGCAGAGAGTTTTGCTGGGGCACTACACAATTTTCAGTTATTTCAAACGTGTTTTTTTCTCCAAAAATATAAAATTCAAACTTCAATATTTTGAAAATGAAATCTTTTTTAAAAAAAGTTAATAACTCAAATAATTTGCTTTTAAAAATTAAAAATCGTCGCCACAGAAAAGAAAATTGTTTGTTTAATCTGCAATTTTCTACAAAACAGTGTAAGAAAATGTCATCACAGAAAATTGTAAAGAGTATCTCAAGTACTGTAGCCCGCCCTCCCTTATCAAAAGGCAATTAAACCCCATTCCATTCGCTTAACTTCCTTCTTTAGAAATTTCCTTCAATTAACTTAATAAACTCTAACGTACTCGTAAGTACTTTTATTATTTTTAAATTTTTCATTTTTTTTCTCATTGTAGTTCAAATTCTTTTTTTTTTTTGTAAATGGCAGATTATTTGTGTTTCTTACGTTACTGTAATAAATATAGCTTTATTTTAGTTATAAATAATCATAGAAAAACTAACAAAAGTACAAAATAAAACACAATTGCTTTCAGACTTTTATAGCTGACAAACTGAAACGTGCTGTACAATTTTGTTTCCCCCAATTTCATTGTGTACCTGAATTCACTTGGTAAATTTTGAGAAACGTTTTTTTTTTGTATGTATTAAAGTATAATATTTGTGGAAATAGTAATAATAGTGGCAGCGTTTAGATATACTGGCACTTGTACACAGGTGCCAAGCATTGGTTTTTTGTTGCAGTTTCTGTGTGATTTTTTTTATTGTGTTTTTCCATCACGTTGTTACCTTAAAGCGTCAGTTATAATGATTTATGGTAATATATTTTTTCTATTCCTTTATTCCACTTTAGTTGTCTGCTCCATTCACAAAATTCTTGTTTCATTTGGGTTTTCTTTTTTTGTCTTTTTATAATATAAAAACTTAACCTTTTGTGAAAACAAGAAAAAAATTGTTTATTGTAATGAAGTCGTTAAATGATCTTATCATGAAATGACAATTATGAATGAAAATTTAACTATTTTTAAATGCAATGGTTACAAAATTCTCGAAGCTTTATTTTAAAAAAACAAGATGTGGTTTTTAGACTATTGAAATTATATAAATACATATTTTTTTATTACTTGAAGTACAAATAAGCCTTTATAGAATCCTGATCAAGTTTGAAATCTTTTAAAGCACAATAGAGAAAATAGCGCACGTAGCAAAGCAATCAACTTTTCATTTTACGTAATTAACAAATGTAAAATTATTTAAAATCATTTGACTTGCAAAAGTTTCAAAGCCGAAAAAATGTTCATTCCCGAGGGAGTCAACTAAACCTGGTTTTTACAGATACTTTTCTAAGAGCTTTACTTATCTGGGAAATTTTTTATTTAAAATATAAAAGTCAAGTCGGAAAAGCTCTACTATTTATGATTTAATTTTTATGTTTGTGAATAATGCATACAACTTTTTACAAATCATTTCGAAAACAAACATTTTTAATAACAACACATTGATTTTTTTCAGTCAAATATAGTCTGCCGTATAAGTTGAAATTTATTGATGTTAACTTATTTCTTGTACCTTTAGAATATTATCTCATGTCCCATTCTTTCTACAAAAATGTTACTAGTTTTAGCCAATATAATAATCAGTTTGGATTAAAGAATACTAACAACCAATTTAGTTCGAAAAATAATCAAATTAAATATACGAACTGCACTTCACCGAAACCAAAAGTATTTTTTATTGATTTTAGACTTGTTGTATTCAAATATTTGATATATCAAGTAGTTTCAAAGTTAGAATTTTGTAATCTCTTATGTTGAGATTGACCGTAAAGTGTTGGGTTCTGTGAATGATTCATATCCGTACAACTAATGTTTTACAAAATTTCAATAATCAATATTTAAAACAATTATCAAATACTGTTTATTTATTTACTGCCATGCCCACGATGTATTCGTTCTATCGCATAATTACAACAAAACAAAATTTTAGAATTAATTTTTGTTTCAAATGTAATTGTAGGAAAGAATGAATTCGTGTGACATAGTGGGCCTGGCATTTAATATTTAATTTTATACTAATTTGTTTGCTAATTACCTATCTTTTTGTTTATATCTTTTTAGGTCAGTAAAATTTAAATGACATTAAGGCCTCTACAGGTATTTTGTATCGAAATGTTTTATTTGACTTTAACAGCTATAAATTAAATTATTGATTATAAATTATAAAAATATTTGAAAGGATTTTTAAAAAGAAATAGTTAATATTGACCTATTTGTTTTGCTAACAGTGACTGCACCTCTTCGTAGATAATATTTTTATATCTTATTCTGTAAATGTGTTTTAATTCTAATGCTAAATAAGAGAGCTTTCATAGAACCCATTAATATTGTCCTCAATGCGGCAAAAATACTTTCAACAAATCTCAAATTATTTTTAGGGCCGTATTGTCACTTAAATAATATTTATATGGAAAATAATAATATTTATACGAAAGGCTAATCAATGCCCGAACTTCTAGTGCATCAACTGGATTCAAAGCGAATAATCTTCATTTATATTCAATTAATCTAATTGAAGGTCTTAAAATTAATATTGAAAATACATAAACCAGCTTTTCACTATTCCTTTTATATTCAACGACTCACAAGATATTGCAAACTTTTTTTCAATTATAAATATAAATAAAAAATTGAACAATATTATTTAAAAGGCATCGCCGCAATTGTTGAGATTTCAATATAAACTTAATATAAAAATTTCCCATTAAAGCATGAGACATACCATATGATCTTGCACGTATTTCACTTAATATTTGTTTAATTCACAACCTACTGTGTGAGTTGTAGATTGTATAAAAGTTGTTGGTAATTTCTATAGAAACATGTGCTTAGAAACATGTTTAACTGGAAATTACCAACAACATTGATACAACTTACAGCTCATAGAATAAGTTGTGAATGGGAAAATAGTGTTTGAAGAGTTTTCGAATTTTTCAATTTAAAGGTATTGTAAAAAATACAATTGACAATTAATTGACCTGTAAACCCATTAACAGTTATAACAATATTATTAAGCCGAAAATATAAAAAAAAACACACACACACAGAAAAGTTAATGGATTTTCTATAGAATATTATAAATTTTCATGTTGTGAAAATAAATTCTAGCAAAAAAATTAGTAGCAACAACAAGCAAGCTTAGGAAATAAATGAAAATTTAAAAAAAAGTGCATGCTAAACAAAAACTACCCTGCTCAGTTCAAAAGAGGGGGTTGGTAGGGGAGAAATAATAAAATAACAAAAAGCTCATAAAACAACAACATGCAATACTTAAGTGCATTTTGATGTCATTGTACTTTTGTAATACTTTATGAAATATTTTACACACAAAAGCTCACAATTCCTTAAAAACTACATGGAATGGAGCATAAAATAATACGACAAAATATGGAGCACACTGAAAGTAAAAAAAAGAAAAATGAAGCAAAAATAATGAAAACAAAAACAGTAACAGCCAACTTACTAACGAACTAACTAGTAACGACTCGTACTACTGTGAACATAAATACCATCTGCTTTTTAAGATTTTGTTTCGCTGTTTTAATGACAAAAAGTTTTTCCCCTGAAACGATTTACACTCAAAGATTTTTGTTAACAACTGATTTTGTATTAAAATGGAAAATGCTATTATTTTAATTAAACATATAGGAGGCAGTTTGTCAGGAATTTAAAATGCTTTGAATGGCTAAAATAGAAGATTTAGGACCGTTATTACAACTTGCTGGATTTTGTCGGACCGATAAATAACCTTGAACTATAAAGCCTTCATTTATTGTTTTTTTATCCATTAAATATTATTAGTATATATGTACATATATATTATTAGTATAAGTATAAGAATAAAAAAAATTTAAGTTGTAATAATGCAGACCTATTTATCGGGTAGACAAAATCCAGCCTTTTACTAAAGAAATGTAATAATGGCCCTTAGTGACTTACATATCAAATTATTTAAGAATGGCAGTCTATTTTGTTTGCCTTTTAATAATTTACCTTTCTTTAGTTTTTAATCTCGCTTATGGAAAAATAAGCTTAGATTGTCTACAATCTCTACTTAAATAATTTCTGGGCTTGGAATTTTTCAGGACATCTGGCTTATTAGGTTTTGTAAAAAGCTGTGGATGACTATCGAAGCGAAGATGTTCTTATCCATTTATGATCTTTGATAAAATAGACCTTATGCAGTTGCCCCGATGTTTCAAGCGTCAGACTTATATGCAAAAGTATGTAGCATAATAATCTTTAGTATTATTGGTGATAATTAATAAAAATCCTTAAAAGGATTTCTAGAAATTTTCCTAAAAAATTAATTTAAACGTTTTCGCCATTAAATTTATCCAGTTCGCTATCAATTTTTTTTAAATCACTTCCGTTTCCTTGGGTGTATATGAACTCTATCTACAACAATCCAGCTACTGCCATAGATAATAATAATAATGAAAATATTTCTGTATATCAGTGTTTGTAAAAGTGTTGGTGTAAGTAGGTTTATATGTATACGTAGTATGTATGTACGTATTTGTTTACTTGTTAAATGACATAGAAAACCATATCGTGCAAAAAATATTAGCAATAAACAACTAGAAATGCGAAAAAAAATAAAAATAAAACGAAAATTAAAATATACTAAAAGTAAAAAGTTGCATAATAAATAAAACCGTTAAAAACAAAAAACTTACTTAAAAGCACACACATCCACACATACATACAAAACACTTTCCTACATACTCGTCCTTTCATATTCATACATACTTGAAAATATTTTATATTAATACATCTATACCTCGATTTAAAGCATAACATTGTTGCATGCAAACTGTAAACCGAATAGAAGGCGCAATCTGTTAACGAATTTATTTTTTAAATATCTTATGCACTTGAAATCACTTGAGGCTTTAATACACTTTCAGTTTTAATCGTTAAATCTATCAAAAATGAAGTTTTGTGTGTTCAGATATTATGAAAGTGTGACTTAAAATTAAACATGTGTGACAGATATTTTGACAGGACTCTCTAATTGGCTGATTTTATTAAAAATTTCAAAAAATTATACTATCTGTGCAATTAGAGTTGTATTTTTTAGAGTAGTTGGTTAGATAAATAACACATTGGCGCTTATTCAGAAATCATAACCAAAGTCGAAACTAATAGAACAGAAACTATTCTTTAAAACATTCATCCAAAACCTAAAAAATTAATATTTTGTTTAAAGTTTGTATATAAATGAATTAAAATAAGGGGCTGTAAAAGTAAAGTTATTTAATAGGACTTTGTTGATCAAAAACACATCTCTAGTATATTTATTTTTGTACGGATGTTTTTTGGACGCAATAGAAATCAATCAGCTGTTTGAATGTATTAGTTAGTTATCATATAGCTACAGCTTTACCCATAACTAAATGCAAACTTCTCGTGCTAAAATAGCCAACTATGAATAACTTAAATAGGCACTTAAAAAAGTTAACACTTAGTGGTAATTTCTGAATATGTTATTATTATTATGTTGTTATTATATACTTTATACACCAAATAGACTGATGCTTACCACATTGGTTTGATGTTGTTGGATTGCTTTTTTTGCAACTTCTTTGTGTGACATTGTGGGATCAACATCTAACACACCTTGTTGGGGTTTTTCAGGGTCCATAATCCTGTCATATTTTTTTGTAAGCGGTTCGTACGACTATGTTCAAGAGTGAATCCGGACACTTATAGATATTTTCCGTAATCCATGTATATATTTTTTTAAATATGACATCATGAGTTTTCTTCTGAGAGAATGAAATTAATTATCGTAAACAAATATCTTCTGTATATTTAAGAACAGCATCTAAAACTGCTGAATTGTATAAAAAATATTTCAGCTTTACAAAACTATTAATATTTGCTTCCTTAATAAAATGTGCGTTAGAAGCTCCTCTAAGGATGTCTCTTTTATGCACTCGCTTAAATTATTCGACTGCAGAACATAAAAATTGTGTACATCGAGGTACACATTTACAAATTCCTCGTTTTACAAAGGGAGCCATAGATGTATACAACTTTAAATACATTCGCACACAATCATGTTAATAATATTTATAGTCGTATTGTTTTCGCTGTGATGTCGTTTTATTGTTCAAGTATAATATTTTAATGACAAGTGACGCTACGAGGTGGAGTGCTTCTATGTACTATATATAGTGTGTGGAAGTGCTGTTAAAGTTATTGCCAGTCCTAGTATGCTTGCATGTTTGTAGTGGCTTTCGTATATAAAGTTATAAAACAATAAATGAATATAAGCATAAAATTATCATTAACACTGAAATAAAATAACAACTAAAAACTGGCATACTCGTTTAAAAGTAAAAATAAAATATATTACTTTTTATAGTACTCGTTAATTTTGCAGCAAAAGAGAAGGGCCCAAAGAATTCATCGGCTAACTTTACATATGTATTTCAGTTGAGAAAATCTCACTGAGAAGAACTGAATATACATGTAATTTTCTTGTTAATCTTTGGCTCTGGCGGCGACCTCTCTCATGCACAGTGTGGCAAAAATAATGTAATAATTATGTATTCTACAAACTGCTATTTTTTATTTATTTATTTATTACAATTCTATACACAAGACTTAAAGTCTCTTATTACAGTATAGAATGCTTAGTTACAGACAGTTTTTGAAAGTTAAATATCCCAAATTAGTATGATATACATACATGTGTTCATGTAAACAAAAAATAGTTATAATAAGTAAGAAATAAATCAATGAAAACATATATTAAAAAAAATTATAAAAAAAAATATAAAATTATCTTGAGAAATAGTAGAATAAGTCCTTCTTAAATCTCAGTTCGTTACTTTCTAATTGCAAGTTATAAGGGAGAAAATTCCAAAGACGGATTGCGTTAATGTAAAATTGCCAATCAGAAACCAAACAAAATGAGTCTCCTACCCCGATCAGATCTCGAGAAGCTTAACCTACTATGAAGATGAAGTGGTTGCTGTGTATATACGATTTTGTGTAAAAATATGAGCACCCTTGCTAGTTCGATGGGAAAATGATGTGAACAAGTCATAGAGGAGAAGCTAATACATCTTAGCTGACCTTTTGAAGCTCGCAACTTTCACAAATATGGACCGATCATGAATAAAAAATCAACCTTTTGTTTTTTCAAGTTATCTTTTATATTTTTTAAATTTAATAATCAAGATTGCCTCGATATCTTTTTTCAAAGATTTTCAAAAACTTTTGTTTGTTGTTAAAAAATCCTCAACAAACAAAAGTTGTCTTTTATAATTTAACACATTTTAAGGGCTTGAGTTTTGAAATTTCAGATTTTAACCTTGATTTTATATTATATTTCCCAAATAGGTAAATTTTTAGTTTTACATGCCATATAATCGCCATATAGAGGTTTGGCCTCCTATTGTTCTATTCTGCCTGTGTAGCTTGGAGTTGATTAACTTTTCTTTATTTCCTTGGAAATTGTCTCTTGTTCCAATTTTTATATATTTTTCCATAAACTGTTGCGAAAATTAGCATAAATTACTTTGGCTTGAAAACTTTTAATAACATTTTGCATAGATAAACTTATGTGAGCGAAAAATTAATACATATTAAATTCTTTGTATTCGAAGAAAAATATTTAAAAACATTTTAAATAAATAATTGCATAAAATATTAGTTTTAATGTATAAAGATTTATATGAAAGATAAAAATGTTTTTATGCATACACTAATACTATACTTTACGAATTTAAAATATTACAAAGCGTGTATGAATATAATATACATTAATTTAAAATGCTTTATTCGAGTATCTAAATGTACATAAAAGGATATGTTATTAGGTAGTAGAAAAAGTATTTTTAAAATAATTATTTTTAAACGAAAAAGCTTATCATGCTTTTTTTTAATCATTTCAATTTCAAACAAGTAACGCCGTAATGTATTTCGTTGAATAAGTAAATTTATGATAAGTCTATTTAAGCCACTTCATATTAATTATCATGAAAAGTAAAGCCTGTGATAGTTATCGGTGGAACTACATATTGTTAAGGAAAAATAAATTGATTTTATTACTGAATATATATTTTTTGAGTCTTGTTAATTCGTGTTTGACAAATTTTGTGTTGTATTTTTTTAGTTTAGACATTTAATATAATATAAGAATATGGCTACAAAATAATAAGTGCAGGATGTTATTCAAATTAAAATTGTATTTATCCTGGAACAAAAAGCCTTTCTTTATTGCCACAGAAATATTAGAAACATAGATATTGCTTTAAGAAGATATTCCTTACAAATATTATTTTACAGTCCGCAATAGTGCCTAAACGAAGAAATCGTGTTAAAACCTATTCTAAAACCGAAACTTATTAAAAAGAGAAAAAAAACCGGTCAACAGCCAATCACAGCACAAACGGGATTGACGATTTTTGTTCAAATCTTCCTATAGTGATTAATCGTTCATACTCTGTCACATGGAAAATTTTTATTTTTTTTTTAATTTTCTCTCCTTTAAAAAAGAACATACTTTGCATATTTATATATTTCCACAAAATTCAATTAAAATGTAGATAACTTTTATGCAGGCTTTTTATAAATTTATTCTAAAATAAAAAAAAAATTTCAAGTTCTGCCTACATATAACACACACACACAATCAGACATCTACAATATTTTATATAAAATGCATTTTCATGTATTAAAAATAAAAAAGGAACAACTGAAATAAAAGCACAATTTGATTAACTGCATTAAATCATCATGTACGATTTTAGTACGTGATGTATTTAAAGTTGTGCACAATTGTGGCATTAAAAAATAGCAAAAGGAATTAGAACATGATTTTGGTTTTAAAAAAATATATGTACTACTCGTATATAAAATTTAATTTACATATATTTATTAGCCAGTTTTTGCCTAAACGTTATTATATATTACGAGTATTAATTAAAACGATGACTTAAACATGTAGAAACTTGTTGTTTTGTATGTATGAATACATTTTATGTAAATACACTTATTTTTTTGCAAAAAAAAAAACAATTGTGATCTGAATTGGTGTAAAAATATAATAATATAGAATAAATTTGGAGTATAAAAAAAATGTTGTATTAAAACATGGGAAAACCCAAAATAAGATGCATCATATTTTTTTCTATATATTGTTGGAAACTTATTTTCCGTTTAAAAAAATTTTAATAGAACTTGTGGAGCTCCTGGTGGTCACAAGTTCGATCGCTGCGTAGATCCCCATTGTTTCTGCAGACAAGCTAAGGGAGTTTGTGTTCGTCTTCGAAAATAATTTAAATTGAAAAAAATTGCAGATAGTAATTTTGCATATTTTAAACTTAAGAGACTATTTTTGGATATTTTGCTGATGTTTCTTTAAATTTTTTTATTTTTCCTCGATTTTCTGTTGCATTTTATTTGTTTTTTTAAGTATACCTATTTTAATTGTTGACAATATTTGCCAACTGAAATAATTATATTATTATGTTTTTTTTAAAGGTTCACATTTTTGAGTTGTAGCACTATTTTGATTGCTGTCACTTGCATCATAGTTACTCCCGCAAGTTTTAGGAATTAATTATTTAATCAATTGCTTTGCTCAAAGAAATTTGATAAAGCGCCTCCATGATTGTGCGAATAGATAAAATTCTTTCGAAATATATCAAGCTAATTATCTACTCCAATAAACCAGAGACGATGGGCAATAATTCCAGGTCCATTATTATTTAAAAAAAAGTTTTCTTTGATTTCATATAATTTGAACTTCGAAAAAAACACTCTTTATAATATAATATAGCTCGAACAGCTTATTATGGCAATCATACGTATGCGTTCATTTATTCGCAATTGATTCAAATTGTCGATGGAATTCTTTTGTCTGTCCGAAGTCAATCTTTTCGATATTAAAATTCAAAAATCGAGCTAAACTATGAGAAGGAATTGGGGATTGTTTTTATTATTCCCGAACCCGTTTCAGTTTGTTTCTGATTTTGATATATTTGATTCTTTCTTGTTTTTATTATTTTAATTTTTATTATAATTTTTTTTATAAATCAATTAAACTAAATCCCGCCAAATAAAAATATCAGGTGAAAAATCTAAAAAAAAAATAATTATAGAAGAGTTGTGGAGTCCAGCGGAATGAATAATTTTTAAAGCTTATTTTGAGAGTATATTTTATTTGCATAAAATATGTTCCAATATTATTTACTTATGAGCGGATATTTCAGATATAAATATATAGTTCATTATTGAATCACATTTTCTGCAATACAAATTGAGCTTTTCTGGTGAACTCGGTATTGCTTTTGGTATCGTTCTTAAATCGTGATTCAGAAAAGCTAGTAAATTGCTGTATTGAACACAATGTTTATATTACACCTCTAACTTAAAGGAGTAAAAAAAATTATTTAAATATTAATTTTACTTAAAGAACTACGTCTCCAAATTATTTTAGTTGGAAATATTTCCTTCAACCCAATAAAACTTGTAAGCACAAGCTAATGAGCTAAAAACTTAAATTACTAAATTACATATTTCCTCCGCTTCTCAAAGCAAATAAACATTTGACTTTAACAGACTTTAAGTTAAAGAAATTAAGCAAGTTGCTTTTAGTTTCCTCTTAGAATTTATTTAAACAAGTTACATGATACATGACTTGCGATTACTTAATCAAAGATGTAATAAGAAATAACAAGTTTTTTTCTTTTTCGATTACTTAAGGAAAGTTCTAAAAAGGCTTATATGATTATGTATCCACAAAACAACATCATCATAAGATTTTATAGAATTTTTGGCAACATACGAATATGAAAACTAAAACATTTATACTCATAATATGGATGATTGCATTTTAGCATTAAATTGTTGAAAAAGGAATAAAATAAGTAAAATCTAAGTTGTTCATTCAGTTATTTTATAATTTAACTACAAATACACCAGTACTTGTAATCGTAGTAGCAGTCATAGCATTTGTAGCAGCAATAGTATGGAGTAGTAAAGTAAATAAATAGTAGTAGTAGTAGTAGTATTGTATAAGAGTAAAATACTTATGGTATTAGTAGTTTTCAGTGCAATAAGTCTGCGGTTATTCTTGGCACGTTTCAAAGTCATCGACTTACTTACTCCTTATGTACTCACATTTATATGTAAATAAATGCATGTATATGTAATAGTCTTTAAAGGAAATTTTTTTCTTGGGTTGTGCCATTTTCCACTAGTATTAATAGTATATTTGTTATTTTATATAATCAAGTTAGGAAACATCTGCGACATCTGCATCAAACTTCGTCATCACATCACTTCAACAGTACCAAATAGACACGTTCTTTTCTCTCTACTCATACTCCGCTTTCCCAATTATTACGCTAACGTACATATATTTTTGCTTATCTTCATAGCCTTGGCTGTCTCCCACCCACTAAAAGCAACCACACCTTGTTTTTTCTTCATCTTCACTTCGTTTCCAATAGACACTCAACTTGCTGCTTTTTACTTTTCTTAAGAATATTTTTCCATCTGTTAGTTTTTCTCTGTTTTTTTTCTATTCTATTTTATTTAATATTTTTTCTTATACACAATTTGCATTTCAATGCACAAATTATGGTAATTTTCAGCGTCAATCAATATTGAATTGACTACTTTATTATATTTATTTTCATTTTGAGTTTTTTATGTTGTACATAAATTATGAGCTGCCGTTGTCTGTGGTGTTTGACAAATTTATTTGCTAAAAAATAAAATGTTTTTTGTGCCATTTTTGTCAAACAAATTCTACTAATGATGAAAATAATCGTACTCATCGATAGAAAATGGAGGTACAGGGGAAGATCTACAAACTGCCAGCTTCCGTGGAATATTCTCATGCTTTTGTTATTGTTTGTAGAGACGATCCTGTAGACGAACATTTCTCGTAACCGGACGCAACCAATCCGGTGGTCAGTGTCCACAAATGAGATGTTTTACTGTATATATTTGAAAACAAAATGTTAAAAAACATTGCAAAATCGTTATTGCAAATGCTTTGCAATGAAATCGAATTGTATGGTGGAGGAGGGGGTGCCATATTTCATTCAACATAATAATAGAAATAAATTTGGCAGTTGGGGACAATTTTGTGTTCTTATGATGCAATGCCTTTCCATTTATACACATTAATATATTTCTTCCAAAAATAGTGAATTGTACTGAAAAATTAATCTAATTATTTGTGTGTGCACTGATTAACAAGGTTCGTAAAAGCACGCTACTAAAAATATATATTCGAATATAAAAAATAAAACAGGTACGAAAATAAATACATATTTGAAAAATCATATCAGGAGCACTAAAAAAATTATACAAGAAGAAAGCAAAGGTTAATTACGCAGAACATAATGATGTTAAATTTAAAGTTTTTTAAATTATTTGGGAACATTTGTCCCAAAAGAACTTTTCTTAGATCAACATACCTTTAAACACTTTCTACATACCATATTTATTACTTTAGAGTACTAATATAACTGCATACTTGTAAATAAACATAACAAATTAATCTCTGAGTGCCACACTAGTAGAGCGTGCGATTATTATACAGAAGATATGCTGTTCAACCCGTGGCGAAGAGTTCAATACTCTCTGCAAATAATAAGTTTTTATTGTCTCATGTATATTTGATGACTTCTAATTACTGATATTAATAATTCATTATTTGTAAGTCAAAGTAGTATGTACTTGCCTCCAATGACATCGCCATGCTAAAGTTATAATTTAAAACGCCAAAGCTCCTAAAGTAAGTAAAAGTCTGTACCTAAAATCCAAAGTTTTTGCTGGGTTCGGAATCATAATAATACTCGTATTTTATTTCCTCAAAAGATTTGTTTAAATACAGACCTAAATTTACACACAACCAGCACCAGCAGGAAATTATTGAAATATATAAAATTCGCTATTTTATCGTTACTACAATGCTCTAATGAAACCAGGGTTCTTGTACCCGATACCCGAATTTTTTTGCGTACCACACGTTTTTTACAACGAGCCCATCTGTTTGTGGTCGATTGGCCAGTGAATCGTACCATGCATTAAAGAGAGCATTCGTTTTTTGGCCGCACAGTTCGTATGTGGTATAAACTCCCCGCAGAAGTCTTTCCCATCACTTTCAACGTGGGAGGATTAAAATCGAATGTTCACAAGCACTACTTCCTCTATCCTCCTTTCCGTAATCTATTTTCCTAGTTCCAGCCCAATACGTTTCATATGTAGGGGTCATCCCTTGAGTACTGGTCCTAACAAAAAACCCATGAACAATGATAATGGAGATATTGGCGTCCTCTGAAAACGAAGATGTTTTGTTCTGCCGGTGAAGGCTGTTTTAAAATTTTAAATCCTTAAAATTTTGTCTTGTAACCTATTCTTTCTTACTAAAAACATTACATACCGCAGAAAAAAATTAAGTTTATCAAAAATTTAAATTTTTGCTTATTTTGGCATAAAATGCATATTTTTGAAATGTTTAGTGAATATTTCAATATTTTTAGCTCTTTTTTATTATTTTTTGAATGAGGCAACCTCATAAACTCCAGCATTTTTCAGATGTGCATTAGTATGACATTGTATTTGTTGTTGTCGGAGTGTTTAAGTGATGAAGTCATAGCACACTGGTCACTGAACAGTACTGGCAGCAATTGATACTGGTGTATGCTAGCAGACATCACAGCGCCCTCCTTCATCGGTATTGTAGCAAAATTGCCGGCGAAGTAAAATAATTAATAAAATGGCTACAACAGCTTAAAACACATTTAATGCGCCTACTTGACATCAGAGGCGCTGCAACATTGAGTTTTCTGCTATCCAAATTGTCTATTGCTGCCTTGGCGTAGTGAGATGACGCCAAGTCTTTTTCAAGTTTTGGAATACATTTATCATTATATTTGCATTTACTTCACTGATACCACACTCGCTAATGAAACTATTTCCAGGCAATTTTGTTTTACATATATATATTTTGATGTTTTCGATGCTTCGTGTTCGGAAGACTCAAAATAATATTATTCTTGCCAACTCATTCATTACCTTTTACTGTAAAATATTATTCATCTTCAATTACACATTTGTACCCCGAGTTTGTGGAAAAATAATTCAGACTAGACTTTATAATTTTTTCCTGTCTCTCAGTTGTTGCTGGTGCCTTTTCTGCCTCCTGAGAATGCCCATGTTCTCCAGGTACCTCTTATCTGTATTTTTATGGCATTTACAAATTTTCCTAACTTACGAAACGGTTTTGCGCTACGCCTCAACGTTTCCTTTTTAAATTTAGCTCGACCTTTAGAGTCTTGTAAACGGCAAGTAGTTTTTGTGATACTGCGTTGTAAAATTTCCGTATTTTTTGCCTATACGTTATTGCTGCCACTTGAAAAATGACACAGGACTCTTCTATACAACTGTTTTTTCTTCCGATAAGCAATAAAGACAGTCGACAATTTACTTTATTTTTTAATTAAAAAAAGATCGCTGCAAATTAACAAATATTTTGCTTTATGGAGAGCATATTTTAATTGCATAGAAAATCTCTTTTAAGCTGCATGAAATTTCGAACGTTGTTAATAACAATTTAGTTTGCAATATTGCACTGCGGATTGTAAAAGATAAAATAGAAATATATATTAAAAATTTCTAAAAAAGAAATTCAGCGGAAACTGTCAATCACACTCATAGAATAACGGATTTTATACTAATGTAACTTCTATTTGTTTAAGAATAAGTTTTGTGTAAATACATATAACTTTCTTCTGTTCAAGTTTAAAAGTTTCTACAAACATTGACCTCCTGTTCTGCTGCATTGATACATCGCTATTTTTCATGCATCTACATACATGCATATATTTGATATATGAATGTCTCTGGTGTAATGGTACTCGTACGTTGCGGCGGTACTGTTGTATCTTTAAAGTTGTCAATAATTTATATGTTGTGTGTGTGTATTACAAATTTGTTTATTTTCTACATCTCTTCTTCTTCTTCTTGTTACTATTCATTTATTTAATTGCGGCAAGTGATTTTGATGTGTTAATCAATATTTACGCTTGTACTTGTATGCACGTTCTTCTTGTACAGAGTGAAGTGTAAATATATTTTGTTTTATTTGTAGAATTGAATTTTATTTTTTCAGCAAAAATAAATGCATTTCTTTTTTAAGATAAAATAATATCTTGTTTAAAAAAGCACACAAATCATCAGATTACTTTCAACTTGATGTTGAATGTATGCACATACATACATATGTATTCCTGTTTGTAATGTTTTACCAAACGTTTTATTAACATTCAAACAGAGATGCCGAAATACAGTAAATATTTAAATAGAAACGTTCGCATACAGAAAAATTTATATATGTACATATATTTTTATTCACAACTTCTGTCTCTATAAGTGTCTGCTGGATTTCATGTGCTTAAATTTTTTTTCATTTTTTTATCTACAAAATAAATGTTTAATTTGTGTTGACAAACTTCTTATTACGTTTTTATTTTGGTCTTACTTTATCCATGTTTTTAAGGTTTGGGTTGTATCTTGACGTTCGTTACGGTAAGCCAATGTGTGTGTATCGACTATATTTAAGATTGCTCTTAAAGCATTAAAAAGAAATACGGAACTGTATATCATCTATCTTATTCCCCAAAAACTGTTTGTTGGTTTAAGCAAAATAAGACACATCGACTCGAATCAATTTTTCATAAGAATTTAATCTGCAGTAGCACTTCGTTTTACCCACATCGCACTTAAACAAAAAAGTAAAAGAAATTTTTTTTAATCTTTTGATAAACGAAACTGTTTATGAAACAATAAATTATATTTGTTGTATTCAAACAAAAGGAAAATATGACATGTGGGAGATGATTTAAAATTTGTTATATCTTACTTTAAAAACATTTAAATTTTTATGACAAAAGTGATTTGTCGAAAAAGATAATAGTTTGGATCTGATATGTTTAAGTTATGAAGGTATTTTTTTTGTGGGAATTTTATAAAATTAATAAGTAAGTTTTATTTAATGTAGAATTAAGAAGTAAGAATGTAGGTTTTCAAAAAATGTCTATGACTGCGAACACACAAATCAAGTGTGTTCGAGTACCCAAAAGTTTTTACATATTTTTACTGAACTTTACCGCATTTTACTAAATTGCGTTCGTTTACCCAAAATACAGTAAATGAGAACATAAATTGAGAGCGTAAAGTGACAGTTCATGGCTGAGAATTTACAAATTTTTACTGCAAAAATTTCTTGTAGTAAAATTTTGTAAAACACAAAAACATATGATTCAAAATGTAAAAAAATATGAAAACAAAAAGTAAAAAATTTGTGAAAAAGTTATTTAAGAAAAGAAAAACTATTAAAAAGTGAATACTAAATATTTTAAATTTTTCGTTCGTTAAAAATGTACTTTTGTATGCCTTTTAAAAGGAAGTATATATTGTAGAAACCATTTACAGCCATTTTCGTTGTGTTATTTTTTTTTATTCTTTGCAGTTGTGAAAGCGTCAAGTATATGGTTACTTGGTACTGCAAATAATCATATGCTTTGAATAAATTTAATAAGACTCAAATTAGCAAAATAAAATAAAATAAAAATAAACAGATGGAAAAGAATTCAGAAAATAATTTGTTTATATTTTCTTAAAATGTTCGTGTTATAATAAATATTGCACCGATTACCAACAAGAAAAAGATTTGAGTAGTCCAAAGTGTAAATATATTTCAACACTACGTTCACTTACAAGCAGCTGGTTTCCTTAATTTTACTAATTTTGACAATTTTTCCGTTCGCGTACATTTTTGGGTAACAGCTTTTTTTGAAAGTAAATTTTTCAGTTTACTCAGTAATTACTCATTTGCTGCATTTTAATGTAAAAGTACTCGAACGCAGCTAATAAAATACAAAGAACCCTTTCTACTTAACAAAAACAGCTGATTGATGTAAACAACACAAAAGACATGCGCAAAGTGTAATCTATTATTTTTTATTCATGCTCATAACCATTAAATATTTCTAGCAACACCATTCCGAAAACTCTTGATCTTTTTCAATTTAATTTCATTTTATTGAACATTTCAATTTCCAATTCCATTATTATCATTGTGTAATTAGTACAAAAGGTTTTTTTCTGATTTTTCTCTGATCACTCTATATTTGTTAATTTTTAGTATTTCTTTCCTTTTTAATAATTTTTTTCCTGGTTTATTGGTCTTCTTTATGTTTGGCATTTAAGCCGATTATAAAGCAACGCATTTATCTCTGTTGTTTCTTTACTTTAATTTTATGTTTGTTATTGGTCATAAAGCATTGTTTGTTTCACTTTAAATAAAGTGTTTTTTTTTTGTGACTCTTTTCGTTGTTCTACACTACAGGAAAGGAATAATATACAACAACTGTTGTTACTGCTGATGCTATAGTTAAGTGAATTTATATTGATAAATTGAATTGCATTTATAATGGAATTATTAAAATGCTTTTTAAGTGGTCGACCAAGAGCTTATTGATTAATGCAGGTGAAAATCTTAATTAATATTAATAAGATTTTGTTAAACTTAAGCATGATGTTGTTCATATTTATACGAGTATAATACATACATACAAACATACATAAATATAAATGCTCTCTTGTTAATTTCAGAATTATAGATTTATTTCGGCATGTCATTTTAAAGAAATCATTATTTTTTTAATTAAGAAATTTTAATTTACATTTTAAATTGACCAAATTGTTATTATTAGTAAAAGATGATTATTTTAAATTTAAACCTCTTTTCCAAATGTATCTGAGTTTGCTATGATTTTTTTCAGTACTTTTTGTAACTCTTAGATACTTTTTTTTATTGAGTTTACTGCTGTATTTCGTATGTAGAAAATTACTTAAGAGACGAAGTGGCGTAAGGACAACCGGTTTCTTAGTCATATGCTAACAATATTTATGAAATAATTAAATTTTACTGACCATTTAGCTTTTATCGTGTACAAAACAAACAATATCTCTAAAGAATTCTTTAAAATTGTCAAAACTAAATTATTTGATTCTACTTGATTGCTTGAACGCAGCAGGCAGCCACGTAAACTTTGCTTTAAAAGTTTTTACAAACAAATTAAAATAAATGAGAATATTAACAACAGCAATAACAAAGTACTAATACAATCATTAACTTAACGGTAAAAGTGTCGGTTTTTTTGTTACGCATTTTTACTAAGTCCTCATTGATTACGTGTCTAAAAATATACAAAATTACTGAGTTACTCATGTCAGCATTGTAACTCTTTACAAAAACGATCAATAGTATTAATAAAAATTATTGCCGCAATAGTTGTGTATCCTGTGTTTAGCCGTTGCTTTAAATCATAATATATGTGGATGTACAGTTTGCTAATAAAATGGATCGTGATGTAAATCTAAAACTGTCTATAATTTAATAGCAAATTTTTATGTTAAACTAATTGAAGCAAATATGCAAGTTGATAAACGTGTACTCACTGAATCTAGCTAGAGATATTCGAAATTTCAATTAACCAGAATTACACTCGCAGATATTTAACTACAGATTTTTGGTAAACTTTAAAACATCGAGTTTTTATTTCCTTAATTTAATTAATAATTTTTTAACAAAACTGCAGTTGTTTTCTATTTATTTAAGTAATCAAAAATAACTACGTAACCCAACTAAGTATCTATCTACAACTTGTTTAACTATGCGGTGGCATAATCGCTTTAAATAATTGAACAGTTTTTATGGTTATGGTTTTTCTACACAATTTTCTTGTGTTTATTTATTAATACAATTTTTATGCAAAACGTCTATTTGATTTGAAGCCTGTGCAAATATATTTTTGAATACCAAGAAACTGTTTACATTTATTTTGTGTTGAACTGTTAACTATTTGCAGCGTAAAAAACGTCAAACTTTTCGTTAGATTATGGCTTGTTGGTTTTTATGTTACATTTAGTATTTTTATATTTAATCCAAAAACTAACATAAACGTAATGGTCAATAGTTTGTATAAAATAAAAATCAGTAGGGTTCTTGTGGTAGTTTTGTTTTACAATACTTTGTTTTTCTAATGCAGAATATTGCAATTGATTTGGCAAAAACGAATAATATAAATACTTTACACTGCAGTGTGTTTTTTAGTGGCTTATTGTGATACACTATGAAATATTAAAAGCCTTAATTATTGTCGCTTGTCTAGAAATTTAAAGAGATTACATAGCATTCAATTTGCTAGTTTCAAAGAGTACATATTCCCTAACAGATCAGTACTCCTAATGTTCTGGGCAAGTACCCGAAAAATGCTCCACCGATTCTGTCTCCTCCTTATTCAAACACTTTTATGTATTTAAGATGACTTTTCATCTCTATGTGTTGTTTAAAAATCCATCAGTTGTTAACATTAGAATGTCGCAACCCAAGTTACAAATTAATAATATTAACCACATTTGTATAACAATTACAATTGCTGTCAGTCACTCGCAAAAACACAAACATCAACTGTATTAACTATAGACTTTTTATGTCTTTTTATGTTTGCCAGTATTTAGCAAAAGACCCATACGTGACAGTAACATAATATTTTGTTAACATGTTGTTAAGAAGCTGAAATATATTAAGTTACAACAATCTTGCCTCACACTAGTTAGATTTCGTGAAATTTCCTGGAAAAGATTTATGCAAAAGACTCGAACAAAGTATTAAAACTTAAAGTTGCAACAAATGTTTTTGCAATTTATTTCCTAAAACTTATAACTTTAACTTGCATATTTTTGTTTAAAAATTTCAGAACAATTATTTCAAAAGTGTATTTAATTGTTGACTTGTTTTGTGTTAAAACAGCACTAAAATTGCCTTAAAAGTTGCAATTAAAAACAATTGAAAATTGTTCATTTTTATTTGTTACTGTCATGCTCGTTGTTCAATTGCTACTTTGTTTAAATGACTGTTATTAACAATGTTTTAGACATTTTCAACATTACAATTTAACAAAACTTAAACTTCCGCCCTTAGTTTACTTTATATTTTCCTTACTATTTCCGTTTAAATTGTCTATTCTCTTTTGAAATTTTTTTTAATTTTTTGCTTTTATTTGTTTTTATTTGCAGATTATTTTTTATTCAGAGATTCAAACAAAACATAATAGAGAAGACATTGTATTAACGAATTGTTGTCTTCCATTCTTAATTTAGCCAAGGCACCCAACCACCCTGAGCACTCGCAGTTTGCTTTTTCATGACATCTTCTGTTGTTATTTTTTCTAGTTTTTCTGGCATTTTCTTCTTTTCCGCTCTGTCTCTATTATAAACTTTGTATTTCATTTACAAAATTTGTTGTCTAAAAGACATCTTGTATATTTTCCTCTGTAGAGGAAGGAAAAGTTGATATAAAAATCAGCCAAAAAGGAACTCTGTTAGAAAAATCCACAAACAGAATAAAATTTTATCTTCACTTACATCTGTGACACGCACACTTGTTAAAGTATAAATTTATCTAGTTTTTTTTTGTTGGCTCCAAAAAAAATTTAATAAAAAATGAAAGAAAATAATGTAAAGAATAAAGGCAACTTATAATTTAGCTTAGGGAATTGTTATAATTTAATTTTTCCATTTTTTCCTCTTCATCGTTTTTTTCTCGTCGTTCTGCACCAGTTTTCCTTCATACATCTTTGGGGAATTTTTATTCATTTCGAAATATTTAAATGAATGTTTAGTTGGAAAAAAAACGTTGGATGTGAGTGAGTGTTCGACTGAGTGGGTAAAGGGAAACATAGAGGAGAGGGTTAACAAATTTAATACAGTGTGTGGAAAAAAAGAAGAAAGCTGAATTGAAAGAAAGTTTGTAATTGGATTTTTTCATTTGAAAGATGTCAGCAACTTTGATAGGAACCTAAAAGAGGGAGGATATTCAAACAACTTTCTCAATTTATTGATAGTTTAATTAGGGTTCTGTTATACAGCAGAAAACTTCAAAGAATTCTAAGAATTTTTAAGTTTTTTTTGTTGAAATTTTATTTTAATAAGCTGTAGTGAATCATTCTACAAGTCGTTGGACTGTAAGTTCGATTCCATTGAAAGTCTTGAGTCGCGTTATGCAACTTATATTGATGTGCTTCATTTCGAGTTAATATGTTCAGAGGGTTCAAATGTGTCACAAAGGCGTTCGTCGTGGTGTTTTACATAAATATGCAGAACACTCTTTACGCCTAAAATATAAGAATTACAAGATATCTAAGAGTAAACTTTTAAAACACCGATGCACGTATATTTTGTTTTGGTCCCCTCTTTCGGAATCAGTCGTCAGAAAGTTCTAATTTTATTCTGTGCTGTTCTGTGCTATTTAAAAAAGGAAAAAAATTGCTAAGACTTTTTCCTTAGCTGTCTTTTGAAGCTGGGAATTTTAAACGAGAATTTATAATTTTGTACTTAAAATTAATACAATTATAAAATGTTACTTATAATTGTTATTAAATAGAGCTATGAAAAAAAGCACTAAAATTTTATAAACTTATAAAAAGAACAGATAAACTTATGAAATCATAGTTGTGTTTTTCGAAGCTCTATTTTTCAATGAAATTTAGCAAATTTCGAAGCTTCATTTAAAGGCTACACATTGATCACTTTTGACGACTTGACTATTTGATGTACACAGAAGTAAATAACTTTCGACGTGTTGTGTTAAAGTTTACTGCAAATCAAAAATTGTTATTATAAGAAATGTTGTAACGATATTATATAAAAATTTGTTAATCAAAAGCAGAAACCAAAAAAGTTAAGACCCAAAACAGAAGTTTTAAAAGTCATAGCTAACTTTCTTCTGTAGTGTTCAAAGATAATTTCTCCTTGTATTCGTATTAGCTTTGCAAGACATTATTTATATTGGAGCTCTAAAAGATTGTAATCTTTTAATATCCGAAGTGGCCGAATTTGTTATAAATGAAATCGCTGTGCACTTCAAATGGGAACGACAAAAGACCAGTATGATGCCTTCTTTTAAGCTATGCGACTGTGTCTTAAATGTTTTATCAAACATCGTGAGCGACAATGTCTTTAGTTTTCTCTTCAATCAAACAAATCAATGTTAATTATGCTTCATAGTTTTAGGCGATGAAATAGCTAAGTTCGGGGGCGTACATGATTTATCTTACAAACCTGTGATAAATTAAAAAAATAATTTAACTTCAAAATATTTCGTAAAATATACAAGATGTACGAAATTATTGGGTACAAAAATATAATAAAAAACTGATTGCAATTAAAAATAATGAAAAATTGTAATTAGTATCATAAGTAAATCAAACATTATATTTTTAAATAAGCAAGATAATAAAAAACAAACACAGAATGAAGTCGTCTATTTTTTTACAAACACTCTATACGCTTTCAATTTTTCGCTATTATGTCTGCTTGTTTTAAGGAGATAGTTTATTTTTAAATAAAACATAAAATATGCATAACTTAATTATTTTTTATTTTTAAAATATATAATAAGCAAACTAGATCAGCACTATCATCATATGCTTTCAATATACATACATAATTGTATGTAGAAACATCCAACTAACAACTAATACAATTATAAAATGTTACTTCCTTTATATTTGTATTGCATTTTGCAGCTGTTTTCCCCTTCATACATTCTTCCTTCCTTTCACTTTATGTTCTTTACATTAAAAAGCACAATAAGCCCTTATTATGCATGAATATGTGGGAGTATCATCTGGTGTTTGCAAAAAAAACTTATTTTAATTAGAACTGTTTTTCCTTTTTTCATTTATTTTATGTACATTTTACTTGTTAACTTATTTTTTCAATTTTCTATTTATTATTTAGTTTTTTTTTTCTGTACTACTTTGTTGGCGCTGCTTTTTCTATGCTTTGATTCTGCACTTAAGACCCTAAAGGAGCAAACTGTAAAAATATAAATGTACATAAATAAATAAAATGAAATAATATTAAAAGTTAAAAGTTTTTGACATTTTTATGAATATTAAAAATGGAAAATTTTTATTTAAAAATATGATATATATTTTAAAAATATTATTTGTTATAAAACAAGTCAAAAATGCAAAAAAGTTTCAAAGTGTTCAACAATGTGGAAAGTTAAAATGTTATACTAAGTTTATATAAGATTTTGCAACTATTTATATTAACAACATTGATTTGAAAAATCTAACTTTCACAATTATTGTACTTTTTATTTAGAAATAAATGTTAAATTTCAACTCTAATTTGGGGTCACTGAATAAGGAAATATAATAATTTTGTTTCGAAGCTGCTATTATTTTAAAAATATTACTTTTAGTGAAATATTTTTAAGAAAAAACAAATATATTAAAATCTTGTATAAAGATGTAAATCCTTCAATATGAATTGGAATAATGTGAAAGTCCTGAAGTCTTGAAAAGCATGAAAACACTTTGAGCTATATTTTTATTTGTTAGCATTGTCTCCTCTTCGGATTCACTAGCATTTTTAAGACTTCCACTCGGCACAAGTATTTTTTCATCAAGACATTTTTTTAATTTTTTTTAATTTGAAAACGTGGAAGAAGGTTTGGGGAATTAAGGGCTCATGGTATCGATTTGAGCCTCAAAACCTGTATCCATTCCTTCCATCCAAATTGCATACACATGCACATAAGCATTAACTTGATAAAATATCACTTTTTTGCCAAACACCTTTTACTTTGTTTCTATTTTTTGCTAAAGTTCTCTAATGATTTGTCCATTTATTGTCTTCCTCTTGCCAAATGGTCAGTTCAGATAGCTCTATGTTTATTCCAATTGGACGTGCCCATATTCTTAGCAGCCGATTTTAATGCTTTTAATCTCTACCAGCAAAGAAAAAATATGGTTGAAGCAATTATAATCTAAGAGCAACATGATACTCGTAAGATTGAATAACATAGTTGTATTCGAATCATAATTAGATTTAATTATATGCTTATTAGTAATCATAATATAGCTTAAGCTATAATCAAATCATCAGTAGATTATGGTTTAAGATCTACTGATGATTTGGCATAAGCACAAATGAAATGCAAGTATGTCTGTAGACTAACTCAACCCACAACAAACAAAACTCATTGAAATTTGTATTTACTTTTCATTTTTAAAACTTATCAGATGTGTTCGCTTATAACCATGTGTTCAAAAGAATCCTCCTTACTTAAGAACTTAAATTTATTATTCGAGACAGGTCTCGATATTTTTTTCAAAGAATTTCAAAAAACATAACTTTTTGAAATATTTTTAAACCTATTTAATGTATTTATTTTTTGTTTTGGTTGAAGGCGAACCCAAACTGCCCAGCCTGTTATGGCTGTTATATCTTAATGCAACCATAGAAAAAGTGGGGGAAAATTGAACGTGCTACCCCCAGACTAAGAATATAGAATATTATCCATCAGTCTATGGGGATGCCCACGAAAATATTGAAGTCTCCTCGTAAGATTTAAAAATTAAATGTAACTAATAAGTATAATTGCTCTGCACAAATACTCTACATTGGAAATTTCTGTGTGAATAATTCCATCTCACTCTATATGTATTTGTTCATCGAATATTTATGAATGTTATTTATTCCTCCTGGAACTGAATTATTATCATGCACTGTTTTCCTTTAATTACTTACAAAATTTGAATGTATAAAAATGTTGTTATTGTTAAGGGTTGTGTTTGCACTGACTAACCTTCTGGCTGTCTGACAGTCTGCCATTTTGTCTTTAATGTTCAAATCTAATCGTCTGCTTGCGTATTTTGGAATTTCACTTCGATTTTTCTTTTGTTTTGTTTTCTATGTTCATATACGTTTTGTTTGGTTTTGTTATTAATGTAGGTAAATATTTGTCAACCTAATTAATAATTATGTTTAAACAGATACACAAACACAGACGCAGAGACGCAAAGGTATATTACTACACCTACTCCTAGTACTTTTAAAAGCCACCACCACCAGTATTTTGAATAATTTAAATACGAGTTGCTTGTGGAATGTCAGACAAATTTTATTAAGTTTAAGCAAAGAACTCATTTAAAGAGTCTTAATTAACGCCACGATGGTGCGTTTATTTTAAAAAGAGTAAAATTTATTTTTAAAAAACATTTGGTTGCTGGCACACACACAAGGTTGTTACTGTCTTTCGATTGGGGATTGGATTGCCGCCAAAGACTCCTTGATTTTGTAAGAAATTGTTGACTTCCTCTCTTAACTGAAAAGTTGTGTCTCGAAAATGGATTATCCGCCCTAAACATCTACTTCTTTCAGCTTCATTTTTATTGTATTTTTATAAAAGGTTTCTTATATATTTATTTTTCAAACTGATTTCGATCTTAAACTTGAACTCAATAACAATTATAAAAACTCACTAAAATAAACAGCATCGCCTTTCAGTGTATTGCAAAATTAAAGTAAATTATATCGTTTATCCTTTAAAAGAAATCTCTTTAATAAAATTGCTGATACAAACTAGATATAAACAATAAAGATAAAACGAAAAATTTTATATTTGCAATAAATTCTAAACAATAAAAAATAAAACCTAGAAAATACAAGAAGAAACATGACAAGCCTATAACGTTTTCTCTATCTGCACCTAGAATTATTCTTTCGTTTGGGGTGCCCCCCAATAAATAACTCTTCAATGTATTGTGAGCAGCCTATAAACAGCAAAAAAAAAAGAATTAGTATAAAAACAATATAAAAAGATGTGTACCACTTTATCTATTTTTCGTATGGACGTGATACGAAAAGTTTGTATGTGTGCGTGTTCTTATTTGAGCAGATCCCAGAAGGCACACACATTTATTCGTGTATAAAATAAAACATTTTGGCTATATGCCTAACATGTCAAGGTAAATACGTTTGCACATCCTTACACATATTTTGAAACAATCACACATATACACACACACACACTTATACTTGTATTTATTTTATTTATACAACCTCCTGCAAAGGAAAGAATCCATGTTGTAAATGGAGAATAACAAGCAAGAAAACATGCATTTAACAAGAAACTCATAGAGCCACATTTTACACACAGACTTAGATAAGTCTTTACAAGGATTTAAGTTAAAATAAAAGCTTTTTATTTCGCGTTTATCAAAAAACAAGTTAAAACATAAAAACATAAGCAACGATGATACGCAGAAAAGTAAAGGTATTTATTTCACAAATTCATTCATGATTTTTCATTTGATATGGTATAGTTATTCAGCAAAATCATGCTGTGTTTTAATATTTAGAATAATATTGAAGATCAGGCTCGATGCGTCTTCGGCCAACAATATTCGAATATCCTTTAAATGTAAAAAAAGAAAGGAGAAGATTGCTCAGTGACCTTTCCATTTTTCTAATGATTTCATTGATTGCTCAGTTTATAGTTGCAGGGTTTCCTTAACAATTATTATGGATCATGTTCTTTGCCAACCTCATTGGCTATCATAGAATATGATTTGTTATTTTATTGCAATAAATACAAAAAAATGAATGCATTCATTTTATAGCTGTTTCAGTTTCATGTTCCTTACAAACCAATACAACGAATACAAACACAATACAAGTTTACTACCCCGGAGAGATTTTAGCTCTTTGCCCTTCGCATACTCGCAATTCTAAATACGAAATAAGAATCTAACAAAAATGTTTAACAATTTTACTTGAAAAATTTACCTGTTCATGTTGCTGTGGCTGTTACCGTTGTTGTTCATACATAAACAATGTTATATGCTGAAGCTAAATTAACTTTGGTGTAGTCTCTAGGGAATATGGATGACGAAAACGACCAACTTTTTTCTTATTTTTTTCGTTCTGATTAGGGGAAGAAAACAGCCATTGAAAAGAAACTAACAAAATCATAGTTCTTGATGATGAAGTGGCAAGATCGGAAAACTCATATAAAATTCGACAAGGAAGATCCTTACTAAGATGTCTTTACTACAAAGCCGACAGTTTAATTTTTATTTTTCCCGTTTTATTTTGTATAAAATACGTCTGTTGTATGAAAGTTTTGTATATTACTAAACGTATTGAATGGGGGAAACATTTTATTTGGAACAATTTACATTTTATGAAAAAAAATCAGTCAAAACATTATAAGTATTTATAAAAAATAAATTGTAGAATTGCAACATTTTTCTTGTAGAGAGATAAGTGGGTGTTATAAAATTTAATAGTATATAGAACTTGCGTATTAAAATTTCCCTACAGGGAAATTATATTTGTAATACTAAATAAATAAAGTAATGGATAACACCAGTATCATTAACTTTGTTTTTTTAGACCTCCCACCTGCACTTTTAAACAAGAAGCTCTTCGTTCTTCTTGTAATAATTAGTTTTCACATTTAATGACTTCATAAAAAAATACAAAAGAACTTTTGTTAACTATTTGTTAGAAGTTTGAAATTTTTTATTAAAACAAAAATCATCATCTTTAAATTGTGTAAGCATTTTAGCACCTAAAGTGAGGCAGGAAAAATGCTGTTTTGTTATTTGTTTCCAAGTTAGTAAAAACGAAAAAGAAAATCTAAAGCACTTGCTAGACGCGAATGATTAATTGTTAAAACTTTTTTGTAGGAATGAAAAAATTTAAGTTGATCTTGACAGACTTAGGAGCACCCTCCGCCACTTGTTATGAAAATGTTTAAGAAAAGTTTAGTTATAAAAAATACTCATATGAATGGGCTTTCTTGTGGCTAAAAATTGGGTGAAAATAAAGATTTTCTTTAAATAAGCAGTTTAATCAGAAAACAGCTTAAAGTGTAAAGTGGCACATAATTTTTAAATATAAGATGTTGCGATTGTGCTTCATTGTATATAAAATGAAAAGAGGGCAGAAATATAGTTGGAAAAGATAAGTTAAAGTACTACTTTGCTCTTAATAGGACGAATAAAGTTGGTCAACTAACCAACAAAAGTAAATAATTTTTTGGCTTTAAGAATTATACTGTAGAGTACTCGCTTAATTCAAATTGACATTGTAGTCTGTGGGTTTTCTTAGTCTGCTTATGTTAAGTCATAACATTAGTTCAGTTATCTAAATGCGTTTGTATGTTAAATACAACTGTATAATGATGTATTTGTATGAACATGTTTATGTAAAGCATTTTGCATAAAAGGAAAAGTTATTTTGCAGACTGATTAATTATTGTGCGAATTATGTTGTGCTGTGTTGGGCACGGGGTGCGAAGATAGCTGCCCCAGATTTAACATAAAATAGGTGCTACCGCTTCTATCTTCGGCATCGTAATAGATAATGAAATGTCTTTTAAAAAAGTACAAAATGTTTTCAGATTTTTCTGATTATTTTTCATTTAGCAGGACCTTCGTGTGTTCAAAATTTCAACTCTCAGTATCAGTGAAATAAGTACTAAAGTATGAACCTTTCAATAATTCATGGCTAGGAAAGCTTTTATGCTAGTACTTTGAAGCTTCACTTATGAGGTAGCCTGTGTGCCAGTGTTCCAAGAAGCTGTAAGACTAAATTAGCTTTTTAAAAAGGCCAGAAAAAGTTAATTATCCAAAAATAAGAGCTAAAAAAGAATAAAAAAAATTTATTAACAATTCAACGTTCAATGATTAAAACATGTTAAAAGTCATTGAAAAAATGCACTTCAACAAAAAATAAATAAAAAATAAAAGTCTACTGTCCAAACTAATTTGGACAGAATAAGTATTCTTTTTTTTATATATATATTACAAGTTGCATTTCATTTTTTATTTAACTATTTACAACATTGAATTTACCTACTCGTACTTACCTAGTTTACTTACCTTACTTATACCTATTGTGAATTATATCTACTCAACCTAACTTGAATTGTATATGCCGTGAATTCACTGCAACTATTCAAATGTAGTGTAAAATTGCGCTCACCGACGAAAAAGTTTGTCTTAAGTAAAAACAAAAATTATAAAGAAAAATGGTATATGAGATAAAAGTAAAAATTAATTATGGTAAAATTTGAATATTGATAGTGGTAAAGCAGTGTAAAAACAACTAATAATACAAATAACTCTCGTATGCTATTTCTATACATTATTTGTATAAACACAAATCACATTCAACCGAGTCAACTAAAAAGTGTCGGATACATGGAAACACACATGAACACTGATGATGGGAGTGTAGCACCTCCCGAAAAACAACAATTCTTTCTGAATAAAAATGTTACGAACTTTAGCCAAAAATAATAATAACTTTGAATTCTAGAATAAGTTCTAAATTACTTGATTATCGATCGCTATTAATTAAGCAGCGCATTTCCTTTTTTTATTTCACAATTTTATTATTTTTAGTTAGAGACCTTAGGCGCCAATTGCTTAATATTCCCCATAGAAAACCACAAGGTATTATTGATTCAGAAATAAAAATAACATTTATTAGTCTCCCTAAATATATTGTTGTTTAAATAAAAGCTTTAGAGGGTACATCAATTTCGTATTAATCGAATTTACAAACAACACATTTGTCAAACTTTTTCTTATTAACTTTTCTTTATACTGCCCCCGCTCTTATCTTGCTTATAAGAATATAAATTAACTTATTTTTTGACAAGTCTTTATATCCTATTTATAGTTTATTTACTTTCAAGCCTGTCATCGTCTCACCTCACCTGTACACCGTCATGCATGCGTTATGACTGACAACCATTCTATGAATGCTAAAGTTTTTCGTAAAAATATATGTATTTTGTTAAACAAAAAAAATTATTAATATATATTCATAATACATACATACGCATGTTTGTATGTATTTCTTATCTGTGCTTGTACAAAATATGCACACGTGCACTTGTATGTATTTTACCAAAACTTTTTACAACCTGTAAACAATTTACAGTGCATGTTTGCTCTTTCGTTGGAAGGTAGATTGTATGTAAAATATTAGTTGTTAAATTTTACTCTATATAGTAAATCGGTTTTTCACACGATATTATTCCACATTTTTCTGCCGTTTTCAATAATGATGCCTAAAAATAAGAAAATGTTCTTAACCTTTTGAGGGTGAAATTTAAGTTTAAAAATAATTTAGAGTTTATTCTTGAAAGGAAAAGGAAAATACACTAATTTAGCAGGCCTCCTCAAAGGAAAATGAGAAACTCTTAACCGTAAAGTTATATGTATTTTTTTGTAAATTCTCTTTATTTTATTTTCTAATTAATTTTTAAATTTTGAACAAAACTGGAAGCTTCTTTTTGAAGATCTAAAAAATTAACACACTCTTTTGTTATCAGCTTTAAAAATAAATATTTGCTAGCTTCTCCTGCACTTGTACATGGTAGAGCAATTATGTTTAACATTTATCCGAAAAACGATACTGTTCTTAAATTCATGTTTTATTTTTTTAGATTTTCATGTTCAGACAACAAACAAACATACATTCGTCAAAATAATAACAACATCCATAACGTAAATACTTGCCACATGCAACCGTACATGAATGGTATGAGTGCTACATAACACTTGGCACGCGTGCCATGTCTTCCCTCGTCTATGACATGCCATGTAACACGCAAACATAATATTTTACATTTATTCAGGGAACAGTGTTGTTGCTATATTTTCTATGATGATTGTTGTTGTTACAGTTGATTTTGTTCCTGCTCCTGCTCCTGCAGCATTAGTCTGGTAATCGATTTGTGTAAAATATAACACTCGTATAGGAAAATGAAATTACTAATATTAATAAAAAAAATATATATATATAAACTCACTCCTTAAATAATGGACAGGGAATAATAAATTGAATATTTATTTCTTTTGTTTTTTGCTTAACATGTGATATTAGTATCTGCTGTAAGGTAAGGAATATATTCAGCGAGACTTTGTATATCTAAGTTAATAGCTGATTTAAGACTTTAAAGCTCTGAACTACACACCTTAGGAATGAAATTTGCCATATAAAGTTTCAGGACATTCGGTACAGCTCTTTAGTTGTTCTTTATTAAAACTTATCTTGTATGGGCGTGACGTAACCCTTTTATCTCATCATTGGCGAAGTAGTAGTAACTAAAAAAGAACAATTACTTCGTATGGACCTAGGATCTTACCACCTTACAGTGAAGAAAAGAAAAGTGCACCGTATACCTTCGAATAGTATTTTTGCAAGGAAATTTATTAAAAAATTTAATTTTTTACCGAACATAAGTGTCTCCTTTTTACAATTTCTGTTATATTTTTTGGGCATTTCCAGTCGAATCTTAAAGTATGATATATCAATGTTTTTGTCCCCAAGGTGCCAATATTCAGCTATAAAAGATATTATTCTCAAGTATTCCATCCCAACATTTGATTATTTACAAGCCTAATTTCAGAAAATTAAAGCTCACAAAAAATATTAATTTTTTGCAATGGAAGTATTTCAATAATTCCAGCTAACAATTTAAAAAAATATATATTTTCTGAACGTGTTTTCTGAAGTCAACCTCGTTTTAAATTATTTGTTTCATAAGCTTTGAGAGTAGCTCATACTTCTGTATGATCAACTGTAATAAATTCAAGACCAACTGTTCAAAATAATCAAATTACCAGGTTAGCACAATGAGAGCTTTCCTTGTAGAATTTTACTATTTCGACCGTTTTTTTATGCCATTCCCAAGCGTTTTGTTACTGTAGTACATGAACCTGAATATAACATGAAATGGAATGAGAACCAAATTTCTAATCAAAATTTCAAGTTTATCGTACGTCTTGAAACTTTTTCTTAAATTGTTAGGAAAAAAATAAGTCAAGCATTATTACTGTAGGGAAAAAATTAGAAACTATAAATCAAGAAAAGAGCGCTGGTTGGATTCTCAGCAAGGGTCTTGTTTTCCTAACTACAGTGTGGATTTGAATCAATTTTATCTATTTTTAGCAACTTTCTTTTTTTGGCAGCTCAGCTGTTTTCTTGTAACATGTTTAGTTTAGTCTATAATTTAGCCATGAACAAATTTACAAATGAACAACGCTTGCAGATTATTGAATTTCATTATCAAAATTCATGCTCAGTTAAGAGAGTGCTTCGTGCACTTCTTCTATTTTATCAGTCAGTTTCGCAACAAATTTACACTTTTGAACATTAAACCACCAACACGCAAACGTAAAGTGCGGACAGATGAAAATATCGCTGCTGTACCTGCCAGTGCTGTTGATGGCCGTGAATTATTGATTCGGCGTCGTTCGCGGCAACCATGCGATTATTACAAAAAAAATTTTTGTACGAAATGGAAGAGCTGGACAAATTGATGGGCAAGTTCGGTGAGCAGTTTATTTTACGGTTTAGGGCCGGTCAATTGGCCGCCTATATCGTGCGATTTATCGCATTCATACCATTTTTTGTGGGGATATGTTAATGCTCTTCTCTATAGGGAAAAGCCTGCAATGGTTGACGCACTGGAAGCCAATATTGAATAATTTATTCCTAAGATACCGGCCGATATGTTGGAGAGAGTATGCCGAAATCGGACCTACCGTATGAACCATTTGTGGCGTAACATGAAATTATCTCTAAATATTGAATTATATAAATCGTTCTATCGACTCAAATTAAGATTTCATACATTTCTTTAAATTTTATGTGTTTTTTTTTTGTAAATCAAATCCCAAAGCTCTTAAAAAATCACCCCTTAGTAGTTTTTCGATAGCAGCTTAATTTTCAAGAGAGCTGATGTACTAAAAAAAGTAAAACGTAGATTTTTTCAATTGCTGCCGAATTTCTAGATATCGAAAAAGGGAAAAAAAGACAATAGTCTGAGCAGACAAAAAGCACTTCAAACTTTAAGCCAAATTTTTAAAACTTCAAACTGGAAAATTGAGTATACCTCAATAATATTGAAATTATTAGAATCAAAATTTAATAAAAAAAAAAATATACAAAAAACTATTTTGCAGTTTTTCGTTGTTTAAGAAACTTAAATAGTTTAAACAGTTTATTTTTTATTTTCTGCTTTTAATTTTAATGGTGATGAAATCGAAAAACTAGTAAAATAACTTCAAAATATAAAATATTACCTAGATTAAAGAAAGAAATAAAATCCTACTGAGAATTTCCTTTTCATATATATTTTTCTCTTCTTGCCATCAATTTTATTATAACTAAGCGAGTGTGTACATCTACACATTTTCACTTCCTTACTCCACTTTACTTTACTTTGACATATTAGCATACTATTTTGCATAAAGCGCAAACAAAAAAGTATTTCGTTTGCATAAAAATGAAAAGGAGGCAATAATGAAAATTACAAAGAAAATGAAAATGTTGTTTTGTTGTTGTTGTCGTTGTCGTTGTCGTTGCCGCTAGCGTTTGTTAAGACGGGACAGAAGAACAAATGACATAAAGAATAATGACAACTACTTACTATTTTACAGGTAAAACCAGTGGAGTAGAACAGTAGAATAACTTAGCAGAGAGAAAGTTGTGGAAAAGAAATATATATAAAATATTATGTTTTTAGAAAGGGAAAAAAAGAAAAAGGGAAATGCGGAAAAAACTACTATATATAAGTCAGTTTTACTAACCTGGCATTAGTGGGTGTTTTAAGCAACCATCATTAAGGCAATCAAGTGATTGCTTTTAAGCCACATACAGTGACAACTACTACTTAAGTGTGAATTTTGTATATTTTTTTACTATAATAATGACTGCATATCGTAAGTTAAAAAAAAACAATGTTACAGAAAATCCCTTGAAGTAGTAGATTTAATCAGACCTTGTAAAAGCAAAAAACTTAAATAACTAAACGGTGGACTCAACTTGCTTACGCATTTTAAGTCTTCTTAAATCGTAGATTTTGTCGATGACTTTCATAAGAAATGTTTCAACTAAACATGCTGAACGATATCTATTATTGGTATATGTATGTACGTTTGTATGTATGTGCTGTCACATTTAAGTTTATTTACTCTATTGACAATTGGTCTCAACTTTGATTATTTTTGTGTTGGTACTACAAGCTTTTTGCACAACAAGCGTTTGAGGCCACTATAAGAATTTTTTCCAAAAGAAGCTTCAACTAATCGATTTTTAAAGAAATAAACGACGAATCTTTGTAATTTTTAAAGCTTGAAGGAATCTACATTGTTTTGGGTTTTAGAATGTATTATATGACGATCGAAAAACTTATTAACATCTTATCGTATATTAAGATAGCAAAATTTTATTAAACAACTACATAATGGGATTCTTATGTTGAGCTTAATTTTGTTTTTTAATTCGAACTAATCGTAATTAGACAGAAAAGATTGAGCATGCAACATTATTCCGATGATCAAAAGAAAAACAAATGCCAATCAATTTCAGGTGGAACAGAATAACTTTGTTTCTGGAGCAGTGTTAATGTCTTCTTCATGTGTTTTACGACTTTTCAGGTGGTACTGGTTGTAAGATTATTTAAGTATTCATTTATACAATTCTTTTTAACATATCAAACGAAATAGAATACGAGAATTATTACAATAATTATAATTATGTATTATTCTAAAGTTTTGCTTAAGTTAAGACAAAAGAAGGAAAACAAGAACACATAAGATAAAACCAATGCATAGAATGGTGTTATTTGATGGTAATTAGTGATAGTTTGGGAGCACCAGCATGCATCATTATCACAATAATTCTCGTATTCTGTTTTCTAAAACAAAATTTAATAAATAAGTACTTACATTTTCTTACAACCGTCATTAACTAAGAAAGTGGTAGATTAGATGTTTGGGTTGAAGTGATTGACGCTAATATTTCCTTTGTTTTGTCTCATGTGAAACCATGTAAGTATATATATACTTTTTTAAGCTTTGCTTTTATTTCTCTGATTAATTAAAGATTTTAGCAATCTACACAAGCTTTTTGGTGAATAAATTTTACGACAAATTAACACTGCAAATTTTTAATAATTGCTGTATATATATTTTAGAAAATAGTTGCACATTATCTTATTTAATTCTTGAAACAATAATTTAAACTAGAAACCGGAAACGTTCTTTGAATATATTGTAATTTTTATTTATTAAACATAATGTACTATTTAATAGCTTCAATCTTCTTATAATAAAAGTAATACTACTCTATAATTCTTAAGCCAAAGTTCATATGCTTGTGTGTGTGCATTTCAATGAGCTAGTGTTGGTGTTAGACTGAATGTTTTAAAACAAAAAACTAATCAAAATTTATTACTCTTGCTAGTGAAAATATAAAAAAGGCCATAAATTTAATACTGTGAGATTTTCTACAAAACACGAGAGGGTGTTGGCTTGGAAAGTACAACGAAAAGAATGAGTTATTAAAGTAGCATCTAACTGACAGACAAAACGACTGATTGTATGCCCGATCGTCATCCTGCTTGCCTGCCTGTATGCCTGGCTTTATTCAAAAAGCTAAAAGGATAAACACAAGCTTTTAACATTAAATTTTCAAAAGTGTTTTGATTCAGTTTCCGGTTTTTATTTTTTTACTTCTACTTTACTTTATGTATCTTTATCTCAAGTTAACATTAAAAGGTTGTCTTTTTCGTTACACTATATATTTTTTTTGCTTTAGTTGATGTTAGCTAAAGCTGATTAGACTGCAGTTTTTTCTAATTTAATTTTATTTTAGATACATATGAAATTCCAGTTTACTTTTTCCATTCTAAAACCGTCAGTCGGTGGTACTTTCTTGTTGGTAAGAAATGACAAACAAATTTAAATGTAAATGTTGCAGGATATTTTTCACTTTTTATTTAATTTTACATTTATTATTTACCAGAAAAGATTGCGGCAAGCGTGTTAGTTTTGTGTGCATATCGCAATTTTAGTCACGGAATTGTGAATAAAATCAAAACTTTTGCATCGACTGCAAAGAAACATCACTCGTCCTATTTAAAGCATAATAGACATACAAAGGTCCATTGTGAAGCCCTCTAAGGAAGAAGAGAAGCTGAAGAGTGAGGACAAAGAACACATAGAAACAAAAAAAGAAGAGATGAAAACATAATGGAAAGCTTTGTCGTTTATAATTTATTTTACAAATTTTTTTAAAGGAAAATAAATAAATATATAAATATATATCGATATGAGCGATATTTTCATTGACGATACAAAGATACATGTATTCGAAATACATACTTTTTCTTTTTTAATACATTAGAAGTTTATTTATATATTTGTTAAATTAAATTTACAAATTAATAATTAAAAGATGATGAACAGGCTACAGGGTCCTTCATCCTACGAGTAGTAGGCCTTAATTGTGCAAATTAATAGCGATTCCATGGGAGATGATAATTTATAATAAAAACAAAAACGAATTTTCGTAATTTATTTTCGCTTTCAATTTTATTTTTATTTACCACAAACAGGCAGCTACGATCTTCTAGTGTATCAATAAACACAGATCGGCTTGTTTGATGGTGCAACCAGTTCTAAGAGACTATTTTCTACAGCAGATTTACTTGCAACAGACTTGCTAAATTGTCTTCCTCTGCGAAATTTGAAAATACTATACATTTTAAACTAAAATCTTATTAATATTGAATTTAAATACTAGCAATTCTTTGAGCTGAAATTTTTTATAATAATAAAAAATAATCCTACTTATATTTCATTTATTTTACCTTCAGTTTAAATTCACTAAGCGTATTAGCTGAACGGAATCGCTATCGCCGATATTTTTGTTTGAATATCGGTTTCGAATGGCTAAAAAGGCATATCGATGTGTATTTATTTTTTACGACTGAAAGGGTATTTTAATGCAGATTTTAATTTATTTTTATTTTTTTTATTTTACAAAATCGGGCAAACTTTAGTCTACTACTTATGCTAATATAAGTCGTGCAGTGCAACCTTTTCGCTGTAAGGGTTTATCTCTAAGCAAGGTAATTGATACTCTTAGAAATTCATTAACATTTATTTTAAAAAGTCTATGTTGGCCTGTGGAACCAGAATGTTACTTTACATTTAAATTGTCGTTTAGTACTGCGCATGAATCTAGCTTTTACGCTGACTCCTATTCATTTACAAATAGTATTTCTCTTGCATATGAAATGCCACGCCTTAAAGAGCCTATTTTCAATCAAATCAAAGTACAGTCGAAACAGTTCCATGAATCCAACCCATTAACAATGAAAGATTAACTCCGTCTTGTAATTAAAATATTAGTTTACATTAAATTTAGTTCCATTTAATTTATGCTTACTACTGCTTTTATGATAATATTAGAGATATTTCATTTAAGAGTTTTCGAAATGTCTAGAATTGTTTGAGGCTAAAAATGTTTAGCTTTAAATTATTTTATTAATTTGAAACCTCAAAGGCCTACAAGGAATCCTTTATGCCACCAGATTTCTAGTTTAGTTTATCAGTTTTTAATGTTTGTCATTTGAATATCAACAAAAAGCTTAAAATTTAATTAATTTCATGTAATGCGATACATAAGACTTTTCCTCATTCTTGTGTTTTCGTGTAATATTGTATTGTTTTTCTTTTCTAGTTGTTGTTCTTTATATTTATTGCTGCCTTGGCTGGAGCCACTGATGCTAAAACATGCTACTATTAACTTTGTCGTTATCTATTTTTTTTAATACAAAATCTCCTACTTAGTTTTAGGTTTGTCCGTTTGCTGTTTGGGTTTTAAAAGCCTTTTACACAAACAACCAGATCTGATGACAACAATTTCTGTCAAATGGTTGAGGCATCTTTAGCCAGTTAAACCTGTTTTTTTAGAAATATTGTAATTAGAGTGTTTGTTATTATGACAAAAGTTTGTCTACGAGCTTAACTTGCTTATAACGATTGAATGTTTTCAAGTTACACACTCAAACTCATTTGCAGACGACTATTGCGGGTGGGATTTTAATTATATTTAGAATCATGGGAGAAGGCCTCTAATAAGTATGAGTGATGAGAAAATGCCTTTGAAGTCTACTCATTAAATGTAATCAATACTGGTGAGTATTTGTGTCCCAAAAATAAAGCATAATTTTTAATTAGAACTTAGGGAGTCAACTGACTGTATCAAATGGATTTTATAGCTATTTTTAATTAAACGTTTAATGTTTGTGCTTTAGTATTGTTAGTGTTGCTAACATCAAATTTAAACAGGAACAGAAAACCTATAACGCCAATAACTTGTTGGATCTTAGTTAACTATTTTTTTTTGAAAATTATGTAAACAATTTGGCTGAAATATCATGGAGTTCTTCTACAATACTCTTAAGTTGTAGCATACATCAGTTAAAATCAATTAAAATATTAAACTATAGAATCTTCTTTTTATTTAAAAATTTTTTGTTTGTAATTTTGTAGAAAATGTAACACAATTTAAATTAAATCTGTTATTTAATTTCCCTTGTATAATCATGAATACTTATTACGTGAATGTTGGTTGTCCACAAGATTTATTCATGAATACGAGTGTGCAAGTACAAAAAGATCGTAATTGTGTAAAATTGATTTCCGCCATAAAATGAATTTTGTCTCATACTGAGGTCCTGCTTTTTTATTTTAACAAACATTTTATATGTAGTAGTTATTTATTTTTATTTTATTTTACTTTTTGTTTACAATAAAGTGCACATCTTTCGCATTCGTAGCATTTTTATGTTTATCTTCAAAACTTATGCTGTTTACTTGTGCTACGAGATATTTTTCTTTGGGCAATTATTTTTGTTTTAATACTGCACAAAATTTGAGCAAGGTATGAAATTTCGTAAAGCTTTGTGCAATTTTTTCGCTGACTTTGAAAATAAATTTGAAAAAGTATAATTTTTAAAAGTATCTTACGCTTTCGATATTTATATATTTAAGTGGTAGCCTGCTTTCTTAGTTCTACCAGTTGTTAAAAATATTGTCTATCTTTCTTCTAAAAATCTATTTATTAAACTTGTTTGACAAGAAAAGTCGGCTCAATATAATTCTTTGGATTTATTATATGTAAATGCAGACTTTAAGGGGCGCTTTCTTGCTGAATCGGTATATTCCTACAATAATTAGCAACACAAATAATTGTTCAATTCACAAGCTCGTATTAACATTGTATGTGTTGTGGAATCGTCTAATTATAAGGTATTGTATTTTTGTTGTTGGTAATTTTCATACGAAAGTGTGTTATAATTATTCGTTTGAATTTTATATTTTTTATAAATGGTTGTATTGCGCCAGGTATGGAAAAATTCTATTTTTTAGTTTAATTTGTAAAAATCTTTTAAATATGTGATAAGTGAACCCAGAAAATACATTCTTCTTAATGATAAATATTTACTTGATTCATTTCAATTTAATTTGCAAACTATTTTAATCAAAATTGTTTGTCGCGAAAAGTTATTAAGTATTAACTGAATTGAGTGTCGACTATTGTGGAGGAAGAAGATTTGAATGAAAACAAAATTTAAGGAGTAAAATATTTCCTGTAAATAAATAAAAATATAATAATAATTTAATAATTCACTTTTCATGTTTTTTTTTTATTTGAAAAAAAAATTGATGTTCGAAATAAATTATTTACTCACAATGAATTGACTCATTGAATTGACATTTAAAATATTACAGAATGACGATACAACAAATTTGTCTGTTCGCAAGCGCATACACAAATATCGTCTTTTTTTAAACGATAAGCCATACGACTGAGCTTGTGAATTGAAGAAATGTTTTCAAGATTTAACTAATCTAGAGTTTAATTTATTTGCAACCGAACAAAAACATTGAGAATATAAAACAAATTATTATTTGTGTTCAATATTCAATTGTGTGTAAACAACGCATACACACACTCCTTCCTATTCAATACTTTAATAAAGGTCTTGGTATCCTAACAAATTTAAAAACCATACTTAAGTATTCTACAGAAATACATCCAGCAAAAATTTATAGGAAAACACATTCAATCTAATTAGATGGTAGAAAATAATGAATTAAAGAATGATACTATTTATGGTATCATCAGCCGATTAATGGTGGTCTTCTCAACATAATAAATATATTTGATGCAACATTATATTCTGTATATGATTCTTTTAAAGTGAGGCAAATAAAGCAATCATAAAAATTAAGCCAATCATTTACTTTATGAAATCAGTAAGCTGTCCTTTTACTTTGAAGTTTAGTTTGAAGAATATATTTGGCATTATGACAGTATTTAAAACATACTTCAAAAAGAAAACTTATGTACATATTTTAACTTAAATATTTTTAGACTTTTAATGACTGATATTTTTTTGTGTAAAGAAAGTTGTCTCGCTTTCAAAATGAATGGCTCAATTGTATTCACAACATACCGATACTTATATTATTCTTATATTTCATAAATTCCATAAGTAACAGTTAAAGTCATTCAAAATAATTCATCATTCAATCATTCAATAAAAAGTCTCTCGTAATGGAATAAAAAACCAAATAGAGCCCCAATACTTGCATAATTAATTTGTGGGAGATTACCTCAGCTTCATAAAAAAGAAATCTAAGAAAAAGTAACATTTTAGAAATTATTACATCCGCCTCCCGGTAAATTAGAAATACGAAACTGAGAACGCTGCTCATGTCTCTCTCAGCATATTTTAAGAAACTTGAGCCCAACATAATTTTAATAACCAAATGCTTAATAAGCATGAACTTAAATTTTAAGTATCTCTCTTTTATTTTATTTATTAATTTTTAGATTTAAGACATCATCTTGTAGGATCGGTCGCAATCCGATGAAAAGGTTCAAGATAAATCCACAGAAATAAAAAATATATAATCATAAGCGAAAATAATTTTTCGCGAAGTAGTATTTTTAATTTTTAAAATTAAAGTGAAAAATTACTTATTAAGTTGAGGCATTTTAAGTAGCTTTTTAAAATCTTTATTTTTTATCACTGCTCTCTGCCCTCGGAGCTGCTCAGGCATTGTTATGTGCATCATAACATGAAAAAAATTAACCATCTCTTGTCCCTATTCAAAATCTTTCGAGTGTTTGAACCCGATGTCTTGATTTTCTTCATGATTGTTTTTGTGGCCTCTATTCATGCTTTTTGTGCATTCAGCTTAGGCCACTCGTTCGCTTTCAAACTACTGTTTTGTTGTTTGTGATTGCTGGAAATGTTGAAATTTTTGACAGACAATGTCATTTTTTCCTGATACATGTGACTGGTGTATAACATGATGATGTTGATGATGATGATGAGGAAGATGACGACGACAATGACGGCCAGCCATGGGTTTTTCTTACATTTCAAACTTAACGACAAACACACCACATAAAAGCCATAAGATCTCTTTATAAGGAGCAGTCAGTAGCCACAGTTAGTGGAGAAAATAGCTTTCATGACAGTTTTTCGTAGGTTATAAATCTTTGTTTCTGATGAAGAAAAAAAAATCGCTTTTATGCGTTAAAATTATACTTATTTGCAGTTTTTGTTTGCGTTCTTTTGACATTTCTTATGAAGACTAAAGCAGAAAAAACAAAAATGTTGTGATGACAAACAATTATGATCTGTTTAGTTTGTATCGTTTGGGATTTTGTTCATTTTTTCTTTCTACAATCAAAACTTGTTATAGATATAGTTTAACGCTGTGTGCTTGGTTTGCCTTATGAATACATACTATATGTATGTCGTTTCAAAAATTTCTTTAATTTATATATTGCATGTTAAGCATAAATGATAATGACCCGACATTGATATGTTGTTGAGTTTGAAATTAAATCCAAAAAAAGTTTGTTTTTTGGTAGAGTTTTCGGGCTTTGTTTTTTGCTTTTAAATGGCCAATGAAATATTTGAAATGTCCAAGTTTCTTTCAGACTATTTCGTTGTCTTTGTTACGTTTGAGCCATACCAATAGTTTTCTTCAGTGACCACAAAATGCCTCGATATGCTGCTTTTGTTCTCATTATATTTAACTTGTTCTCATTTATTATTACGGCTACGAGTCTGTTTAAATATATTTTGTTTGAATTTTTTTTGCTCATTAGCTTTATGAAAAAAGGCAAAAATTGCCGGCCGTTGACAAACATTTAACCCTTTTTTTATATAAAACCATATTGTCTTGTGTACTTTTTTCACAAAACTGTTCGCCTGTTGATGTTTTTATTATGAAATTATGAAAGGAGCCTTTTCCCCTTTTGTAAATGAATGAATTTTTGCGTAAATATTTACGCATACATGTCAGTATCTGTATCAGTAGCAGTCTTAATACTGTTGCTTTCAGTATTTTGCCTTTTTTTCCTTTTATTGCTTCTCTTTTATTCTGTATGGCAATTTAATAAGAATGCCAGCAGAATCCTTTAACATGGGACACTTCCAATGTTTTAAAAAGGCATTATAAAAAGACAAAAGTAAAAGACTAAAAAACTTAAATATTAAAAAATGCATGGCGTACAAAATTATGAGACGAATAATATTTTTTAATTGCTTTATTAACTTAAGCGGCTTCTGGTACGCGCAGTTGTTCAAGCAGCCAATTTGTATTTAAAAAATACATTGAAACTGATAATTGTTGAAACGCGTTGCAATTTGTGCAGATAATGTTCAACTAATAGAAAATCTGCACAATAATAAAGGATCATAATTATATAATATTGATTTTTACTATGTTAGTTGAAAATCAGAAACATCTCTAAAAGCAGCTACCGGCGATTATTTTGCTGTTTTAAGGTAAAAACTTTTTTAATTAAATATTAAGTAATTTTTTAAACATCCGTGGATAAATAACCGTGTATCGCCGCAAATCAGAGTTTGCGGGAGAGTTAAAGAATCTTATATTTGAAATTTTGAACACTGTATAAAATTTTGAGAATATTTTTTAAATGGTTTTATTTTGTTCACAAACAGAAACTGCTTAAGCCTTTTCGTCAAAAACACTCAGGGCCTTGGCAAGAAATGAACCCACGGGCGCCTGACTAATCATCTAGCTTAATATCTACTAGTCTACTAAAGAACATTAAACTTGGCGGATACTTTTCAAGCAATAAAATAAACAATCTAAATATATCTAATGAAAAATACAAGGAACTGCAGCAAATGTGCACAAAAAAATTTTATATCAACAAAAGCGGTTCTTGTAAGTAGAAAAGTGATGATTTTTACTCGATTTCCATTATAAAACAAAATCTTGTTCGTCACTAGATTTTGACAAAATCTACCCAAAATCTCGTAGTACTCAGTGATGCTACTACGGGTTTACCTAAATTTTACTGAAAAATGCTGCGCTGTTCAATAACATTTCTTTGAAAGGTGTGCTGGCCAGCTGTTATGCATTTGAATGATAATTTTTTGTATGGAGCTTTGCATTTGAAAAGAAAAATGCCAATCAAGTGTATGAAATCTTGAAAAATGTCCCGATGTAAACAGTATAGATTTTGAAAGAGATTTAATTTTAAATCTACAAGATTTCGTAAACAGTTTTAAAATGTGCTCAGCTATACGAACGTATTTTCTCGTGTCCTTAAAAGCTTTCGTAAGCAAACAAATATTTCTACACATATATTAGAACTGAGAACTATTTTAGTAAACATGGGCTGTAGTAAAAAATATCGAAATCGGTCTATGTGGTTCCAAAAATTTTTATACAAATAAAAATAGTGTTCGGAATATTGGCATCAATAACTCAAAATGGGCAGCAATAAAATTACGCAGTTATTTGAAGGGCTCAGAGCTCAAGTGAACCAAGTCATAAAATATGAAAAATTTCAAAACTAGTGCGAAATTCTCCGCAAAGTTTAAATCTATTTAGTTCTGTAATGGACTAAGTACAAAAAGTGTTTCGTTCCTACGGTAACGGTAAATAATCCAAGTCAATGGGTCATTTTATATTTATATTTATTTTTACATTTACTGAAACTCAAAATATCTTCCCATTGTCTTTTTGTGACTTGTCTCACTTCAGCTCTGAGCTCTCAATATATGAAACCCACAAATACTCGTACACCCAGCAAAAACTTTTCGTAATAAGTTAAAAAGCAAATGACCATATTGCTCCTTTAATGCAACATAGTTTTAACTCAAAAAATTTGATTTTTGAAATAAGAACACAGAATTATACTTTCTATGATTAAGTTTCAATAGGAAAGCGGCATGAAGTGCATTTAAAGTTTTCACTAATTCTTCTTTGACATCTCAACTCAATATTTGAAGGCAAGTACCTATCACCTTCGTCGCTTACAAATAACGACTTTAAAATTTCAATATTTAGTCACAAAATACACCAAACACTATTAAAACTTTGACTGCTTTGAGTATCGAAGTCGTGCTTTTTAAATTATTCTTGTGTTTGAGGTCAAGTATTCTACTAACTTTAGAAGTAAATACTTGCGTGAGCAAATACAAAGTTTCAAATATGACTTCGGCTAGACTTTCTACTGTATGATAAGTGCACGATCTACTACCGCCGAACACAGAGAACAAATTACCTGTTTTTTTACAAGTGTGTGATTGCACAATTGCTTAAAGTAATGCAGAAGGTATGTAGTTTGTGATCCAAGAATATCATTGTCAAGTGGATATTTTGTCTCTGATAAAATAAAAAAGTTATAATGAGATAAAATACATACCTTAGTAGACACGGCTTATAGCCGTAAAATTTATTATTAAATTGGTATTTAAAAAAATACAATGGATCGTTATTTGATTATTTTATCGCCTGAATGGTGTAAAATTCACGAAATGACGTTAAATTGAAATATCTGACAGTTATATAGTTTTCTATGTACAAAAAAATGCATGTTGTCTACATATGACCATCAATACGTTTATTCCAAAATTTAGTTCAATCTTCATCTTTATTTATATGCAGAAACTATTTTATAGATATTTTCAATTCTATTTTGAATACCTTTCGGTGTTGACTTCTTGATGAAAATTTCACTGCAAAAAAAAAAAATATTAAAAAAAAGAAACGACAAAGTTTCATTTAATATTTACAAAAATGCATATAAGAGTCCATTCTAAATAACCCTAATTTTTTGTTCTCCTTTGTTTTGCTTTTAAACATAAGCGGTGTGCATTAAGCATAATATCCACTTATACTTAGTGAAATATTTTAAAGACTTTAAGAGGTTTTTCTTTCATTAAAAAAATCTGTATGTATAAAATGAAACCAACACGAAACGCTCGCTCAACATTTGATGTTAAATGCATTATATGTATGTGTGTGTATTTATTTTTTCAGAGTTTTGTTTTCTCTGCAAATTGCAATGTAAATATTTAAATGGTTTAAGTAGAAAAATACATCAAATGTACAAATATGCACATGAAGGTTTTCCTAATGACATTTGTATATAAACAGCAAAACAGCAGCAGTCAGCGTCATCGTCATCAGGTGCATAATATTCATATAAATATTTGTATGTACATGGCATTGTACGGTTTACTGCTCTTAAAAGAAGCAAAAAACAACATTATATAGAATTCAAGATAAATAAAAAAAAAATACAAAAAGTGTTACAAGGTAAAGCTCTTGAAAAATGAATTTATATGGAAGCAAAAAAAAAACACATAAAAAGTACGCAGTACAAATAAACGCTTCATAAACAATATATGGACTTGGTACATGACATTAACATACATCCGATATTCGTTCCTGTTTACTGTTTACGCACATTTCTTTTAACTTGACAAGACACTGCAAAGCAACTCATTTAACATATTAAATTATTATTAGTAGACATCATTTTTTTTGCAAATTTAAGTTGAAGCTGCAAGTTTGCTTGTGCAATGCTAATTGGTACATACTAGTGATGTAACGAATGCGAAAACGAATACTTGCGCCAATATTCGCAAATACGAATACATAACATATTTCAAATTTGGCGTCACTTGTCTTTAGCTGGATTTTGAAAATAAAATATTTAAAAATAATTGTAAAAATGAATTCAGTCATTGCGACAACAATAAATTACGTTCTTTTCAGTGAAGACTGAATTTGAGACTATCACCTGTTTACATGCATCACTGGCATTTCAAAGTGTAGTGATGTATAAAAAATTCGCACAAAAGCATACAAAGAAGGGTCACCCTATTGGCGCTTTGTAAAAACTTTCCGTTTTCTGTTTTTTTCTGATTATTTACTCTCTAAGGCAGACAAAATTTCAGTTATAGTACGACTCGTAGTCAAACTAAGTGGAAAATTCTTAAATTTAGTACGGCCTTTTTCCTTCTGTGTATTTTTAAGTCAGTAAATAGGTACTCAAATATGCCCTCTTCATATCTCGCGAACGTTATATCGTAATATATTTAAACTTCGCCTATTAGAGCTGTGCCAAATCGATAATTTCAGCGATCGGTCGTTTTCGTTCAATTACTAAAAATTAACCTGTTCGTTCAATCGTTAAATTGAACGACAGGACGGCAACATTCATTCTTTTCTTAAGAAAATCGTTTGTAAATATTTGAATAATGTAATTAAATTAAAGAATTTATTCAAAAATGGGGTTATTAATTATAAATAAAATCATAGTTAAGTTCATTTTAGAAACAATTCCTTGTTCTTTTGACTAGAATATTAGACATTTTATTTTAGCGTAATATATACTATAATTTTAATGGGTTGATTTTAATAAGAAATGTATATATAATTTTCAAAATAACTCTGATCAATACAACAAAACTCATATGAAACAAGAGAATGCAAAATAAAAAAGATCTATGAACGAAAGTAAATTTGACTTAAAAAAGACACATGAACGAACGAAAACAAATTTTGAACTCATCTACAAAATGGAACGGTGCACTATTGAGCCAAAAGCGTGCAGTAAAATAACCGGATCACTTTGTTCTGTTGGGTGATTCGTTCAATTTCACCAGTTCGTTCACGAGCTCAACAGCTCTATTAAACATATGTAGTATCCATATATGTATTTTAAGTCTTATAATTTTATACTTAAGTGCGGCCAAATTGTGACCTGACTAAAACTAGGGCGAATTGTTTCGTGTAACAGATACTGTATGCATAGGCCGGAACTTGGCCTGGCGCAGTACCGCGCTTCTAAATAATTTCACCGATATTTGGCATTCCTTTATTTCAGCAATATTAAACGACATAGTAACTTTGAAAATATGTTGCAGCATCACCTGTATCGAGTATTAAGTCTGGTTAGTTTTCCGAATTGTTCGTATCTTAAACTTTTTTTTTAGAATAAGTTTTTGCCTCTACCACAAAGTATTCTTAATGATTTTAGTTCATCCGTTAAACTAACTTATCACAGTAGTAAATTTTCAGTTTAAAATAATTAAATATCCCGACAAACTTCATTGATCAAATTTGATCAAAATACTAAGAAGCGTTTCGTACAGCATATTTAGAATTTCCTTGAAAACTTAGTCTTGGAGTTCTTTTAGTCAAAATTCGTAAGGTACCGGAATGTTCCGTGAGCAGGAGACATGTATATTTAAGAGACACGATGCCTTTACTAATTTTGACTATTGATTTAGCAAGATATGAAGCAAACATATTTTGCTTTTTTTTAATGGTATGTATTTGCAAAAGAAGTTTAATAAAGCAATATATTTTTGATTTGTTTTTAATTTACTGAAATAATGTTAATATGTTCAGTTAAAACTTAAGCCTTTTTAATAAAAATTATATCTAATTAATATTTTTTTTTCATTTACCTTATATGTATTTAAATTGTTAAGCTTTATCTGAGAAATGTTAGTTAATGATCCCGAAATACTTGCATGAATTTAGCGCCGATGCAGATTAAGGTTTAAGAGCTTTTAGAGGGGGAAATTGTGTATAAATCTAAAATTTTTTAAAGCAAGACAAACAACCGATATTAGGATCGTTTTGTTGGTCGGCGGCAAATGAAATTAAAGAATTAAATTGTCTTTATGTTTTTCTTTTATGATTGAAAAAGACTGGAAAAACAAATTCTACTAATTAATAGTTTGCAGCTTTGATTTTATTTTTAAAATTGGTATAAACATATTTTCAACTAAATCAGATTTTTTGAAATATTTTACAAATATCATTGCAATATTTTACAATTTTTACTTCTTAGTGCTGATTTCAAATAAGCAAAAACGTAATGCATGACAATATAGATATTTTTTTTAATAAAATAAATTGAATAAACTCCCACAAAAACTACATACATACAACATTTTAATAAACTAACAATAAATTTAGCAAGCCAATACATTATTTAAAAATAATTTACTTCCGAAAAAAATAAAGTCGTTGTAGCCACCAACAGCTTTTATCCGTTTATTTTTTTTTTTTTTTTGGTAATAAAAAATTAAATGAACAACTAACAGAAAAAAACAATAATCAATATATTATCAATAATGACGGCTATGAAAATATTAAACTTAAATTGACTGTGCAGCGTATTTGTTTTTTTGGCATTGTTGGTGTTTTTACCTCTTTTTTATTGTTGTTGTGCTAAGGGTTAATTTTTTTAGCCAGTATTACTTAATTTATGACTGTGGCATGCTCGCACATACCCACTTACTGCTGGTCCAACTCCAACTCCAGCTCTTGCACCCAACAAACACAAGAGCAGAAGCTTGATATGAAATGATTTCATCCATGAATAATACAGATAGTGGCGACGCTAAAACAAACCATCAACAGCAAAAACAACGCTGCTTCTTATTGCTGTTTAGGTTCGAAGCTGTCAAAAAGCACAACAAAACTGGTAAAAATATATAATCAGGCATGTTCTGAAAATCACATTTTTCAAATCACATGTGATTTCAAAAGTAATAATGGCCCTCCAGAAAAAACTGAAAAAATATCTGCATGACCATTATTAGTTTTAAAATCACATGTGATTTGAAAAATGTGATTTTCACAACATGCCTGAATATATTCACATGTGTGTTTGGTTGCATTTTTTGCTCCATAATGAATTTTGATTCCTTTCCTTTTCTTATTTGCATTTGAAACAAATGTTCAAGTGTGCTTATATAGTAGTGTATGTGTGGGCGAGTTAGTAAAACATAAACAAATTTTGGCAGATGCGAACCCCTCAATAAAAAGTCCGTTAAAATTTTGACACTACCTGGATTATTCTACCTGGTAGTGTGGTTGTGTGTTGGGAAAACATAAACAAATTTTGACAGATACGAACCCAAAAAAAAGCTCGTTAACGCTTCGCTATTACCTGTATTATTCAACAAAGGTATCATCCTTTTTTATTTAAAATTTAATTCTCAATCCTTTTTGAGAGCTAGACAATTTTTGAATTTAAAAACAAGATTAACTTAAGTTTCATTTAAGATTCTAAAATTTATAATGAATTTGATATCAATTGTTATTCCCAACTTATTGTTAAATGTCAATTTATATTTTAAATATTTGATATCGATTAGTTAATATACGGTATTAAAATCAGGAATTATATTGAGAGTTTGCTGTTTGAGAAAATGAGTTGGGTATTCTGGTAGTGTAGTAGTAGACTGTGAGTTCGGTGCTCATCTAAACGAACAGGTTGTTTCACTGCAGCTTACAAAATAGTTTGTAATTGTGATCGTCATATTTTGCAAACAAATAATTACAATGAAATACATAAGTTTAAATTTATGAACAAGGTTTAAGATTTAGAATAAGTTGAATATAAATATACACACCAAACTCGCTTAACGCAACTAATAACACATTTAGTCACATTTTTATTTCGGAAGCTGTTATCTGTAAGCAAACAATTTGTGAGTTACACTAATCGAGAAGTTGCGTTGAAAAAGCTGTGCTGCTCGAAAAATTTCGAAATTCTTGATATTTGAGAAAAGAGTTTGATTTCAAAAAACATTCTAAATTTTATACCAATCTGACGTGTCTGCTGGGTCTTATTATTACATCTTCTACTTACATACAGTAAATTGTTTTTTATAACTTTTTTTATTTGTTGCCTACACTCACTTAATGGCAATTTCATTTAACTTTAAGCCCTGTGTGGCATATATGCAATATCACCAGCACCAACGTCATAGTACTTGTACAACGTCATCATCAGTTTGCCCAAAAGGGTATGACTGAAATTTACAACACCAACAAAAAAAATGAATTTAATTCAACCATGTTACCAATGTACTTCAATTGGTTAACAGGAAGAAAATCCATCCATCCATTCATATACAGCAAAAGTACAGCAGGACAACAAAAAAACCAACCAAAAGAAAAAAATCATTTTCCTTTATTACATTTCGTATTGTTGAAGTTTAATAAACGTACATCAGTAGAGAAAAAACAAACTCGACTCATACTTCTTATAGGACTTAAAAACTTGTGCTACAAATCAATTAAACACTCCATGTGCCAGAATTGAAAAAAAACACATGCGAAAGTTAAAGGATGAGGTGGCTTCTACTTGGCTTTTCATTGATATTTGCAATTTTGTGTTTAAACATCAGGCACTAAGAATTTGATTTACTATGAAAAGTTTGAACATTTTAAAGTGTTGTATCGTTTTTATACAGAAAGTGATTTTATTCACTGATGATATATTTTTGTTTAATTAAACTAAAAAAATCTAATAAAAAAAATTTAATATTCAAAAATAATTAGTTTTATATTTAATAAAGCAAGAACATTCTGCTCAGTGTAAATGATGACTCTTGTGTAAAAAAAATATGATGAAGTCGTAAATTATGGATATTAATTTTACTTACGAAATTAAATTGAAAATACTCTTGACACAATTTATAGCTTTAAATTAATATGAAAACGTTTTTGTGGCACATTTTGTGGCATCTAGGTCTGGAACTTATACATACATTACTGAAACTTGAAGCCAGTACTGTTGTTAATTTAGAGTTGCGATCAACTTCTTCAGAAGCATTTGTTTTTGGCTGAAGCACAATGTAATTGCTATGTCACCGAGATTTTCAAAAACATTTGAGATTTTCAGAAAACCTCCCCAGTGCATAACAATGCTAAAAGAAAATTTATACTTTTCAATTCAATATATGTACATAAATAATTTATATTTCTGCTTACTCCATAATATTGCTTGCACTTACAAAATCAAAATACGGCAACCAACCAAAATCCTTAAAATTGCGTTGCCATTAATGTTGGCGTACATTAGCAACTGCAGTAACCTGAAAACCTGAAAGTCTATCGTTCAAAAAAGAGTACTGGGCAGCATATATTTTCGTCAAACAATTCTTTATGCAAAAGATTTGCAGTGCTGCCACACATATCTAAGGCAACATTCTGTTTACTGTTGCAATGGTTTGCAGACAGGTTGCTCAAATTTACTGCGAATGCGCCCTTTGTTTGTCTCTATCGTTGTTATTGTATGTATCTTATTCCGTCTCTGCATTTGATTCCTAAAATATTTTCCTATATTGAACATAAAAAATAAATATGCCGGATTTAACATTCACACAACAATTTAAGAGTCGAGTAAACTGGCCAACAATCTGTTATGTTTTATAAGCAACGTGCCTTTTTTACACAAACTTGTTTGCGTTTTGTGGCCTCAGCCAGGTTGTTAAATTTTGTGTACAGCAAAAAAAAATTAAAAATATGAATATTTAAAAAAGTTAAAAAAAGGTTTATTTTATCCCTCCGAGTTTCTGTCAACGTTATCAGAATGACTTTGAAATCCATGAACCCCAGTTTTTTTTATAAACACACTCATCCGTATTCACATTTTAAGTTTATTAAGACCAAACGATTGGCCGAACAACAAAAAAATGAAAAGCTTAAAAGCCCTGTTTCGCATACGCTTTATTTGTTCCACTCGTTTTGAGTTGAAAAAAGAGACAAAACATCAATATGTTCTTTTATTTTTTACCTGGGTTATGGTCAAACTACACAACATTTGTCTTTTCGGCTAAAAAGTGTTACAGCCAGCCGTTGACTTAAAAACTGACACAATAAAAGGAAATGGTTTCAATAACATTTTGGGAAAAGGTAAATAAATTTGTACGTGAGTATGTCAGTTAGCAGATGTTTCAAGGATTAATTTCATTTATCTGCTTAGATATAAAGCTAATAAGGTATTTAACAAATGGCAAGAACTTTTCTCGAATGCACAAATTACTGTCACTCCCACAATATCGAAAGAAAATTCACTTTCGTACATTAAATTTGTATTATCGAAGAAATTGGCTTTATTGGATATACAATTTTATGCCATTAGTGTTTCAATTTGATATCGGCCAACAACTCACCGAATGTTGTGTTCCAACTTTTCAATCATATCTGTTAATCGGCATAGACTATTGACTTGAAATATGCCCAAGCAATTAATCAAAAGGGTTTGTTTGATGGCATGATCTTTGTAACCAACTTAACATTATGTGAAATTATTCGATCAACAAATGATTTTGTAGTAAATTACCGACTCTTAAATTTATTATGTATCTTTTAATAATTCAGTCCTTTAAAGATCTATCTTGTTATTACATACACAGACCTGCATCGACGCAAGTACAAATATAAACAAAAAACCATTAAATTCAAGTTTACATTTGGTCTCGTGAACATGTAAATCTGACCTTCCACAAGTGTTGTCAATGACAGTAAACATCTGGAACATGAAATTCTGAATTTAAAGAGAAATGCCTGTGCAGAAGAATACTTTTACATTTCAGTATTTGAATTGAAAAAGTTTACAAAAATTTCACTTTTAACAAAAAATCGAATAAACTTGATTTAGTATCAATAGTTGTAGAAACTATTTAAAATAAATAAGTTTTCAACTTAATCATATCTTACTGGAAAAATATTTTTCCTTCAAGAGCTAATAAATTTTGATTTAACGTGTAAAACTGATTTAGTTTGCACTTTTCGTATTATAATTCCTTAAATTATACGGTTAAATAGTTGACATCCCTAATCACTAGTATCCACCGTCAAAAGTGGTAAAATTGAACAAAGAACGTTGATGAGATGGTGTAGCGACCTCGAAATCAGTACTGATCCGTTCTGCTAGTCTGATGAATAATAAAAATTGTTCTCTTAAATAAAAAAAAATTAATTTATCCAAAAAAATTTTCTAATAAAAATAAAATAAAAAAAAATTAGTAAAAATAAATGGGTAAACTCAGATTTGAACTTAAGCCAAACTATTCGTTTCAATATACATATATACCAATTAAAACTTCTAAGGTAAACTTCAGTCTCAATCTTTGAAGGTAAAAACAAAACGGTTGACGTTTTATGGCAGGTGGCATAATTCAGTTATTTTGTATTTAAAGACTCTAAAATGCAACTCACCGTTAAACATTCTGAATTCTGCTGACATAACGCATCTTTTATTGTGAACTGAAATGAAAAAAAGAAATATATAATTATTTATGTACTCGCTAAAATACCCTCAAAGTTTTTGTAAATTTAAAAAATTTAAAATTTATATTTTTCTTCGTTAAACATTTTTCTTTATCTTTTCCTAACTAATTAGAAAAGCTAAAATTTATTTTCTGTATTTTAAAAAATATAAAAAAATGCATTTATTTTTAAAAACTTTTTATTGTCAGCTTCTGGAAATTTACTTTGTGAGTGCATGTGTGTGGTGTACATTTGTTTTAATTCTTCATCTAAATGAGGTCAATATCTTTAGCGGCAACCCCCCCAAAATTATACTAAAAATTGTCTTTTGCTTCTCTAAAATAATGTTGTTCGAAATGGCCAGCCACAAAACATTCACTAAACACATGTTAATAATTCTTGACAGTTTTGGTGACACATTGTGTATTCCTAAGATTTCTTCTGTATAATATGCAAACGAAATAAGGGACATTGGAAACTCATTATTTATCTAAAAAAAAAGAAAATGTTTTGAAACTGTTGTTGTCTCACTTGTTGTTTTTGATGGCTAAATTTTGTTAAATGTTAATGCTAAATAATTTATGCTTAAGATTAATGGATGACAATTAATGAAGTGAAATATTAACAAATTTGTATTAAGAACGATTTTGCGGAAAAAGATGTTTGGCTGTTAAGTTATTTTTATTTCAGCAAGTTTTTTAATAATCTAGATCTCTTAAAAACAAGTTTACGTTTCGCTTTATTAATTTCATTTTATAATATCATAATTGCATTATACATTTACTTAACCAATATAATTTCCATAAATTCTTAAAATATTTAAAAATTTCACTTTCATTACTTATTATTAGTTATGACTTGCTTTAGGAGATCAATTTCTTTCAGTGTCTTATTTTTTTTAGATTGATAACAAATCTTTTTTGTGTCTTTCTTCAATTTAGTTTATATCGCTTATAAAGGCTTATCTTTTAAATAACAGACTTCTTTAGTTTAGATTTTTTTCTTTTTCACTACCAATTCTCAAGACCAGTAAAATGAATAAAAAATCATTTTGAATAAATATAGTCTTTTCAAATCATGATAATTTTTCCCCTTAGCCATTGTTTTCTTAACCACAAAATATACTACTTGCTTGCATCTCCTAAATATATTTCGAATGAGCTGAATAAAAAGTCAGTCAAATGGCAAAACCATACATACGGCAGTAACAAAAGATATAAAAAGGAAAAAACTATTCAAATTGGACACTAAATGTGTCAGAGGAACTCTCTTAATTGTAAGATTGATTGATTTACGATGAACAGGTCCTTGTTTTGATACGCGTATAAATTGTGATCACTGACAATTCGGTACAATCCATAGCGAGGGTTGAAGACGAAAAACGAGAAATTTAGAGGGGTCCCCATACAACCTGACTGAAAATAGTTAGATTCAAAGAATGGTTGATTTGCCTTCTTAGTTTTGTTTTGTTCCTCTTGCCACTACTTTAGCTGTGTCAGTTAACATTTGCAGGCTTAAGAATTATTTTTCGAAAGCTTAATAATCATCGTCGTCATCATCATTGTCTTCCATTGTTAAAATCTTACGTTTTTCTCTCTGTTTTCCTTTAAGTCTTTCTTAGTGGTTTTTCCTTTAAAATGTATGGTCTTCTTAAAATGTATTGAGAAGAAAATGAAAAATGAACTGAATGAAATTGCTTGAATTTGACTTGTGTATGGCGGGTATAGATATTTATTATTTCTAGTTATTTTTTTCAGCTGTAGTTTTATTTGATCGGCCATTTGACAATTGTTGTAGAAAGAAAAGAAAAACTCATCACAGAAAATAATTGATTTTAAGTTCATTGAATAGGAAACTTTTGTAAAATATAATAATTATTGGAAATTGACAAATTGTGTAATTTTTAGAAACTACTTTAAATAAAACTTTTATTTATAGTTTGTTTTTTTAATATTTTCGGCTTTTAAAGGTTTTTCTTTAATTATATTTTCCTTTGTAAAATAAACCACAACTGCTCAAAAGAAAACTTTTGTTTGTTTTCTTCTTCAATGTTGACAAAACATTATATGATTGAAATATATTTTGAAATTTAGAAAAACAAACAAAGTGTGTATCCTTAAGCAGCAGTAAAGTTATGGTCACACTATCCTGACGGCAGATTGAATAATTTAGATAAAATCTATTCGGTTTTTCAGAATTTATATTATTTCAAATTGGCGCTTGATTAAATAAATATTAATATATTATTAAATATGTAAAAATGCATCGATCTAGTTTGTCGAAAATCGATATTCAGATTTTTATCGATTTTAATGTAGAAAAGTATGCCAAATTGGCCTGGTAAAATATAAGAACATACATATAATTAAATCACTGGACTTATATCATGAAATTTCTATGCATTATGATGTCTGTTCAAACCTTAACTTTTGTTCTTTCTATAAAGTTTTTACTGTAACTTTCCTCAATATGCTCACATTTTCCCTTGATTTTTCGTTCTTATTTTTGTTGTACTTTTTTATTTATCCACTTGCATGGATATGTAGACAGTTTTTTTTCATTGATTGATTTCTGTTTGTGTTTTTTTTATTATAAAACACTTTTTACAATGTTTTTTACGATTTACTATACTCTAGGGGTTGTTTCTTGTCACCATTCAGAGTCCTTCCAGAAATAATGTTTTTGTTTTTGTATTTCAAAAATCTAAATTGAATTTTCGAATTGATTTATTTTGATTTATATTTTTTATTGAACTTTATTATTTATTGTGGCATCATTTTGTAAAAATTGTGTTATTTGTTCTCTTGGACAATATTTTTTTTTCTGTTTTATGATTGTTGATGTTCAATTTCTTTTTATTGTTGTATGCTGGGACTTTGCAACATGTGTATGGGGGTTTTATTTTCTTAAGTATAAAGTATGCAATTTTTACGTTGACATAAATGTAGATATGAGGTGCATGTTTAAAGTGCTTTAAAAATTGTAAACAGTGAGGATGTTCTTTAAAAAAATATTAATTTTGAAAAAATATATCCAATTGCAAAGAGTGCATTGTATTCGTAAGTAACTCTCTTTTAGAAAGAACATTAGTCGCGCTGACTCAAGAACAGTACAGAATGGGCGAAAAAACAAAACTCAGATCACTTTTAATTTTTTAAACATTAAAAAATATTAACTTCAAAGACGGATACTCATAGCCACACTTTTAATTTGAAAAAAATTAAGATGTAACTAGAATTTGGCTGTCAACGGCTTTTTATTCATAATCGATTTCTTGACATTTGACAATTAGCTTCGACTAACCCTTACAATGAAAGAAAACGAGCCCTGCTAGATATGAGAAAAAACGAAAATTGTACGTAGAAATCTCCATACTTGTTTTGTTACGTGACGGATAAAAGATACAACTTTATTTTCAGTTAATATCTAATTGGTGTTTTAAATATATTGAGCAGAAAAATTATTATTGCTTTTTAAGACTACTTTTGCTCACCAAAACTTTACTTTGCAAAGTCTTGAATTTATTGGTGAGAAGGGGAAATATTGGGGGGGGGGGCGTGAGTACAGTATTTGGTGTACTCTAAAGGTTTCTCGCGTATGCATAGCTGTAGTTAGTAGCATGTTACTGTGTTTGCGGTGCATATTGATCCAACAAAAGAAAAAAAAAATTATGTCAAAGTAGACTTTGTCTCTGCAGAAGTGAAAGAAAGTTTAAAGAAATATTGAAAAGAGTTTGTCAAAGTAAACCTTGTGTGTTCAAAATCAGTGCAATGTTTTCTGAACTGCTTGAGAATATCGTTTTCTAAAAAATCCAAACTCTAGTTTGTTTATTTGCTTATATGAAAAACAGTAAAATTCTATCAATTCTGTAATGTTTCTGTGTGCTAATCAAGTCTGTTTCGTCCATAAAATTTGTTGCAATTTTTTTTAAACGAGTGGCTTTGCAATTACTAATATAAGACATTTTTCTTCCTCCAATATTTTCTTGAATTTTATCATTGTATTAAGTTTTTTTAGGTAACGTTTGCAGCTTAACTTCAGTTTCAGAAGTTAGTTGCAGCTAAATAGGTATGTCGAAACTACACAGACTATGAATAACTTTAGCAGCAACTCTAAAAATGTGAGACTAAAACTTAAAGCGAGTATGCGCTAAAGTATCTGTTATATAAATAGATAACGACAAATTTTTAGATCGCCAATCGATTGTCTTCATTCTGTTATCAAATGGCAAACATTGTTCAGCCTTAATGACCCAATTACATATTATTTAAATAAGTTCACTAATAAAGAAATAAAAGGCTTTTAAAGTTGACACCACTACGAATGCTAAAAATACACACAAAGCAAATGATAGTTTTTTCTCTTTAAATTAAAGCAGCTAAAATAGTTATACGTTTAAAATGGCGATCGAATTTCGACCACTAGGTGTACTCTACTTTAAATAATTGTTAAAAGCAAAAACGTAGTGTGAAAATATTTTTGTATAAAAAATCAATAATGCAAGACTTCGAAAAAGAGATACGGCCAGCGGAATGTAAAGAGGTTTGCATTATTCCAAATACTTTCGCAACAGTAACGTTTTGTATTTATTTTCGTTATATAGATTATAAATTATAAACAGACTAAAGATACAAATAATGCATGGAGAATGCATTAACTATTTAAATTCAAATTAGTTTTCTTTATATAATAAAATTACTCGCCGACATATCTATGATGTGATGCAATTTATAGCAATTTTCGACGTGCGACGAAAGGAACCCTTATTCGCGTAAACAGATCTGCAGCAAAATACAAAAGTAAATTTTAGCAGGCATAAAAGCAGAATCAATTTCACCACGAATTAATCCAACTAGAAAGAAGTGACGATCAAGTGGTGAAAAGTTTTCTGTAAAGAAATTTTAATAAATGATTTACAATATCTCATAATTTCAATATATTCGAAAACTCAGATTAACGAAAATTAAATTTTAATAGTGTTTAAATAAAATTTCATGTTGGACTACGCATGTTTTTTAAATGTTAAAACAGTTCATATAGAATTTTTTAATCTGTGAGGCATAAATGAATGTATACAAAATAAAACAACATAAAGAAGGTCTCCCAAAATAACATTGTTCAGTTTCATGTGTTTGCCACAATAACTTTCAATGTCTATTGTTGTGCATGTGTTGTGTTTTTGTAAATGGGAAGTCTTTGTAATTCAATTGATTGTTTTTGGGTTGCGATCAAAAGAAAAATATATCAAATGTAATCAAATTACATATTATCATATAATATCATATTATTTGTAAATTCTATGTATTTTTGTATGTTGTTTTTAATAATTGACAACAATATACTGAAATTTATGTACAAAGATCTGACAAACACATAAATGTGTACATAGCCTCACTGCAGGTTTCATAGCAAATTTATTGGAAATTTTACAGACTTCTTTAGACATTTATTCAACAATTATTCTTGGCCAGAGCTTTTTTTAAGAAATTATTTATACCAAGTAAAATAAAGTATGCCAAAAGTATGTTGCATTCATTTGTCTACGAGTGTTAAGATGAATTTAATAATTAGAAAATTAATTGGTCAGGTATTTTTTAATTAAATAAATTTGAAGATTTTAATATGTAAATTACAGTTTCATTCTTTATTATGTGATCAAATGGAAAGTGAAGAGCGTAGTAAACAATATTTGTTACATATCTTATTTATAATAAGTGAAAACAAAAATACGATCGTTTATATCCAAACTCCCGCAAAAACTGCTTCTATCATCGAAGTATTTTTATAAACAAGAGTTTGATGGTAATCACTGATTTCATTATATTGCCCTTTAGTATCACAACGTCCTAGTCCTAGTTGAAGTTGACAAAAAATAAGCAACATCTTAAATGCTATTAAAGATGTTTATTACTTCGAAATTTCGTTTTTTCTTCTGCAGTGGTACATAATTTATACATAAATCTGTACTAAAATAACTAAAGCAAATTTGTATTTTTCTTTTACATTAATAAATGTTTTAGTATTTTATCGCATTACCTCGGCTGGAGAGTTATAGAATTCAAAATTGATTAAATTTTAATCTTGTCAAATAAACAATTGGTGGATTCAAACGGTGTCCTATTAAATCATATTGTCATAATGTCTCAATATTTTGCATTAGCTTGAACAAATTATTGTTGTGCTTTAAACAAACAAGTCATAAAATAATAAGACTTATTGAACTATTTTTATTGTTTTGTCATATCCAAACAATAGAAATTTGTCAGAAGTGTGAGAGAAATTAGATAGTGCTTGTTCTTCCTTGCAATATTTTTTCGTTTTATTATTTTAAAACTATTAATTTTCTGACTACCATTTGAATCCCTCTAATGTGTATTAATAATTACAACTACCATATAGTTTCAATTCCTTCAAAGTTCTGTCATTTTTTTTATAAACTCCATAAAACTAACAATAACCAATTTTCCAATTACGAATTTAGCTGTATTTTCAAATCAATTTAAACTGCCATTCTGTCTGTCTAACTGACCGATTTTATTGTATTTCTCTGCAACATTTAAATCTCCTATAATTGTTAAAAGAGATGTTAATTTGAGTGCCTTCGTACTAGTAGTTTAGCAATCAACAAAAATAACAAAACAAACTTCATTCATAGTTTGAAACATCAACAACAACGAACAACAACTCACTTAAACTTTACTTTTTAACCTCTTCTTTGCCAATTAGTTAATTTTATTTAAACTAGCATTATTATTATTATTATTATTATTGTTGTTGTTGTTGTTGTTGTTGTTGTTCTTTACTGTTGAGTACCGTATATCGTTTTGTATAAACTTAACTCGCAGGCATACTTCACTCTCTGACTCTGACTAAACATGCTGGAACTAAATTGAACACCAAATTGCCTTAAGCCGGATGTTGAGGGAGAAGAGTAGGAAAAATTAAATACGTAAACACAAAGAAACATTTTTCAAACATTATTATTACAACATTTATGTATGAGCATAAACATAATACTAAACATGATTACAAAAACATTTACAATTTGCAAAACACATCTATGAGTGAACGTGCATGCATGCGATAGAAAAATATTGTTTATGAAGGGAATCGCAATAAAATAAGTAGACCAGATCTTATTAATTTTGGTCTAACATAATGTTGAAAAATAAATTAAGTGGAGATAAATAGCACAAGTGTGACATAAAAGCTATTTCAGTCTTTATAGAAAAAGGAAAACTAGACTATTCGTCTCTCTGCCAAAAGTTTACGAAGAACAGAAATTAAGACAACAAATATAGTATCCCACCACAACTTCTTTATGGTGTTTAAACCGGCTTTTGGTTAGAGACATGCAATTGACTAAATAGTACAAATTTTGCAAACGTTTAGACTCAAAAGATAAAAACATTTCTTTTATAAATTTATATTAGAAAAAATGATACGATTGTATTGAAAATAAAATATCAACAACACTTTTTTGTAATCATCCATCTGTAAATTGCTTTATTTTAGTTTACATACATGCATTTCACTGGTGCTAATGCCAAATCATCAGTAAACCTTAAACCACATTTTGAAAAGTTTCAAACCTCTTATCTTATACAAAAACTTAAAATACTAATGAGAAATTCAAAAATAGCAAAAGCATAAAGTTTTAGTAGGTTTTGAAATTTATTAAAAAAAGCCCAATAAACAAATTACATTCGATATGAATCTATTTTATTTTATTTACAATCTTTATACAAATAGTAAATTTAATAATTTTATTTTTTACAAATAGATTCATTGCCTGTTCGCTGATATCGAAAGAAAATTTTCTTTCGTATAATTAAATTTAAAACAAAAGCAAAATAATTAATATTTATACGTAATTGTTGAACTGTTTAAGGTTTATGTTGAAATGAATTTTTTTTTTTTGGCTTAAGTTCAAATCTTCTTAATTTAAGAAATTATATTTGGATAAATTCGTTATTTTTTATTAAGAGAGTCCTATTTTATTTGAAACAATTTATTCATCAGACTAGCAGAACGGATCAGTACTGATTTCGAGGTCGCTACACCATCTCATCAGCGTTCTTTGTTCGATTTTACCACTTTTGACGGTGGATACTAGTAAAAAATGTTAAAATTTGTTTTTGTTTCAAACGTAATAATTCAAAAGAAAATTTTCCTCCGACATCGACGATCAGGCAGTTATTGTTGTGAAACTTTTAGACTCGTTCGGTGAAAGGTCATCGAAGTACTAAATTTTATACCAGGCCTTAAGGAACTATTCTGTGGCATGTTAATTGAGGACTAGACTTAGACAAATTATTCTAGGATAGTTTTATTACCAGTTTTTAATAAAACATTACTGGGACTGGTACCAAGAATACCACCACAGGACAATTACGTAAAGGTTACGTCTAAAACTTGTCACCAAATATCTTAATTATGTGAATTGACACCCTCCAATGACAAAGCCATTGAAAAGTTACCGGTATATCTCATATAAAGTTCCGGAACTCAAACCGGTTGCTAGTCCCTGGGAACCAGTCACGTGACGTGTCTTGTGACAGGTTCTTTGCACTCTAGATTAGTTTCGAGAGGAAGGAATTTAACGGATTGCGGAAAAAAATTTTGAAATTAGCAATTTTAAACAATTTGTAAAAAAGCTTGCTCTTTTGCAAACAAAGCAAAAAACTCAAAGAATCTTTGCTGTTTTTAATTGAAAATAAAAAAATATTTCGATGGTTTTCTTTTATTCAGTTGCTTTTAGTACATCGTATTTTCTAGAGTTTGTATAAGAGCTTACGTTTCTTATTTGCCTCTATTTATTTTTAAATGCCATATTTTCATAACTCTTTCTTAATTTTCTTTGGAAAATTTCAAAGATTTTTTGAACTTAATATTAAACTTGCAATTAAGACATTGATCAAGAAAAGTATTAAAAAAAATAACTAATGGCAAAAAATCATTGTTAAGTTCAAAATCTTTAAAGCATTCAAATTACCAACAAATTACAAATGATCATTCCCAAGAACAAGTTTCTTGCATACCAAATTATATATATTTTTTGTCCTGGTTGCGACAACAAGTTCAGAAATATGATCATGTACAGAAAATGTGCATTTAAAAGCACAAAAAATGCTTATAACCGTTATTAAACACACAGATTATTATGACTCCCAACATAAAGTAACAATGATTAGTTGTACAGACATTAATGTGTTGGCTGTTCTGGCTGCAGATGATGATGATTACATGCAGAATGCAAAATACTTGCTCGTACTAATATAAATAAAAAAATGCAGCATAAAAACAATGTTGTCTTGGCATTAAATTGCAAGATATCATGATACAAGTCATCAGCAGCATAATAATCATTGACAAGATTTTGTTGTGAGTTTTGTTTGTTTGTCTAGAATCAAATATAACTGAATAGTACTACTACCAAAGACATTGATAGCCAACAGCTATAATAATAACTGAATGCAGCAGGCAGCCAGCCAGTAGTGGTAAGTGAGACTCATCAGTGTCATAACTGCAACATAAAACATGGCAGAAAGCAGTAGAGTAGTGCAGAAGCGTACAACCCCCCCTCCCCCCACTCACTATATATCTCTCATTCGATAATAGGCAATGGGTAACACTTAGTAGTAACAACAATGCTAAGAAATTCAAGACTTGCAACATTTTCCACTGTTTCTGTAAAAATAGTTCCAATTAAAAATAGTGCAAACAGGAATAAAAATCAATTTGGGAATCGTTTGATTACAAACAAATCGCCCTACCGCCCCAATACAATGAAAAAGCGCCTAAAACAGTTAAAAACAATTTTCATAAAATAAAAACAAGCATTGGTTGCCTGCAGGGAGATTCGTTGTTGGTTGCTCATTAACTTTTTGGGATTTTTCTTATAGTGAATAACCACTCGAAATTCTGTGCGGTAGTGCTTCTTCAGTTGGACTTATTTTTAAAAACGTATTGGGCTATTTCGAAATTGTTTTTATGTTGCATCATTATGATGAATAAGCAAACATTTTTGGGCTTTTTTCACATTTAAACTTAGAAGATTTAATGGGTTATGTACTCGTGGAACGCTGTAGTTCAACCAATATCATGTCAAAATAGAATCGGTTATACGGTGATACGTGATTGCTTGTGTGTATCAGGCAGCCATATGTACCAACTGAAATCTTTTGCAGGGCCAAAATTAGGTCTTAATAAAGAGCTTGTTTCAGTTAAGCGAATATGAGCTTAGTAATATAAAAATGGCCAAAGCAGCGGGTGAAGTAAGACCTTTAAATCAATGGAATAATTGATCATTGCATGCCCAGCTAATTTACAGCCACATTCCGGTGGGATTACTCTGCAATTCGAATCGAAAGCAAATACTTTAGAATTGTAATGAAAATAATTTAATAACTCGAGCACCTTTCTCTGTGAATCGATTTACACATTAAGCCTCCAGCAATGCGTGCAAGACACATTACAATATACCATTTCTTAAACAATTTTCAGTCTACCCGCCTAAGTCCTTCCTCATTGCATGATAATTAAACTTTTATGTGTGTAAGTGAAACTGCATTTGAGTATTTGTAACCATGTGATTGAGGATTGTTTACTTTCTTTGAATGGCTTTCACGGAGTGCTTTTAAAAATGGCCAGATCTGTAATTACTTGAGTTTGTTATTTTTTTACGTGCCAGAGACATCAAGTGTTTTCATAGGATTTACAACCCAAAAAAAAAATATAAAAACCAACATCAACACAAATACTCTTCTTTCCGCATTTACCATCGTCATCAACAACGGCAGTCAGTTAGTCAGTCGTTCAGTCGTTAAGGCCATTACAATTCAGTAGAGTTAACAGAAATGTACACATAAATACACGAATTTTATTGAGTTGTTCATATTTACTTACTGTTGGGGGCTATTTGTTGTTTGAGGTCATTAAACGTCATAATAAACTCCTTAATTTTACAATTTTGCTTTCAATTTTTGTGATTTTTTTACAGACTCCCCTCAAGCCGCCCAACCATAAAAACAAAAATTAATTTAAGGAAACCCAGGCAAAGACAAGCTTAAAGGCTTTTTTCGGTTATTTATTGTTGTATGTGTATGAAAAATATTCCTTCCTGCCCAAACAACAATTTATTTGCGATTTTAAATTGTTTAAACTCTACTTGAAATAAAACAACATCTGACAGTAAGACCATCAAGTGTATGATGTTTTGACTAATGACTTGAACATTCAAATGTAATATTTTTTTTTAACTTTC